>REGM01000121.1:168220-210535 GCA_004194415.1 Aurelia aurita
GATGATATCCTATTTGCCACTGGCAAAGTATAGAGATTTTGTAGGCCTTGGGCCTGCTCCGCCCTGCAATCAACGATGCTTTGTATCAAATTTTCAGTGAAATATCACCAAAAAATCACAAAAAAGTACTTAAATGTGCAGAAAATATATAAGAGAAGTTTCTTACCTCGTTTAGTTCAGTAAAGTCGTCAAAGAGCGTCCAAGAAACAACTTCAAACAGCGGAATGATACGTGAGCACAGTACAAACGATACAAAACGTGCGACATCGTGATCCTGATTACCCATCATGCACCGTTTTGTTGAAAGGGCGTATTCTGAAAACGGTAGACTTGGTAGACTCGGAATTCGCGTTTGATTGACTCCGAAAATCTGAAAACGGTAGGTTTGGAAGGCCTCCTGAACCTTCTGCTCCAAAAGTCAGAAGGTTTGGCAGACTTTGGAGAGATTCTCATTTTCATTAGCAAAACCCTGGTGGTGAATCCGAACCTGCTGTTTTGAAGATTTTTGTGTTTGATTGGGAAATATATTTCCGTCTCTGCGAAGTCTACTGTTTTCAGAATTTGGTAGGTTTGGAATTACCAATCAAACACACCCTACAATGATAAATAGTTAAATATACAAAAAAAGCTATTTATGTAACAAAAACATTTTGTGACAAAAATTTTGGGACAAATCACGAATTCTGTTCAAGAAAAACTATTTATAGGTGGCTGCTTGATGAGGTGAAAGTTAACCCATAGATGTAGCATATTTTCATTTCTTAATTGCATAACCCTACTTTGTTTTGATGGTCACAAAAGCTGCTGAAACTGGGACCCGTGACGACAGGAGCCTTACTGTGATAAGACAACGATTATTCAGTTCAGTTTCTGGGGAAACTATGCGCAAGCATTCTATCTTTATGTACTGTATGCACATGCATTTTTGGAAGAAAAATAACATAATCAATACAATAATAGTTTTCTTCCCAAAATGTGTGCGCATTAGCCAACTTTGCGCGAGAAGACAATTTTTTTAAGTGAGAACCGGTGTATTCCAAAGTGCCTCAAGTACTCCAAAATTCTTGAAAGAAACTGTAGAAACTCCTAGCTTTTAAGAAACTGTTGAAACCTCTTCCAGAAAATTAAGAAACTATACTACAAGCGGTGAGAGGTCAATTTAAAGTTAAGGAACTTTTTCAATTTTTGCTTATGAGTTGCAAAGTATTTTCAACAAAAAGTAAATTACCAACCCCCAAGTATACAATTACTAACAAGTTTAACTTTTGATTATGATTTGGATCTGGAGTCAATAAGCTACTTTAAATTCAAAAAATTTCAGACGAATAAATTTCAGACAAAATGTTTTCGGACAAAGAATTTTCGGACATTTTTTACGGAATTTTGGACGTTTTGAGAAAATTTTGGACAACTATAGAAAACGGTCTATTTATAGTTTCCTTTGCTAAAACAGTACTTTTTTAAACAGTAGAAATGCTTTCCTCTGATTTTCTTTACTGCAAATATTTTGGAAACTAAATATTTCGGACCAAAAAAATTCCGACACTAAAATTTTCGGACGCTTGAAATGTCCGAAAATATTATCGTCTAAAATTTTTTTCGTTTGATGTAATATTAGCGATCCTCAATTATATAATTATGATAAATTGTGAAATTCAAATTTTATGAAATTGAGAAACTCTGCAAGAAACTTTTACTATAAGAACTGGGCCAAACGTTAAGAAACCCTACTACAAAGTTCAGAGCCAAATTTCTAATGAAAAAGTGAGTGTGTGGCAAAAAAGGAAATCTGTCAGCATAAATTCTAGGAGTACTTTAAAGTACACGTGATTTTGTTAAAGAAAGAACAACAAAGAATTCTGCTTCGCAGCGTGACATGGCATGCTGAGACTTCGTGCGGAAGAAATGACCTTACCTGTGTTCTGTTGGTCACAGCTTCTCCAAGACTTGGCCAATTTGAAATGTCTGCCAGCTCAGATGACTAACGGGGAAACAATAAGAGACTTCCGTTAGTTTGGGGGCGTCAATAACAATATTTATAGGAAGAGCAATCCAAACTTTCGCGGACAACCGTCTACGACAGGCTTCCACATGGTTAAAATGTAAACACAATTTTCTGCCACCCGAAATCGTTGAATGAGATTTTCTTATTTGAAAAAGCTGGTCCTAATGCTATTTGATAGTGTATTTTAGGGCTAGAATTCTCAAAGGATTATAGTCCCGGCAAATTCAACCAAACAAAACATTTTATTTCGCCAAGTGTCGATACTTTTCAAAGGTGCAAATAGGTTGTATTTCAAAACCTTTGTGTTCAAGATTGTATGCCACACGTCGAGCGTGTCGGCCTAGCCGGGTGCCCACAAGAAAAACTCGGCCAAATGACTTCCATGGCTTGCTTTTAGACTTTAATGGCCTTATACACATAATATAACGTGATGTGTATTATTGATTCGCAGAGGAACAACTTTTTAAAAACAACAAATCTTCAAGATACCTTTCCATGGCCTTTTATTGGTTCTTTAACAGTGTGTGATCCCTCAGCTCTTGCAGGAGGAACTTCTGGACGGTTCTCGTCTGAAAGAAAATAGCTGCGATCAAATTGAGAGTTAACTAACGATCACAGCATCGCTACATAACATAATGTTCTCTATTTCATCTGTAAGTAATTCAGTCGATAAAGAATAATGCAAAAGACAAGCACGTGTGCAATTTTACCTTCATCGCCCGATTTCAATTTCGCCCAAGGATTTTTGGCAGGAACTGCTGGTGCATGTTCTTCGCTATCATCATCGCTCGGGCTTTTCTTCAAATCTCCTTCCCAGTGAAGATCCTTCGTTTCAGCATCTGCTCTAGGAGACGAAGCATTGCCAACAATTTCTACATGGGTGCTTGCCTCTTCCAAACACTTATTGTCGGTTGCAGAAGCAACTTCAACGCTGCTCATGGTCGAGTCGAGACGGAGGCCGATACCTTCTCCTCACGAGGAGTGCGATGATACGATGGCCTAAGTCAGCAAAACTTGACGCCTCGTGTGTTTCCTGCAGCAAAATTCTTCAAATAAACAGCCAGGCAGTTAGTAAAATCTTCAATGATCACAAGCGTGGTTAAGATAACTCACATATCCACCATTCAAAGCGCAAATTATGATATTTTATAACATAAGATCGAAGGTTTTTAGCAGCCATGTGACTGTAAAGGCAAACCCAAGCAAGTTCATTATACATGCGCGCATGGAGAACGTGGACAAGAGGTCTGGGTCGATTCAGCTGTTTAGCCAACCAATCAAAATGCAGTGAGTAAAGGAACACATTATGACAACATGGCCACCGATATTTTGCCCTGAGTATTTTGGTCAGCAGTTCTGGATGGGTTGGGTGTCGTGGGAAGTAAATGTTCTGAAGTAGACTACTATTCTGTGTGATAAAACTGAAAATATTTTTAATTTAATCTTTGACACCTGGTTTCACAAAAAGTTCATCAAAATTCGATTAGAGATGTACACGTTTCGCCAGAAAATTCTTGATTTGGCTGCAAGAATTTGTTGAAGTTTCTATGACTGTTATAAATACGTTTGGGGCACACGAAAACAACGTTTGGCCGCCGTTTTGCTACGCTGGGTACCAGAGCCTAAATAAAAACAGAGCCTAAATAACAAAATTTATAAAATACTAAAAGCAGGGCTTAAGTAAGAAAACAATTTATTTTCTTTAGGCTCTGTTATCCAGGGTAGCGTTTGGCACGAATTGTAGTACGTGTATACTCAAAACGTAGTATACTGTAGTAACATAATTTGATGGATATTTTTCAAAAATAAGGGCTCCATCACATCTTTGCCATGAGGAGTTTTGACTTTAGCTTTCCAAAGATTCTTAATGCTATGCTTCTCAATTGTAGTACTGACGTTGCTTTAACTCTTTAGATGTCACGTGAGATTTGCGATAATCTTAGTATGTTGGTTTAATATGTGTCAGAAATTTTAACAACTACATCAAAATTGTCCACCAAAAAAGGCAGAGAAAATTAATAAACCTGTGGTAAGGAAAATGTCCTAATTAAGGAACCCGTAAATCAAATTAAGGAAGTTTTAGTATAAAAGGGTTAATCAAACTTCCCTATGCAAAAATTAACGCATAGATCAAGGATGTTTTGATTTAAGTAATTTGCAAATATTGTTTCTGACTGCCTGGCCTGGTTTTCAAGAATACTGCGAAAAAGCACAGATGAATAATTCCTCTCTCTATACATTTTTCTCTCAGCCAGTCGTAAATTTCAGAAAAAGATGCGCACAAACGTACAGCAAACAAGACTTGAACATAGATCTAGAAGCGGGGGAACGGGGAGCACCGTCTCCCCCAAGAATTTTGAAAGTGCCCTATTTTAACTTAATACAAAAATAGAATAAATTACCAAATAACAAAAACTACAAAAATCAACAGTTAATCTGGTTTCCCTGTGTTTTAACCTCAAAGTGCCATTTTCTCAGCCTTTGTAACGTTTAAAAGTCCCTCCCAGCCCCAGTTCTAAAAAGTGCTCTCCTGAGAGCTATGCCCCTGGTGCCCCTCCAAGTATAACCTGCTTACTGCGTCCCTAGACTTGAATGGTTGATGATAAAAATCACAAAAATACTGCTCTTAGTTATTCAAAACAAGATCATCACATGCCCTTTGCAATTTGATATTGAAAAAACAGATTGAATAGAACTTAGTTAAGTACGACTACGACTATCGAATTTTGGTGATTTTTTCTACGTGTTCCCCAGAAACATTAAAAAGTGACTGACAAAGTTGAAGTGTAATTTCTGCTACCACAAATCTCCCGGGAGCAGCTCCCGGGAGCTTATTTGTAAAATGAATTTTTGGATGGGGGATTATTTGAGATGGGGCTTATTCGAGGGAGTGTGGGCCTACGAAATAGTATGGCAGATGATTGATGATTGCTGCTATTGTTGCTGATAAGATACGGAGAACAGGGAGAAGAGTGAAAGACTTCCCAATTTTGAACTCAAAATTGCAGGAGATAATATTTTATAGAAAATTTTTATTAGTGTAACATTTAAACATAGTATAAAACCTCGTAAAGTAGGTAAACTTGATTGTAAATTCGATCTGTGTTCAATTCCAATTCCCCCATATGGGAGCTTCTTCGAAACAGGGGGCTTGTTTGTTGAAACAAAGTAGACGAAGTTTGGGGGTATGGGGCTTATTCGAAAACTTACGGTAGCTGAATAAAAAGAGGATTTCCCAGTGTGTAAAAACCTGCCAACAGGTTGGGTAAAAGTTAAGTCTTTTGGATGTCTGAGCTATTTCAGCTTAAACATTGTTGACTCTGTTACCTGTAGTTATTTTGAAAATGTTAGTGCTGCAAAAAGTCATAGAATCGTTATTTAAACAAGGGCTTTGCCCAAATAAAATCTCTATCTTGACCGGGCGCTAGCCCGAACCATCTATGACACATATGTCCAAAGGCAAATACTCACCACAGCATTTATTTTGAAGATTTTCTTAAAATCTAAAAAGTTTATGTTGTATTTAGAACTGTTACTGTACTGATAAAATCAGCAAACCTCTGAAATTGTGTAGCAGAAAACAAAACAAATAAAACAGAAAGTAAAAGTCACCAAACGTGCGTTGAAGTGATATTGACAGTGATGAATTTTGGTAGGAGACTGCAGAAGAAGTTTATTTTGGCTTGGTGTGATTCGTTTTGATGTCATTCTAAAAAAGGTAGCTGAGAGAGTTGTCTTAATTTGCAGACTATTGCACCGGACGTAGAAAACCGCGGTAATAGACCATTTTGACATTTATAAAAGGGTCTGGGGAGAGCAATATTTTTCAAGTATTTTTCTGGTCATAGGACATCGTTTTGGGTATAATTTGGGCAATTATTTTTTTATTTTTCACAGTAAATTTAAAACCAACAGATTTGTAGAGCTCAATTTATGATTCCTTAAAGCCCCGTGGCAGCCATTTATCAGATTTGTGTCCGACATTTACCAGAAAAATGTTGCTCTCCACAGGCCCTTTTCTAAATGTCAAAATGGTCTATTGCTAAAATGCAACAAAACTTACAATCGACTGTACAACCAGGTGAGTCGAAAAAATGTATCACCTGTTTGAAAAATCACACTGCAAAAGAGATGAAACCGATATGAAAAAGTTAAACACCAGTGGCTGACTTGGGCTTGGACTTAATTTGGAGAATCTTACCATAATTTTCAATGCACTATGCTACTCTCAAACGAAGAATCTACCCAAAATTGTTTTCTATTGGCTTTGGCTGAGGAATATACGAGCAATTTCACATTTTTGAATGATAAAAAGATTGTGTTCTTGGCTCAGTCAGAGTGGTATTATGTTGTTTGCAAGGAAACAACTGAAATTGAAAATATGCTCATCAATTAATGCTATAGGCATACAAAAAACGTCATGTTTCAACAGATGCATCAGATTGAACAGCGCGTATTTGATTGCCTGCGCGCAGGCGTCCAGAGATCACGATAGGCTAGTATTTGATTGTGTTTGGACAAATCAAAGAAAGTAATGTTTTGCTAATTGTTTGATTTTTGAGAGAAATAACGCATCCAAGATAACGAAAAAAATCTAAAAAATTAAGTTAAAGGCATAACAAGACAAAGAAGTGGACATTTTATTAATGGGTTGGATGGTTTTTGCAGTATGATTTTTCAAATTGGTGATATATGTTTGACTCATCCTGCATTTCAAAATCTAGCTTGTCAACAAAGCTGACTTTACTCAAGGATATGGATATCAACCATTAGTTTACAACTGAGAATGAGTTAGTTTGGATGGATGTATGGATGGATGTATGGATGGATGAATGGGTGTTTACGTCTGAGCTGGTCTTTGCGCTATACTATGATCCGTGATTTTTGGAAATCTTTCACTAAAGTACATCATGGTATCGTAAGACAATACTTTTTCTTCACTCACCACCTGAACAAAAGAACAGAATTTGCTCCCAATCACAAATGAAGTTTCAAAACTTTTCTCGCACGTCTTCGCTTGGATTTTGTCATAAGCAATTATGTGACTAAAGCTTCGGATAGTTCTGTAGCTCTTTCACTCAAGCTCTTTCATTCGTTGCACCTCTCTCCTCTAGAATAACCTGCCTTGTTCAGTTGTTCAGTCTTCCCCCTTTCTAATGATTTATCAGTCTTTTAAACGATCCATTATCATTATCAACTCAAAATAGCCCTGAGTATTCCTCTGTAATGTTTCTGCCCTTTTAAATCAAGACGACGACTGTTCGTGCTTCGCTGGAAAGCGATCTCTTCACTGGAGGTTTTCATAAAAATTGTAAACAGGTTCTCAAATAGGTTTTGCAATGCTCAGCAAAACGATGGCAGGAAAGGAGGAGACATGAACAAAACAGAAACGCTATGCTTTAAACTATCATTTCCATTCCATTTTAACAAATTACTTTCCTAGGTATAATTGATATAAATGCATACATATGATATTGAAATAATACGAATTTCATAATGGTACAGGTACAAGATGGACGAATAGAAATGACTCTAAGTTGACCAAGAATAAACAAATTTGTCCATAAGAAATCTTTAGGTCTTGGGTTAGTAGCAAGTTTCTTAAGTTTGCAGCAGTTATAGCTACTAAATGTATCTTACGATTTTCTTAAGTTTCATGCTCTAAACGTAGACATCATTTCTTTTCGTAGAAAGAGCTTTTCAGGTATCTCTTATAGTCATACCTCGAAACAAGCCTTAACATTCAGAACTCAACTGATTTCATTTCAAAATTCAACAATTTTCAGTTATATTGTGGATATCTGGAACGACTGGACAAAATCAAAGCTCCAAATTGCTTAACTATTCTTAAAGGTAATGTGTCCATACGAGTAGGCCAAAGGCATGTAATCAACTAAAATTTCTTTTCAATCACGCATTACAGCAATTTTCTCTATTCATGTGATCAGTTCTAATATCAACCAATCATTTGCCGAGAATTTGATAGATACGCTGGCATTGTAAACTATTTTAACTTTTTTAAAGATTTGACGTCTATGCTATGTTGCTATTAGCAGTTGGTTACACAAGGAAGAATTTCTTGATTCCACCCTGTCAACATACCACGGCAATAAATGATTTATGTACATATAACGTAATTGATTTATAAGATTGACTGCGGGTAAGTATGGCGTGCGTTTCTTCTTAGGCCTTCNTCTCAGAGCAAGGCATGTAATCAACTAAAATTTCTTTTCAATCACGCATTACAGCAATTTTCTCTATTCATGTGATCAGTTCCAATATCAACCAATCATTTGCCGAGAATTTGATAGATACGCTGGCATTGTAAACTATTTTAACTTTTTTAAAGATTTGACGTCTACTCTATGTTGCTATTAGCAGTTGCTTACACAAGGAAGAATTTCTTGATGCCACCCTGTCAACATACCACGGCAATAAATGATTTATGTACATATAACGTAATTGATTTATAAGATTGACTGCGGGTAAGTATGGCGTGCGTTTCTTCTTACATATCGCACTGACAATGATGCCACATGCAAATGAAGGATGCTTTCTGATTAGCATCAAAATAGAGAAAGGTTGCGGACGTAAATAGGCCTCTAACTCTCATCAAATTCACCTCTACCTGCTAGTTATGTTGACTGATAGAGAATTTAGGGGCATGTGAAAGTACCGGGTGCGCCAACAGAGGCGTAACTAGTCGGGAGTAGGGGTGTTACACTCCCCAATAATTCTTGAAAGAACAATGGTTATTGTTAACTAAAACAAGGGAATGCTCAAACCAAAACAATAGAAAAAATTCGGGCAATTTCCAAACCAAGACAGCACACCCCACATTCACTCTAAAAGTTGGTACCTCGCTACGCCCCTTTGCGAAAAAGGTTTGAAAATTACGCTGGACTGGGAAGTGATGTCAATGAATCAAAAAAATTCGTCAAAATTTGTTTCTACATTTTTAAGATAGCTCAAGTTTAGACGACTTGTATTATCAAACCTTTCGATTTAGAAACGAAGGAAAATCGTTATGAAAGATCGATGAAATCTCGAAATAATGCCCAGGTGCATTTCATGCAACTCGGAAATTAAGAATAGACTTCTCAAACCAAAGTTAAAGATTGTCTTAATTCACAATTTCAGAAGCATATTAAATGTATTTGCCTAGTGACCAAAGTTTAATGCCTTTTTGCATTAGACCACGGGCTTTCAGAAACTCTGAATTANGGACTGGGAAGTGATGTCAATGAATCAAAAAAATTCGTCAAAATTTGTTTCTACATTTTTAAGATAGCTCAAGTTTAGACGACTTGTATTATCAAACCTTTCGATTTAGAAACGAAGGAAAATCGTTATGAAAGATCGATGAAATCTCGAAATAATGCCCAGGTGCATTTCATGCAACTCGGAAATTAAGAATAGACTTCTCAAACCAAAGTTAAAGATTGTCTTAATTCACAATTTCAGAAGCATATTAAATGTATTTGCCTAGTGACCAAAGTTTAATGCCTTTTTGCATTAGACCACGGGCTTTCAGAAACTCTGAATTAAAAATTAGATTTTCGGATGATACATCGAGTAGTTTTCTTCTTTATTATTTCGTTATCCAGAGATCCATTATTCCACTTAAGTGTGGCAAAACGAACAGACGTCACTCTGCCACACGCTTCGCCATCGATATATCACGAACGAAATAAAAAAGAAGAAAAATACTCGATGTATCATCCGAAAGTCTACTTTTTAATTCAGAGTTTCCTAAAGCCCGTGATTAGACCAAATTTCTTTTCATCAGCGAAAACTGAGATAGTGGTTAACAACTGTAATTTCAATAAAATATCTTTATTGGCACTCTCGCTCATTATCATAACATTAACAACGTTACAAGATTTTTGAAATTGTATCTAAAGTCTGTCTCAAACTAGATGTCACGTGAAAATGTCCGCGAATAAAAACAATTGAAGTGTTTGCGAGACTAATTCTGCGTTATTGCAAATCTCATGCGACATCTAATTTGAGACAGACAGACATCAATCATTCATATTCTTTACACAAAATAAATTTTTCATCCTAAGCAAAATATCGAATAATATTCATAATGTGTAAGACTTATTCATCTCAGATTATCACGAATATATCGTAATACATTACTAAATATATTAGTCAATGGAAAAGTAAATATTGATTAAATATCTAAAGTTAATTTGGAGAAGATGGTGCTTTAGGTACTCTAAATGGCACCAAAAAGTACGCCAAAATAAAAGTGCACAGTATAGATTATGGGCCGCAGGGCTCTACAAAAATGATCAAATCATTGTTAGTAATAACTTGATCGAAAGTCTGTTTAAAGTGGGGCTTTATTTCGTGACATTTAGTCAAGATCGACCTGTTGAATTGGGTTTTAGTCCCTTGGGAGTTGTAGGAAATTTTGTTCCTTTCAAATTTCACAGTCGTCATATTATGTCGATTCAGCAGTTGCACGCCTTAAATCATAAAGTTTAGTGTTATCTTAGTTCCAAATCGAACAGTTTGAATACTCCCATACAGGGTGAGTAAAACAATTTGCAATCTTTTGTGAAACCTCAGGTTTTTCCTTCAGTCTATCAATGCGAGTCTAACTTAGACTTTGAGACCAAGTTTGGGTTAAAGGGGCCTTTGCAACCGGCATGCTTCGCGAATACATCCTTTTGTGGTTTCTTTGTTGTCGCCATTTTAATGAACAAAGAGATGGCAAGTGCAAAGCATGCAGGTTGCAAAGGCCCCTTTAATGTCGACATGTTGGTGTCGCAAAGAACACAGACTTCAAACGACAGATTAAATCAAGAATCTTGTAAATTGGTCAATCCCATCAAATTGAACAATCGTCAAAAAGGCTCGAAAGGTGCCACTCTTTTTTGACTCACCCGGTATATGAACAGGGATAAATATTTGATAAATATGTTGATATTGTCTTAATAACGAGTATATGCACGAAACGTCGTGTTTTATACATCAGACACTATTTATGGTACTTTGATCATTTATCTATTCTCGTCTCAAATTAGGTGTCACGTGTCCCGTGAAAACGCCGCGAATAAAAACAATCCAAGAGTTTTAAATGAGTAATTTTGCGTTATCGCAAATCTCAAGTGAAATATGACTTGACTGCAATTTTCCATTGGGGGAAAGATGATGAAGTTCGTGCACAGACAACAACTATAGAAAGCGATAGGGAAGAAGAATGGTGCAGAAGAAGATTTTGGGGAAAAGAATGGATACTTGGGAAGAATATTTACCCCCCCCCCCTGTATATGAGTATATGAAACAACAAATATCGTTGCAACCTAACCCATTGTCTTCTGACTATGACTTAAATTTCTAAGCCATCAACTGATGACAGACTGAAGATAAAATGTAGAGCTCGTTGCTGTGTACATTTAGACAAATGGCGCATTTTATAAAATCATTTTAAAATTAAGAAAACCTAATTCTCCATGACGATGTAATCTAATCATCCCTATGCTTGCTAAGCTCGACTTTTGTCATGTTTCCGCTCGAGATGATCTTTACCCCTAAAGTGCATCCTTCTAAATATCCTCACACTTCACTTCATCTTCCAAGTCCAATTACGTAATTCTACATCCAGACTCTTTGTTGTTGGCAGGTGCCTGTAAGAAGGAAAAATATTAAAAATATTTGCAAGCAGGTACACCTTGATAAGCGATAAGCTCTCTCTGTCTAATCTAAAGCGAACAATAGACCAAATCGGCTAAGGTTTGTTTACACCCAATTCAAGCCAAATGATCAATCTCTTGATAAAATTTTTTTTTACTTCTTTAACATATTTCGTGCCTTTAAAACTTGCGCTATGAATGCAAAAAGTAGAATAATACTAAAACTTCCCAAGAGTATGGTCACATGACTTAAAATGGGTACAACAAATCTTAGTCGATTAGGTCGGCATAGGCGTAAAATCTTGAAAAAGGCCAGCGTAAATGGCTGTTGCTTATTTCTTTGGGCTGAATGGCTTGAAAAAAACTTAAGCTACTTTGCTATAATTCTACCGCTGGACTTCTCCGAAGTCTTCAATATTTTCAGAATTATAGGGTTCTTCGTCTTTTTTAAGAATTCGAAGAAATGAAAACCATCGTAATCTCTAAACTTTTTGAGGAAACATGAAATAATTTTCAAGGAAGCCAGTGCTTGTAAATGTCTATAATATGGTATCAAGCACAAGTCCTTCTCTCTGCTGGATTATCATTGAGAAATTTGATGACGTCTCATCCGACACAAAATTGACTTTTGGTTGTTGGAAATCCCCTTATTAGACTTAGCTGAAAAGATTGGTTCAAAATATGCGAAAAATAAAGAAACTAACGGTGATAATGGAAAATTTTAAATTGTTATACATTTTTTGGTCACGAATTTGTACGAACCCTTTGGCAAAATGGTTCATACGAGCAGGGAAAGTGGTTTTTAACTATAGAATTTATTTGGTTTCCACACTTTCCTGCACTTTTTTCGTATTTAGCGTTGAATTTCACTATTAACTTTGCAATTCGAGATCGGGTTACGTCATCGTTGCGGTCGAGCTGTTGTTGTTACAGTAGAAAACAACAACAGCTCGATTGCAACGATGACGTAACCCGATCTCAAATTACACAGGTGATGTTTTCATAATCCGGATCACAGGGGAGCAAAGAAACGAAAACTAGGGTACTCGCTAGGGGATACGCCTGGACCCCCTGTGACTATATCAAAAGCAGTGGAAAATTTGACCAACCTGTGTTGCACGTCGTTGTCTATCTCTTTCATCAATTTCCGATTGAGCCATCGCTTGTGCCAATGCATCATCTTCACTCAAGACAGGTTGAGTCGACGGCTCTGGTTCAGTTTTAGTATTTGGCGTATCTGCTAAGGATGCTTGAAGTGCAAATGCTAGGGCTTCATCCTCCGTCTGCAATATAAAGGAGAATTAACATTTAAGAAATAAACAGCATGCGTTAATTTTTTTAAACGAAAGGCTCAGCTTTCAAACATCACAAAGGTATTTGCCTTTCTTAAGAATAGATTTCACACCTTCAGCGCAGCCGACCATAATGTTTTGCTCTCACTGTTTATTTTAATTTGATTGAGTGCACCCAGAGTAGTGAAATCTCTTTTTAGAAAGGAAAATTGCTTTGTGATATCGGAGAGCTGAATCTTTGACATCTTTCGTTAACAGTGTTGGGCTCTGTCTCGGGTGAGCTCTGTGCTACGACAGTGAGGGAAGATTCTTTATGCAAATCAGATTGCAAATGCAATCACTACTGACCTTGTCCAACGATGAATTTCGAATGAAAGATGCTGCTTAGGGAAGGAACACAAAAGCCTGGTAAGACAAAATATAGGCTGACGTAAGACAGGTCCTAGTGCAATGGAACAACGTACAGTTTCATATTTGTCATTAGTCTAGAAATGTGAGGGAAAAAAATAGTTTTTCACCAACCTAAACAATTTCTGCTACGAAAACTTCGCTTCTTTTTAGCACTTTGTCTAGGTTCTAAATGTTCTCATTTGTTTGGAAATATCCATTGGTATTATTATTATGATTATTATTAATTTATTTAAAGTTGGCTTTTCTAATGGAATAGCTAAACGCTAATTAAGGCCAACTAAACTGAAAAGAAACTCTAATTACAACGAAAAACCCGAAATTACAATAAAAAGCAAATTAATATAAAAAACCTAAATCTTTGATAAAAACTTTACACAATCTGCAGGTGCACGAATCACCATTCCACTGCTTTATTCTCCTTTTAAATTCCTGGAGTGTGTTGCATTCTTTCAAAAAACTTGGGAGTGAGGACCATAAAAGGCAGCCTCTATACTGAATATTGTCTGTACCATATGTTGTTGTTCTTACTTTCAGCAGCTGCAAACGACGTTCATTGCGCAGACTATAATAGCTGCGTTTTTGTGCAAAAATATCTTTCATAAAAGTTGGGTTGAGGTCGTTCTTTGTTTTGAAAATTTCTATCATAAGCAAAACATGGTAGTAGTTCTACCTCTGTTATAAGTAATGACGGTGTATCTTCTCATTGCTAAAATTTATCATTTTTAAGAGCTGAGAACTATTTCCAATATCTGTTCGAGCATCTCTTCGAATTAAAACCCTTCCCCATTAAAATTCAATACTATATACGGAATAAACTCGGCTCTGTCTTCTTTAATATCTATTGAGTGCAGTTATCCTTTGTGAAAGCGGATATTAATATGGAGTTTAAGAGACCTGGACGGCAACGCCAGCCAGAATGTCATCTTGTATCTTGCAAACCAAGTACTGTTTCCTATATGCTACCTTTTACATATTATTAAAGGCAAAGATGAAACCTCCTTCTTCAGTTAAATGCCTGAGAACCGTCTCTTTTTCTTTGAAAAATAACAACTAAAATGAGTGAGTTTTACTTCGGAGGCCTAGATCTGAAGTACAGAGCGACAGAAGTGGGATTTTGAAGTTTAACAATTAAAAAGAACAACTTCATAGTCTCTGAAGAGAAGCAAATTCGCAAGNATATGGAGTTTAAGAGACCTGGACGGCAACGCCAGCCAGAATGTCATCTTGTATCTTGCAAACCAAGTACTGTTTCCTATATGCTACCTTTTACATATTATTAAAGGCAAAGATGAAACCTCCTTCTTCAGTTAAATGCCTGAGAACCGTCTCTTTTTCTTTGAAAAATAACAACTAAAATGAGTGAGTTTTACTTCGGAGGCCTAGATCTGAAGTACAGAGCGACAGAAGTGGGATTTTGAAGTTTAACAATTAAAAAGAACAACTTCATAGTCTCTGAAGAGAAGCAAATTCGCAAGAAAAAGAACGAATCTATTGAAGCTGAAGTTCTGAAACCAAAGCAACATTGCAGTTGCAGTTGTAGTTTCTTAAACTCCGTAATGCTATATGACAACTGGATCATCATGTAGCTGCCAGACAAAACGTCTGTTTTTTTTTTACTTACCATTCCCATTTGTTGATTCTGTATACTATGTTGGCTTTGGTGTGTGGGAGTCCTCTTATTTGGCGTCTTTTGTTGACTTCTCAGCTGCCTATCCCTGCAGCAAAAAGAAAACACTACGGTCCAAAAAAATGTGAATTCTAGCTATCTAGACCTAAAACTTGAAAAGTGTGTCAACAATGGTTGAGAAAAATAACGGTCTCGTTTTCAGAAATCTATTTTCAGAGTTCTTAGGCGTGGTGACAGGCCTAGAAATGAAAAAACAGACCCCCAGCGAGGGATATTTCACCGCAAAAATCTCGTACGGCTTTGGCAAAAATCCTTCTGTGTCCAAGGAAGATCTCTGAAAAAAAATCCCAAAAAATCCTATTGCCCTAAAAAATCCCGTACGCTGTTTCGAAAGAGTGATACACCCCTCCACCCCGAGGAACACTGATGCTGATTGCTAACCAGGAAGTATACATAACCATTTTTACTGTTTTAATTCCGGATAAATACAGATCTGAGAAACACGAGTGGACCAGTTCACCTTTCAATTTCTCCTTCTTATTACAGTCTATTGATTGCAGAATATTCACAACAAGGCATTTTATTGTTATCTCCATGTCAGCTTCTAATTCACTTCTTGCTGAACGTGTGTCATAAGGCGTCCCCAATTATTGCATGGCAAATGTGTGTGTTCTATTTTAGCACTTGAAAAAAGTAACACAAGAGTATCATATTTTCATGGATGGTTTACTCTTGAAGAAAATAAATAGCTAACCGATTCAAATCACCACCAATTGAGGACATTGATGACTTTTGGGGTTCTTTCCTTTTTGATGTGTTATAAGAATTAAATCTTGATGCAGCTGCCTGTCTATGAGAAAAGGAAAGAGTTTACAACAGCTCAAATACTATCATTTACCAGAACATTCAATACATCCATTTATATAAGAAAGCATTTTGCAACAAACGCAGATCTTGAATAGACAAAACGTTACATGGGGTTATAAAAGAAAAGGTCGACCCAAACATTGTTGCTGTGTTTGAAATAATGTGTTCGACAGAAGGTCATTCATCACTCGGAGAATATCTTTTCGATACCGAGTTACTCATGAGACACCAAGAAACAATGTATAGGTCTTATCTACCGGGTGAGTCAATAAAAACAATCCTAAAATCACAACCAAATTTTCTTGATATTTCTGCCCAACAGGAAAGGCTTCAAAACGTTTTAGCACGTGTCATCCTCTTCTTGGGAGGATGAAATCATCCGGAATAATGTTGTTATGCTCCCAGGGTGACACTTTCATCCTCCCAAAGGGATAACACATGCTAAAGTGTGGTCGTGATTTTAGGTCTGTTTTGAAGGTTTCTTGAAGGGGCTTTCTGGAGAAAATCCCTGCTAATTTCAGAACGGAGTGGCGGATTTCAATCAGGTAAATTTCAAAATCGATTTGAACATGTCCTCCATTAAATAATATATTTGCCAATATTGTTGTCTTGATATCCAGGGAGCAGTGGCCTTTCAAACGGGGATTGTTTTTTTGACTCACCCGGTACTTAGTTATGAATTTATAGACCAAGAACGTAGTGAATGTATATCATGTTTTCAAAAGAAAGTCTGTAAAATTTGATAATAATTGTATTAAATTGGTCATATTATTATCATCAAATCTCATCATGTTCTCGAAATATTGGTAATACATATGTGGAATTTAAAGATATTCACAATTGTTTTTCGTTGTGTTGCGGTGTTCCTGCCAACAAGTCTATTTCGATCCGACGAGCGACGTTGATACAGTGGCCTTTCCTTTCTACAATATTTTTGTAAAACTTACCCAGCGGCATTCGAGGCAGCAGACCTATGAATCCCACTGCAATGCAAGAATAAAAAAACTAAATTCCTGGGTTTAAAGTTACTCATGCTAGCATAACAGAAAAGTAATGAAATAGCTTTTGTTTCCACAAGATATCAGCAGGAACGGGTAGGGGGAACAGAAAGTTTCCCGTCCTTGTTGAGCCACTTTGCTCCAAAAAATTGTACTACACATTGNTTGTTTTTCGTTGTGTTGCGGTGTTCCTGCCAACAAGTCTATTTCGATCCGACGAGCGACGTTGATACAGTGGCCTTTCCTTTCTACAATATTTTTGTAAAACTTACCCAGCGGCATTCGAGGCAGCAGACCTATGAATCCCACTGCAATGCAAGAATAAAAAAACTAAATTCCTGGGTTTAAAGTTACTCATGCTAGCATAACAGAAAAGTAATGAAATAGCTTTTGTTTCCACAAGATATCAGCAGGAACGGTTAGGGGGAACAGAAAGTTTCCCGTCATTGTTGAGCCACTTTGCTCCAAATTGTACTACACATTGCACCAAAAAAGATGACAATTTTTGAGATTTCGTATTATGTAGAGTACTCAATGGATTTTAACAAATTTTGCTGGATAGCCAATAGCCTGAAGCGTTTCTTGAATATGTTCTTATACTTTCTGAGATAGGAAAATTCAAATATATCTACCTTGCATTTTGGTGAGACAAATCGAAAATAAACCTAGCCCCAACAAAACTTGGTCAATGTTTCGTTTTCGGGGCCATGCTATGCATTTTCGACTAAACAATGTTCCAGAAAATCGTCGGATATCTTTAGTCTATTGGAAACATATTGCCACAAAAACGAGCGAGTGAGGACCCGGCGATTCTGATAAAATCAACTTGTACTTTCACAAGGAAGCATACGGGTGGAGCCAGATTTTATTATAGCTGCCTATATTGAATGTTGAGGATCCTTTTTAATTTTCTTCAACGCAAAATTTGCGTGACAAGACCGTGACAGTTTGAACGTACCTAACTTTATTAGTTCATCTGATCGCGAGCCGAAAACGATGTGATCTAAAATTTCATCTCGTCGGATCTAAGGACATAGGAAAACAAAACATGCAGGGTGGAAACTATCCAAGTTTAATAGGCCATGATTATGAAAAAGGCCATTTCATAACAGAAGGAACATCAACCTATCTGGCATTGGGAAAAGGTATTTATGGTGCACTTGGCAATAAAAACGGCACATCTTGTACTAGTAATGCAAAATACCTGTTGCTTGATGCTGCTGCAGCTCCAATGCATTCATGATCATTCTCGTGACGATGCCGCAGACAGAAATTCTTCTTACAAGTAGCACACAAAACAGGAACTAACTGAAAAGAAGATGATTGGAGGAATTTCAATACCATGGATGGAAGTACAGTTGAAGCTCGATAATTCACATTTAACGTGAGAACAAACAATATTTGGAGATAATAAGGAGTCATCCAGAGTCATACACGGAGAGCTAATGGTCTATTGGACATCACATCACATTACAAGCCCCATAAATGTAAATCATGCATTGAGCCATAACCAAATCCAAATTTGTAGGCCAACATTCGAGGGAGATGAAGATAAACCAATAACAAAGACATTTCCACTGTATTTGTTTGAATTACAATTAGCGAGTCCAACTTCTTATGGCTATGTAAGCACAAAAATGACTCATATCTAATTAAGCCTGTTTTACAACAACAGATCGTTCAGAATCAAAATGAAGAGGCTCTTTTCTCTAAACCTGTTCAAAGTAGTAAGCCTTTTTGGGGGACAACCGGTACACGTATCCTGTTATAGAATAACGAAGCAAGAAGAAGTTAAACTCTGTGTAATACGATTTAATTAAATTTTCTAAATAGAACCTGAAGAAGATTTTGTCAAAATTTACAACAAATTTCTAGTGCATTTTCTATTTTATCATTCTCAGTTTGCATAACTACAATACAGTGCTAGAAAAAAATTCTAGCTTCCTGCGAAGCTGTTTCAGTGTTTCAAAGTTTCCTGCCTATGTCGCTGGTGTGGATGTGGAATTAATTGTCTCCTTCCCCTCTCGTCTGACTCCAAGTTTCCTTCACTGATATTTCTTTCCACCTCTCCTGTTGGAAACTCCTTTCTTTCCCTTTATCTTCCGTCATGTAATTCCTTTTCCCTCTTTCTCTCACTTTCCTAGCTATATGGAATTTTATTTTCTTCTAATATCTGGAACTTACGGAGAGATTTCTTCGCAACTTCGCGTGTCTTTTCTAGCACTGCTACAATACTTGGTAGTCGATTCATCACACTTTTACAAAATAGATCAAATTTGCTAAACAATGCAAAGAAGACAACTTTGCCACATCCTTTCCCTGACCAATAGATGTTGCAAATATCTTTCGATATTGGCACCTGAAACTAAAATGTCTGCAGGCACAGTATGGATTTTTTTGTGTTGAAAAGTTGGTTGCAGAAAGGGCGGGGTAAAATTTTTTGCAGCTACAGAAAAGTATCTGAAGGTCAACTTGTACAACTGACACCAAAAAAGTGAGGGAACATCAATTGATCTTTCTAGCTAAATAAAATTGTAATTATATACCTCACCTCTCTTTGTTTACAACCTTTCACCGAGCACTTGTTAGTGTATGTCTGCAATCGAAAGAAGTGAATTTAGTTGTGAGGGGAAGTTACAATGTACAAAGAAACCCAAAATAAGCATATCTCAATACTACACTAGGAATACGTTTAACCGTTTAACTAACCATAAAGAAATTTGATGGCGGGAAAACCATATCCGAATCAGATTCCCTGAAAATGGTCAAACTGTTGCCAAAATATTAGTAATTACTCTTAAAAACTGTTATTTAAAATGCTTTAAAAAAGGGCTAAAGGTCGATGAAATTTCATCACGTTCTTAGCGTCAAAATTTCATCAAACCCTGAAACATTTTGACTCATCACAACATAAAATTATCTGTAGTCATGCAATATTTTTGAATGTTCTTTTGGTTGTTCTACGGGGTGAGCTAATAAAACATACCCATTTTTAATAGGAAATGATAAATTGCATAATTTCAAATATGGATTGACCTAATCTTTACTCTGAATACAAAATTATACTTGGAAAATGTTTCTCGATTTTTGGGCGAGCTGCTTCCAGAGTTATAAGCGATTTTTTTAAAAATTACTGGTTTAGAAGCTGCCCAAATAGATCAGAAAAGACTGATCAACGTTTTTTCTAAGCAGAAAGAGAAAGGAAATTAAAACTGTTACCAAAAAAACCATTGCTCTATTGAATTAAAAAAGACGAAGGTTTTTGTAGTAACAAAACTAACATTAAAATTGTGTAAGAATCCATTTTCTAAATTCCCAAGCTGTAACAAAGAGTTTTCTCGTTGTCCTTGTTGGGTCGGTTTTGAAAATTTGATCAATGTTTCTCCATCGATTTAGGCTGCTTCCAAGACAAAATTTTCAAGAAATCGCTTACAACACAGGAAGCAGCTCGGCGAAAGATCAATAAAAATTCGCCAAGTATGATTTGGAATTTTGATTAAAAATTAATTCATCCATCTTAAAATCGGCCTAGTCTGCTGTGCAATTTTATAGTTTCCTGTCATAAAAAGTGGGTACCTTTTTATGGCATACTCAGTATAGCCCTTAAAGCAGAGACAGCTCTTTTTCTTACTCAGGTGCCAAAGAAATTAAGATTGATGACTCACCTTTCTCTTTGCAAGTGCCAAGTCAGATTTACAGTCATTTTCAATATGTTCATTTACCTATTGAGAATGCATACAGATTAAAGTCACACAGTCACAATCAAAACCACAAGTTTCATAGGTAGCTGTTAAAGACTCTGTACTTCCCATGATCCTTTGCCATCTCAAAGTGACTTCATATTGCATGAAACTGACTTTGGCCTAGCTATCGAGAGGCACAATGATCTTTTGAATCCTCAAATAAATGCTGTTATTCTATCACTTTTGAACTCAAACAACAGACACTCCTGAAAATATATGAAGGATTACGAAATCCATGTTCCCTGTCGCTACTCATGTTCCCACTATTGTGTGTTAAAAATACCTTGCTTACTGCCAATATGCATAGGGCTCAAATCTTTAAAAAGGTAGGTGTAAAATTCTTTTACATTTTTCTTTGAATCAAAAGGCTCGGAAGGACTTAAGGTTACCAATATAAGTTTTGATGGTTCATGCAGATGCAAAGGATTCTGAGGAGCAAAGGGTCTTTAAACATCCAGGATTTGATCTGAATCTGTTTGAAACAATTAGCGCATAAACTTTTCTATATATATTCTCATAAAATAGCAACAATGACAAATTACAAAATACGATACCGCAGGGAGCATGGTAGTACATATCAACCCTATGGCCATATACATAAGACTACGAGTAAATGAAAAGGAAAATAAAAGAAAAAAAGTACAAATACATATACAGGTGTTACATTTAAAGTGAAGGGGATATTAACATATGGGAGGGTGCAGCGATAGCTCATTTAAAAGGTTCTGTAGCATGAATGAAACGCAATGTTGCCTTGAGTAGTTTCTTGTTGAGGTCAATTGTTAACCTTTCATCGCCATACAAAATAAATTTGAGTAAAATTTCGTTTGAAAGGGAGGAATAACCTCGAGGTAGCAATGTTGCGTTTACACTATTGAGAAGATCGGACATTCATAAAGTTTCAAACACTTACATGATTCATTCCAAATATCTTATTCACTAATTACTTTAGATGGAAAAAATACAATGCTGGAACTTAGATAAGGAAACTCTTCTATGATTACTTGACCTGCTTATTGATATGAGCTGTGTATTAACTATAAAACTATAACGTTCAATATCTGAGTAACAACAAAGAATGTAGTCTGTCTTTGCGTCACTCTTATTATAATGTTCAATATATATATGTAAATACAGTAACTACATTTTCACTACAGCCTTAAGCTATGTTCCTGTCACAGGTTCATTCCAGTTCCAAAAAATGAAAAAAGGATATCTTGAATGCATTGTATTAGAAATAAAAATGGAATAGTAACACACTCTGTCATAAAATTGCGAGCCAAAAGAGAAATAAGCACCATAAGATCTGACTAGTTCCTTTGTACAATTCCTATATCAGAGACATAGGAGCTGGGGGGCACATGGGGCATCATGCCCTTCCAAGTATTTTTAAAGTGCCCTATTTTAACCTCAAGGTGCCCTTTTCTTGCCTCTTTTAAGGTTGAAAAGTTTCTCTCCAGTTCTATAAAGTGCCCCCTTAAAGTTGTGCGCCTCTAAGCAAGAACTGCTTTCTATGTCCATGTCCTTCATAACAACTTATAGAATTTCATAAATCAATATCTGCTTATAGACCAGTAAATGTGCTGAGAACCAAATAAAATTAATTGATAAAGATAAATACAGCAAGGAGTGAGATAAAAAAAGGATCCACACGTTTCATGATAAATCAAGAGCTTGAAGGTGGTACTAAATGATCTTAGATGAGAATTCCAAAATACTAGTACTGCACACTTATTTGAAGTGTGGACTTGCAATTTCCTTGTTACTGAAAATTTGATACTTAACGCCCTAAGACAAGGCTAGAACAACTTACTCTTCTGTCAGGCACCTCCCCAGGTTTTATGGAAACTGGCTGGTTGCACAGAGGGCAAACAGGAACTCTTCTATCCTGATAAATGAAAAAAGAGCATATACTGTATTTTTGTTATAAGAAACTTGAAAATTTAGGGCAGGCAATTAAAAACAACAAAAAATCTCTACCTGGTTTTGATGAAAATCTCATAAGCATTTAAATATTCAAGCAACATCATCATCAAGTCCGGGTTTCTATCAAAGAGGTTTGAAAATATTACAATTAAAGGCAATAAATTAAATGTAATATCATGCTAATATTTGATAATATGTTTTTCTAGTAAAAAAAGATCAAAATTTTTCTTCAGAAAACAGGTTTATATCATGTGATAAAATACCTTTTTATATGACTCTGTACAATTATGTTGTTCATATCCTACATGATCCTTGCTGAAACAGAAACGAAATAGGCTCTCGATTGAATACCATATGGCAACTATGTGGGGTTAAACATTATGGACCAAGAAAATGACGAATTAAAACCCCTCTATGGAGAACAAAAGGCTACATACTGTATTACTTCCTGAAAAACTCGAGGATGAATGAAAACTGAGAAATCTTGTCAGTCTATTGGTACTTTAATCGTTTTAATTAAAGATTAGTGGTCAATGGGATCAATTCATTTTCAAGCAAAACAGACACTCTAGAGGCTTCTTTCAGGGGGTGGTCTCTCCCCAATTAGCCTAGCTACTGAGAGAGCCCCTCCTTAAGAAATTCCCCTACATACAATTCCTCTTTTATCGTATATAGTTCAATTTGAATCTACTGTATTTCCAAATGTAATTTTCTTCGTATTTTGAACTGTTTAACCATTGTTGTGTTTAGTTAAATTGGTATATTAGTTATAATTTTGTTCCATTTGTATTAAGTATATCTGTTTAGTTTGTGTTTATGGAATTGTAGGTAGTGGAATTTTAAAATATGAAACTGAAACTCCTAAAAACGTATTAAGAGAGAGGATTGAAGCAAATGAAATAAATATCATGGCACCTGAATTGAGGAGTTTTCCAGGCAGCATCCTCAATATATGTAACACGATTGCCGGAAAGTCCCTTTTATGTTTACTCAGAGACAAGCAAAGGATGGGGGTATGAGAGGGGTGGCCCTATAGAACTTCCCTGTGTGTACATTCTCTTTTTGAAAGACTATCCAGGCTGAGATTTTGCCTAAATTTAAGAGCATGATGTTTTTTTAAATATCAACAAAAAGATTTTTCTTTGAATTGTTCGACTGAGATTAGGAGTCCAATCTATCTATATACAGGGGTGGCTTATAGGCAGGTTTTTACAGTAAGCATTTCTTCAAGTTGGAAACAAGAAATTCTGTCCTTCCACTAAGATTTTTATCAAACAAAAAATTTTAAAGGGAAGTAGCACTTACCAAAAGACTTTGTTGCAAGAATCACAATTGATTGGCAAGAAATCTGGAAAAAGAAAAACCTTATGACTTAAACACATTCTATCAAAAATATTGAAAGTTATAAATTTCTGAAATTTTTGGGGCCTAAAAACTCAAGTTCTCCCAAAACTTTGGAGTGAAGGTGAAGGTGAAGTTGCCTTTTTTAGCGCCAAGCGCTGGGATCGCAGAAGTAGAGAAAACCTAATCGAGTCCGCGACCCCTTGTCATGACGCTCAAAAATGGTGGGGCTCTACCTGGGATCGAACCCTGTCCGCCTGACTGTTCTAGCTACAAAGTCAGAGGATTACACCGCTGCGCCACAACACCTTCAAAGTCATGCAGAGGATGCTAAAGACACATGCCAATAATGGCTGCCGTAATAAGCTGAATTCACACTTGAAGCATCGCTCTTGACACATTCCGGATAACAATGACATGCAGTGATGCATTGCCAATGCGACAAAATTGGAAAAGGATAATTACCAGACTAGCTCCCAGATGATCACAATTGTAATGGAAAATCTCAGGAATTTGGCACTAGTTTCTTCGTTGTGCATTCAGTGTCTATTTTTCAGTCAGGTCCAAACGTAGTATACTACGATGTCGTAGTATACTACGATAGTCGTAGTATACTTCGATCTTGTAAGCACATGATCGTAGTATACTACGATAATATGTTTTAACGGGCCGTGCACGGAGGCCAAGGGCCGTGCACAAAATGTAAGACATGAAAACAAAGGCCCAGCATCTTATCTACAATCTCACCTTTGTAAAAAAATATTGATCTTTGTTTTTTCCGTTGGCGTAAAGAAATATGAAGAAATGTATGGAAATGTTTTAAAACGAGCTTGAAGATATTGTAGTATACTACATCCTCAAAATAAAGTTGTAGTTTGTCGTAGTATACTACGATCAAGAACATCGTACGTTTGGACCAGACTGTTTTGGGCTTAGTTAGAGGTTCATTTTTCTTGCAACAATAGAGATTCTGAGCACAAGTCAAAACTGGCTGAAATCCAACAAGCAAGGAAAGTTTTTGCCCGGATCTTCTCCATTTTTTTTCTATTGCATATTTTGAATACTCTATTGCTTTATTGGGTGTGGAAGCGCCATACTTTCCTTACATGGCTGAAATTAATCAAAGTTATTCATTCATCATCCTCCTCCGTGAATTTCTGCATTCACACCCTCCACATTTCAAATATCACTTTAAAACTTGTTAATTATTTGCAAGTGAATCATATTGCTTGCCTTCATAAAGATATATATCACAATTCATAAAGCTAAATAAATTGGTAAGTTGGGAAGGATGGGTCGGGATTCATTCGTCAGCAAAAAAATAAATGTTTACAATTTTATAGTTAGTTAGGCCCATTTTTGAGAAAGCCCTTTTCGGTGCGAGTTATGGCGGGAAATAAGCTGGTTCTTACCAAGTTGCTTGCATTCTGTTAAAGCACAATATTTACCAAGACTGGGGAACTCCATCTCATCATAAAATGTGGCTTTTAAGTCGTTTTGTGACCAATAAAAGTTGCGTTGAATGATTTCAAGGCTCCTCTCTGTACTGATGTTATCAATTTTTATAGGGGTCTGGTAACGAATGAATTTGGTTACGAGGCTGACGTCAGTAGGCCCTTTCCTAACAAGAGTTCAACAGCGGTGAGCAAAAATTTCCGTCCACTCTTCAGAATCCGTCAATTTCTTCAGCATCGCTTTGTATTTCATGTCTTTAACGTTCCATTTGAAGTCAGCATATCTCAATTTACATCTCTAGCATTTTAATTCTGGTATTTTGTAGGCAATGGCAAAAACTAAGGGTGAAAAGAAGAAGGGCCGTTTGGCCATGAATGAGGTGGCTACTCGAGAATACACAATTCATATTCACAAGAGAATTCACGGCGTGTAAGTGAACTGTTTTTATTCAGTTTCTTTTGCAATTATTTTGCTTCCATTTACGAAGTTTTATGAAGTTTTGTCATGGAGCTGTTATGTTTTGGAATGGATTTTGGATGTCACAAATAATGAAATTGCTGTTCGTATCATTTTGAAACTCTTCATTTTTTCACCAAAATTTACTGACTTTGAAATGTATGATGGATTGTTGAAATTATTCATTTGTTAACCATCTATCGTTTGTTTTCCAGTGGCTTCAAATATAGGGCACCAAAGGCCATAAAAGAAGTCCGTGGTTTTGCAGAAAAAATGATGGGAACTCCTGATGTCAGAATTGACACTGGTCTCAATAAACACATCTGGTCAAAGGGTATCAGGTATGTCAGCAATCTATGTAGTTTGTTTTGTAAATGCAAATAGTAAGACTCCACAGAATTTGGATAATATTCCACTGCTGTCATTTTCATTAACCTAGTCACAGACTGATTGTTTGTGATGCAAGCTACTTTCATGTACTTAGGGGTCGTCCAAAAATCCACTCGTGATCAGTTAGCGGCATTTGGCCGCTAAGGGGAGGGGGTTCCATCAAAATCCGTTAAGCGATCATGGTTGGAACTTATGGAATTACATGTGTTATCTTAAATGAAGACTTTGAAATTGTATACGGAAACTTGTGAGAATTGATCTGTCTGTAGCGATGTTTTGCCACTGTACCTTATGATGTCCCGTCGTTTTCCTATGAATGAGCGGCCAACCATTTTAGGCCAATATATGAGCACAGCATGCAATATAGGAAAATATAGGTAGAGTCCACTAAGGAGGGGGGGGGGGGGTCAAATGTCGCTAACTGGTGGATATTTGGATGACCCCTAATATATGTGACAAAATTTCACACCACTTAACTTCATTCATAAGGCGTATCTTCAACAAACGTAAGCCAGGGTCATAATTTATGAGGAGAATGAAACATTTTAGGTAGTGAAAGTAGAATGGGGGCAAAAAACACAAAGAAATATGCAAATTGCATTTGTCGATTGTGCAGCTTCTATAGTAGATACATAAAATGCCTGTGGCAGATGTTTAGATGTATCCGTTTCTTTCAAAATATATGACCATATCCCCTCTCATAAAGTCCCTTTTGGTGTGAGTTAGGTACTTTGGCTTTATGGCATCTTTTGAGCCATATACATTTATGATGTTCCCGAAAATTTGATGTCTCCGAAAATTTCTGATTTTCATACTCTCCCTCCCCCTGTCCACAAAAAAGACAATAAATCTATTGTTTGATTACAACAGATAGTTGGACCCCCTCCCCCTTTGTATGGATGTCATCACTGTATAGTCGCTTTTTAAGTCTGCTATGTATATCAGTGTCTTGACTAGTTGGTTTTTGAAATCTCTTTTTTGCATTAGCTCATTGCCTTATACTGGTGTGTCAACAAAAAGAGACATTAATTAGATGTTATTGTTGAAAATCTCAAAATATCCATTTTCAACTTATCCTTGCTTTTAGAAATGTTCCTTTCCGAGTAAGAGTCAGACTCGCAAGGAGAAGGAACGAGGATGAAGATTCAGCACACAAGCTGTACACCCTTGTCACTCATGTCAGAGTTGACACATTCAAAGGTGGGCAAATCATGACAATCTTTACATGTGTAAAACTCTTATCAAACATGTTTCTGGTTTTGTTTTATTCATGAAGACATCCTAAAGTTATTGCCTATCACAGAAGCATGTGCACAAGTATTTCATTGCGGAATGCAGTTGCAGTTGTCATTCAATATTTAACAAATATCTTTAGGTAACACTTTTATAGGTGAAAACAAGCTCTTTACAGTTTAACCTCAATAACTCAAACTCTCACGGGAGACAATAGTCTTTCAGTTATTGAAATGTCCACAGTCCTACTCTCACTTGAGAAATGTTATATTGTTCAGGGTATTGAGAGTTCAAGATTTTTGAGTTTGGGTTATCAAGCATCAACTGTATGTATATGTAGCTAGCTGTTGTTTGAAGTTGGGTTGAGTATCAATTGGTTAATCAGTGAACTGAAATTCAATCACCCAATTTTTGTGCCATTATTTTTGAGTCAAAAGAATTTTGAAACAAACTTCAATGACTGTATGATAAAAACACAAGTGAAAATGCGCTGCAGGAGAAATAAGAATTGCAGTACATCTGCCTTAGATACATGTTTCTATTTGACTTTCTATTGAATAGCCAGTTTGAAACTCTTCAATGGAACAAATTGCTAATCATTATTAATTTTCCATTTCAGGACTTCAAACGAAAAATGTTGAGTCAGACGAATAGACTAAATGTATATAAAAAATTGTGAAAGCCCTATATTGTTGTGTTTCTTTTCGCTGACTTATCTGACATTTATATTTGCCAATGTCATAATTTCTTCAAAAATATTCCTTTCTAAAAGCAAAAATACCACTGCATACATTTTTGAATCTCCCCAAAACTTGCAGCAAAACATATAGTCAAGGGGGAAAACTACAATTTCTCATGAATTAGCCCCAGAAATGACCCCTTCCACAGACAACACATCATGCCCATGAAATACGGTATTTTGTTGTCAAAATGTACCTTGTTTACAACTTGATTTTACTGCTATTCATAGAAATGTGCCAAGGTTTTCTGGCCCCAGTTTGTTAATGTTGGATTAAAGCCTGATAACCTTCATGCCCAGAAGCAAACACTTCTTCCAGAAGAGTTTATTTTTCTTTGATTGAAAAAGAACCTTATGTAATTTACAGTAATTCTACTGTATGAATTTTTGATCCATTGATTATTTTCAAAAATACAGCGTTTTTCAATTTAACTCTTTGATAACCTCCAACATTTGAATGCTAAAAGTTCTGCAAGTTTGAAAATAATCAAGATACCAAAATGCTGATGGTAGAATTGCATATACCAAAAGTTCCTTTCAAGCCACTCAACTTTAGTGGGCGTTAAAAATTCAAAAATGTATGTATGGGCGTTAAGAAACGCTGTAGTTATTCCTACAAAATTTTTTCCTCCCCGTGTCCCTATGCCTGTGAAGGTTGTTGTTGTTGTGCCTGGTTTTCCTTCTTTCCCTGTGTTCTGAAACAACAACAACCTTCGTGGGCATAGGGACACACTGAGGAAAAACCAGTTGTAGGAATAGCTACAGCGTTTCTTAACGCCCATGGTATGGCTATTACTTCTTTGGACTAAATGGCCTGAAAAGAACTTCAGCCACTTTGTTATAATTCTACCCTTGGATATTTCCGAATTTTCAATATTTTTAGAACTACAAGGTTTTTTTTTTTAAGAATTCAAGAGTAGTTTTGAAAATTTAAACCATCGTAATTTCTGTTAAGCTTTTTGAGGAAACATGATATAATTTTCAAGAAAACTATAGTTAATGAATATTTACAATGTGGTATCAATATCAAGCAACAGTCTGGTATCAAGTGAGAGTCTTTCTCTCTTCTGTTGGTTTGCGATTTGAAAATTTGATGACGTCACATTACAAAAAGTCGAAATATAAAATCCCTTCAATTTCAAAAATATTCAAAATTTCGGAAAAGTCCAACGGTAGGATTATAGGAAAGTGGCTGAGGTTTATTTCAAGTCATTCAATCTAAAGGAATAAATCAATAGCTACCTTCTTATAACAATATAATTATGATAAGGAATTTAAAAAATATAGTAAACTTACATGTATTTTGTTTATAAGAAACTGCTTATAAGAAACTGAACTCTCACAGCTCGCTAAAGAATTAAGAAACTCCAGTACTGGGAAAAATTAGTTATTTATTTCTATTTATTTATTAAACTATTTATTTAGTCAAGGAAATCCTTGGCATATTTTTACTTTATTTTCACTTGTTTCCTGTTACATATTACTCCTGAAGGTACTTGAGTAATGTCTAAATATTGGAAAGGCTTCAAAAAGCTTTGTTTTGAAATGTTCACGAGAGCACAGGAAGTAAAAACGAAGATTGATATGGAATTCGTAAGAAACTCGTAAGAAACTCCGAGTACTGAAAAGCTGATAATTTTAAGAAACTTTCAGTACTGGTTAAAATTCTTACTTTCTTATAAAAAGAATACGAGCATTCGACGTTTCGCGTTTTTAGAAAAAAGCACAATCTGAAGAAGCACAACGCGAAACGTCAAACAAATTTACTATATTTTTGAAATCTAAAGGAAGATGTAACAGCCATTTACAATAGCCTTTTTAAAGATTAGACGCCTATGCTTTTGTGGAATAATTTTGAAAGATTTGTCGCCTTGCTTCCAGAAGCACAAGGTTTTCCAAGATAACCACACCCCAGGGGGGTACTCATATATATTTAGCATAGGGGTGCTCAGGCTGGGGTACAAACCATCAACCCAAAAAAATAATTCCTAGCATAAAAATTGACCCAAAAAAATAATTTTTCTTACCCTACACACCCAATTTCTATATTTTTTAAACTGTTCTCATATTCGAGACCCAAAAAAATAATCCAGAATTTCATGAACCCAAAAAAATAACTGTACAATTGACTGACTCAAAAAAATAACTTTTGCCCAAATTTTAGACCCAAAAAGTTACCTGAGCATCCCTATCCTAAATATATATGAGTACCCCCCTCCCCCTGGGAACCACATACTGTTCAATTGATCATAACGATAAAAACACAGCATTCCTTTTTCAATATCATATTTGATTCTAATAAGAAGAGGAATTGTAATACATCTAAAATCGACGCAAAATTGTTGATACGTAAAAACAACACTGATACTGTCTACTACCTCGACTTGCTACAACTGTAGTCTGTCTCAAATCAGATGTCACGTGAAAATGCCCGCGAATAACAACCATTGAAGTGCTTTGCACGAGTAGTTTTGCGTTATCGCAAATCTCACGTGACATCTAATTTGAGACGGACTTTAAAATAAAACTCCTCCTGTTGAGAGCGTTTTAATTCTTTGTTAGTTCTTTTCGATCGATAAAAAGGGAGACTTGCAGCAAGTCCACTGTCTACCAAGCTACAATCACTTACAAAATGGTTGAGCCACCTTGAAAAAAATGACATTTTCGTCCCCCCATGTCAATGTTGTTTAGAAAAAAGTACCTGGTCCAGCTGACGGGCGTGATTCGGCAACATTTGTGTGGTATTGCAACATTGACTAAAAAAAGGGGGGAAAGCAGAAGGGGGAAAGCAGAGTAAAAAAACCGAAAATTTGGGGGTGGCTCAACAATTTTGTAAGTGATTGTAGCTACCTTTAGATCTCTTTGGCGATATGAAGAAAGCTATGATGCCTGCCGAGTGTTAAGGTTGGCTTTTAGGTTCCTCCGGCAGCCTTATTTTATTACTTCTTGCACGGAATTTCAGCGGCTAAAATTGATCAGAAACATTTATCCCATATACTATATATCTACCCGCTTCGGATACTCCTTAAACTGCGAAATTTGCGTGATGGAATAAGAAACAAAATACGAATTCACAGTGGAAGCGTTAATAATTTTTTCTGCCCAAAGACTACTGCCCAAGTGGCTCGGGCATCATAAAACGAACGCCTCATCTGGGAACCCTAAAAAAGGCTACAATTGTAACTTATTGCCTGGCCTTCACACGTTTATTGGCGAAGCTCTGCACAGTCAAACTCACATCAGTCAGACTCACATCACATAAGTCGGATATTCGCATGAATAGGAAAAAATCGGACAAACCTGATAGTCCCATCCGTATTTTGCTTTTTAATGTATCTATAAGTCGGACCGATAGTTTTCCTTGGTCCGAAGCGATCCGACTTCTTATGCAAATTTCGGTGTAGAAATGATAAAACGACTAAGATTGCTCCAAGAATAACCAGGGGTGGCGCCAGGAATCTTCCGACGGAGGGGCTGGAACTTCCGACAAGGGGGCTAAAAAGGCAAAAAATGCTGTTTTCGTACGGCATTTTACCAAATTTCCTCCGACAATAACCCAAAATTTCCTCCGACGGGGGGGCTGTAGCCCCCCCTAGCCCTCCCCTGGCGCCACCCCTGAGAATAACTGATTAAATACTGCAGCAATTAATTTCATTGGGACTAGAAATCCGGTCACAGTGAAGCAAGTCTAATCGCAGGGTAAAGAATAGCGCAAATGAAAATGTTTGGCTTATGGAGTGGCTGTTAATTAGACTTATTACGTTGAGTCCTAGTAATCGCTACCACCCACCAACCCTACTCGCTGTTGTTGCTCTGCGCTGTTCCGTAATTTAGCATTCGTCAATTTTGAAAACGAGGCACGTGCTTCACAGGGCCAACTTTTGTGCTGGAAAGCCACGACTCCTAGTATGAGCGAGTAGGGTGGGTGGGTGGTAGCGATTACTAGGACTCAACGTAATAAGTCTAGCTGTTAATGCCAGTTTGATCGAAATGTGATAGCACCTTGGGTAACGCATGCAGCTGAAGCCTGTCTGCAAAAAGTCCATTGGATTCAGTTATCATCTGGACGTGTCCCAGATGCCGAGAAGAGGAAGATAGAAGCATGTGAAACTCTGCAGCATCCTGCAGCAAAATTAGGGTTTGACCGTTTGAATCTCTACGGTTAGCAAGCTATCTAATCTATACTTTCTATTTTATGCATGCATGGTCGGCANAGCCACGACTCCTAGTATGAGCGAGTAGGGTGGGTGGGTGGTAGCGATTACTAGGACTCAACGTAATAAGTCTAGCTGTTAATGCCAGTTTGATCGAAATGTGATAGCACCTTGGGTAACGCATGCAGCTGAAGCCTGTCTGCAAAAAGTCCATTGGATTCAGTTATCATCTGGACGTGTCCCAGATGCCGAGAAGAGGAAGATAGAAGCATGTGAAACTCTGCAGCATCCTGCAGCAAAATTAGGGTTTGACCGTTTGAATCTCTACGGTTAGCAAGCTATCTAATCTATACTTTCTATTTTATGCATGCATGGTCGGCATTCCCCATTAACCTGTACGAAATACCGGGTGAGTAAAAAAGGTTCAAACTTTTGCAAGCCTTTGGTTTACTAGCTACTCGTCAGGTTCCGTAAAACTGATTTTCATTGTTTGGTTAATATGTCATTTTAGATAATAAAATTAGTTGGTTAAAATTGGTCATATTTTTCTTGAGTTAAAAGTGATTTTGTAACAGTGTTTTGTCTCAGAATCCTGCCAAACAGGACACGACATCTGGATCCAATTTTCCAGCATTTGAGCTCCACAGCGACAAAACTAAAACCTAATCTTATTGCCTACAACCAGTTGTGTAGGAGCCAACCCTGCTGTATGCCTCACACTTCATAGCTTTCAACATCGTGATGCTTTCCTTTAGGCCTGTTTCGAAGGATTCTGATATTGAACAATTTGATAAAATTGTTATTGTTCACAACTAGGGAACAATACGACCGATTTAAACCAACTCAATTTTTTCATGATAACCAATTTTACGGAATCCCATGGATAGGTAGCAAACTACAGGGTTTCGAAATCTTTTACTCACCCGGTATGTGTCTCCGGTAAACTTTCTACTAGACCATCCGGTGGGCTGGTTTGAAAATGGAAACTGCAACTCTCTTTTTGGTATTAAGTAATCCACTAAAGGTGGACAAAAACAAAGAAGCCAAACCATTTTCTGCACCCCTCAATGGTCGGTCGACTGGGTGACTAAACGAGCTATACCTTATCTCAAATTATCTCCCAGGCGTTATATCAAAACAAAGCTCAACAGCAAACTGATATTCTACATAACAAAGTAAGTCCGCGAATATGAAAATAATTCCATTCTAAATTTAATTCGATTAAGAAAACAATCCCGTCATCCTTTCCCATATCCCAGGCCTAAGGATCGTACACGTGCTCTTGTTAGTCGTGTTGGGCTCCCTGTGATTTCATCCAGCGCACTCGTCTCCGATACGTCTTTCAGGAATACGTCTTCTAATTCAGTATTACTGGTCAATGTATTTTTATTGTTCGAACCAATATTTGTTCTTCTTGGCGAATAACTCGAAGTCATACCAGCTTCATTTATAAGTTCACTGTTTATCAAATCTAATTTTTCTAATCCAAACGAACGCAATCTTCTTCGAGTTAATCGGGGGATATCAGGGTCAGATTTCTGGTTCGAAAAATGGTGTGACTTTCTTCGGTTCTTGTACCCCTTGCGTGCAAGCGCACCTCTATGCCCGTCCATCATCATCAACTGCGTGCGTCCGCGGGTTAATCGTTGCGGACACGCTATAAGATCGTCGATAACAGTACGTGGAAATGCAGGGCTGGGAACATCTGAGATTTTCTTTGTCTTTCGGGTTGAAGAGTTCAATCCATTTAAATCCGTAGGCCTCTCTTCTTTCATTCTCTCAATGCCTGATAGTTCGTTTAACAACACAACTGGATTTTTATTAGATGAATCCATAAATCTATCGAAGAAATTTCGTTCGTTCAGATACGTTTCATCTCGTTTTTCGATATCGAAAGATAGCCTGCGAGATACTGCCGGTCCCGGTCCCTCTTTTGTTCCGTTTGATTCATGTTTGGGCAGCATGGTGGTTTCATTATTTGGTGAATCGTTTTCTTTTTGAGAGCATGAAGATTCAGAACAATGGCCGTTTACAACGGTATGGTTTGCGTTAGCAGTAGTTATCGCTTCAACATCATGTGAAAGCTTTTCGTTAAAACTACCCCCTGTAGCGACAATTTCTTCGTCACTTAAAACTTGTTGTTCAACATACAACTGGGGCGTGTCTACCAGTGATGATTCCATGGCTGGTGTAGAGGTCTGCGACGCTGACGACGGCTCCCGTTCGGTTTCTATTGCTATCAGTGAGCCTGGTTTCAAGTCTACGTTTTCAAGAGTACTGTCTTTGTGATCTCCAATTGTTTCATTAAGATTCTTCATCGAAGATTCGGTCTCTGGAGCTACGATTCCAATATTTGTCGAGTCCTTGACGTCATGCTCTAAGCAAACATTAGACGTTAAGTCTGGGCTTCTCAATTCTTCATTATTTTGCTGAGCACATTCTTGGATACCAGATGAAGTGCCAGCCTCCGAGGCTACAATTTCTGTACTTGGTGTGTCTTTGGCGTCATTTGGCGTGTTTGGTTTGTCTTTGGCGTCAGGCTGTAAGCAAACATCAGAGCTCGAGTCTAGGTTGCCACACTTTTCCCCATTTTCCAGAGAACAATTCTGGATAACACTTAAATCGCTTCGAGCTTCTTTCCCTATATTTAACGCAGCCTCAGTCGCAATTTCTGGCTCTGAAACTGAAATTAAGCAATCAACTTGTCCGGAACGTATCTCATCATCTTTGTCGTTACTTTCTATCTGATCAGTGTCCGGGTCAACCTTGCAATCTGTGTCAACATTGCCATTTGGAATATAAGCCGCCGTACTCGATTCGTCAATGTTCGTCTTTAGATCTTTATCACTAACTAAGTCGGAAATGTTTAAAATATCGGTTGAATCCTTGGTAATAACTTCGGATTGCTCGAGTGATTTGGTAACACCTGAGGAATCACTGTGATTATCATCTGGCGTGCCTAACCGATCGGTAGTAGTTGTTTCCTGAGTTCCAACAGCGCTTGATTCCCGAATATCAAAACCAACATTCGTTGAGTCCCTCTTTTTAATGATCTCATTTGGCTGGTTCTGCTTTGTATGCACTGTTCCTTGTGAGACACTCTGAATGGTGCCATCTGTTTCGCACAAATCTGAGTCTATAGACTGACCACAGCTTCTCGTGATACGACGCGGAGGTCTCCTGCTAACTCCTTTATCCGAATGATTTAAACCCAAGCGTTTCTTTATTTCACTATCTACATTTTGGCATTTGACAATGTCGTCTTGAACAGGCCCAGCTGAAAAATGCAATTCCGTGTTCCCCAATCTAGAAACTAAATCCTTCTTGACTGGTAGTTCTACGTTTAACCTGCTTTTAGCATCCCTTGGACTTGACCTTAGAACTCGTTTAACAGCACCTTTACGACCTCCCTTTGGTGTTCGACAACTTCTTGCATAGGCTATACAACTTAAAGTGTCAACTTTCTCGGAGCTTTTGCTTTCAATCTTTTGAGATTCAGACAGAGTATCAATAACATTACTTTGTCCATCACAAGAATCAATAGCTTGTGTTTGCACAACTTTGGTTGTATCTTTCAAACATCTTGTTTCAATGTCGGAGTTTTTAATGGAATCAGTTGACGTTGTTTCAGGGGAACATAGGGATTTGGTTGGAGGCCATGTTTTCGAATTATCTACTATTTCAGCTTGCTGAAGGGAATCAGCAGTTAACATAGTTTCCACGGACCTTGCAGCTTTGATTTGCGGGCAAATGTTCGATGTACAAATTATTTCTTTAGCTTCCTCTATCAAATTCGTCTTGATACCGTTCACATGAAAAATTTTGTCAGCAGTTTTTTCCCGGACGTTATCAATTGTAGCATTCTGAGGCGGTTGTTGATCAGTGTCTTTCATTGGAATCACCTCTTTCACATCGACGTTCTCGTTTCCATCTCCACATGAAATATAATTATTACTGCTAGCTTCAACGTGAGGTCCAACAGCAGCTCCGTCACCGGTGTAACTCATGTAGCTACAGCTAGCTCCATTGTGAGGCCCAATAGCAGCTCCGTCACCGGTGTGACTCGTGTAGCTACAGCTAGCTTCATTGTGCAGCCCGACAGAAGCCCCGTCACTGAGACAAACACCTGATGAACTTGTTTCATCTTCAGCAGTCCCTTCTTCACCAAGATGATCTGCAAACGGGGGTCCATACATAGAATACGATGGGAATTTTGTGAATTTCATTAGTTCATTTCCGGATGCAATTTTATTGAATTCTTCTTCTGTTAATGTTGATTGTTCTGATTCCAGAATATCATTTTGTTTATAAAAGACGTCTTGAGATGCTTTGTGCACTTCTTTCTTGACTCTTTCGCGGCGAATAATTAAGTAACACAAATTTCGCAACTGCAAGGAATAAAAAGGCCATTTTACATTCATGAAAGTACCCTAAAGGCTGGCTCCCACTGCACGACGAACTATCATCTCTTTCCTCATCGCCAATCGAGCAATGAAAGTACATCGCGTAGTGGGAACGACATGGCACTAAAAATTAAAGCGATAAGGAAGCCAAATTTTTTTATATTCATCGCTTCGACTCATAGCTTTGCTTTCACATAATGGGACGTTCTTTGTTGAAGTTTGAGCTTGACGAGAGCGAAGAATTACATACAGCTTAGAATCTAAACGTCAGCACAACGTAGCATGGCTCCAACAGACAGCAGCGCATGACGTTTTTAGACTTGTTTTCTGCATTTGCAAAAAACATGACAATGCATGTAACACATGACACGAATTGAGTTAAAAAATACATACCAGGTGAGTCAAAAAAAGTTAAAAGTTTGCAAGCCTGTAGTCTGCTAGCTACTCATCAGCAGGCCTCATTAAAGACATTCTGTGCCTGCGAGCAAATGATTGGGAAAAATGTGCCTGCAATCAAATCACTCTGAGTACAGTAAAGATGCCAGCAACAGATGTGTAATTATATTTTGTGCCTNCTAACAGACAGCAGCGCATGACGTTTTTAGACTTGTTTTCTGCATTTGCAAAAAACATGACAATGCATGTAACACATGACACGAATTGAGTTAAAAATACATACCAGGTGAGTCAAAAAAAGTTAAAAGTTTGTAAGCATGTAGTCTGCTAGCTACTCATCAGCAGGCCTCATTAAAGACATTCTGTGCCTGCGAGCAAATGATTGGGAAAAATGTGCCTGCAATCAAATCACTCTGAGTACAGTAAAGATGCCAGCAACAGAAGTGTAATTATATTTTGTGCCTGCAAGCGGCTCTCGTGCACATTAATGAGGTCTGCTCATCAGATTCTTTAATATTGATTATTATTGTGTGGGTAACATGCCAATTTCGATGAGAAAATTTGGTTGAAATCGGTAATATTTTTCTCGAGTTTCAAGTGATTTTATAAAAGCGTTAATCTCAGAATCCTTCAAGCCAGGCTTAAAATCTTCGATCTAAGCTCCACAGTAATGAAAATGAGGCTTACTCGGGCTATATCATTGCCCAGGCAACCAGTTGTGTAGATAGAGAGCCAGCCTTGCTATTCTTTGCACTTGGGAATTTCTTTTAGCCGTTTTTCAAATAATTTTTAGCATCATCTTGTTGAATTGTTAGCAAATTTGATCAAGGATTTTAGGCCTGTTTTGAAGGATTCTGAGATTGAACAATTTTACAAATCACTCATAACTGTAGAGCAATACAACCGATTTAAACCAACTAAATTTTGTTACCTAAGTTGACATATTACCAACACAATGGTATTCAGTTTTAAGGAATCTGATGAATAGGTAGCAAACTACAGGCGTTGAAACATTTAAACTTTATTTTTACTCACCCGGTAGAAAATAAAAGTAACGTAGGAAAATGGGAAAAAGCCAAATAACTTACGCGTTCCAGATCTTGCCTAAGCAATGAATACCGTTCGACTTCAACATTAATTTGTTCTTGAATTAAAAATATTCCTTGTTTACCACTCAGCTTTTCCTGTTGTTCTGTTGTTAATGGTATCAGTGGTCGATTTTCATTCGCCTAAAAATGATAGAACATCATTTTCACAGTAAGAACAATTTCAGTTTGAAGAGAAAGGTCAATCCTTTCTAGATGTCCTTGTCAGGCTAAGAACACTAACAAAAAAAGGTGCTAGGTATAACCCCTAGAGCTTCTAAATGAGTAAAACTATGTTACCGTATAGATGCAAGATACAAGGTACAAGATATAGATACAAGGACATGCACTTTTAGCANCTCAAAAAGGTCATTTCGTAGTTTTTCGTAGGCCATATCACACAGATTTTCCAGTATTATTTTCAAAATGAAAGTATCATTTTGAAGATGGATTCTCGAATTTCACAGAGAAACAAATGAAGCATTCATATGTTGAAAAACTACAAAGATCTCGATGGAGTTCTAAGGCCTGTTTACATGGAGAGGACTAGCCCTTGTAGGAGGGCTAGACATGATGGCGCCAACCATTCGAATCCTATTGTTTGCATTGATTCTATTGTTTCCGCCAGCCCGCCTAGGAGGACTAGCCCTTTTGATTGCGTTTACATGGGAAATTTCCAGCCCTCATAGGTGAGATCTCGGGTACTAAATAGCGTGATCTCGCCTAGGAGGGCTAGCCATCCTCTCATGTAAACGAAAAAGAACTTTATAAGGCATTAGACCAGAAGGTCGAGATCTCGGCAAAAAGGGCTGGGGGCTAGCCCTTCTTCAGGTAAACAGCACCTAAAAGTAACTTTGTCGTGGACTCACCCCATCCACCACAATATGTGCAGAAAACAATGGACACGTTCCAAAAACAATATAGATTTTAGAGATTACAGGTTTTCAAACACAAGATGAAGGAATTCCGAAAATCAAACCTGCCTTTCTTACCAAGCTTTCCTGAATTTGGCTAAAAACAAAATCAGATTCTACCAGCAAGGCTGATTTGTCTGAACCAAGAAGGGACACCATTGGTCAAAGGCTCAGTATGGCTCAGTATGTAAAATAGTCACTTACTCTTGGAGCCTCTGGTTTTCAACATTGTCTCCAACTCTTGGTTTTGATTTCTCCAGTGGCTGTGGTACACAATGTCTCTTACAGTAAGACTGTGATAGAAATATGTCAATGGTTAGGGTTGCAAGAACTACCGGGCGAGTAAAAAAAGTACAGGCGTTCGAAAAACTGTATAATTACGAATAATCCATCAATGCCATATGCCATTATTGATTACAAAGTACTTTGTAATCTAAGAAGGGGCTTGAGGTCAGGCAGTCAGAAAGAAGGAAAGAAAGAAAGAAAGAAAGAAAGAAAGTCACGCTCATTAGTGTGATTGATCAGCACGTTATCGCACTAAGACAAGCAAAAGTGCGTTTGGGACGCAATTATCCCCCCTGCGCAAAGAAAACCAAGGAAAACTTGACATCGGCCTTTTTCAAGCTTTATGGCGAGCGTTCGAAAAACAGGATCATTAATGGTCATTTAGACAAAATTTGTATTAATGTCCCGCGGATACTGAGCAATTTGTATCTGTGCCAGAAATTTTTTTATTTTGATTGTTTCATGCCAGAATTATATGAAACAAGGGGGTGCTTCAGATTCGATCCTCTGCGTCCATATCGCTGTCCGATGAAATGGGCGGGGGCGGGGCGAGGCTGAAAAAGCTAATATGCAATGAAATTTGCACCGGAATTTAGGCAATGTTAGTTAACAGTTTGTTTCATGTCACACAACAGGCTCTAAGTTAGAAGTCGACCCGCATTGAGGCAGCAGAAACTCTCCAATCGACCCGTATGTTTTGCTGACTCATAACTGAGGAGCATGCAACACCCTTTCCCTCATCTTAAAGCTGACTGTTCTCGAAAGTTCTTGAGTTATTCAGACGTGAAAAACAACTTGCGCGAATCATGCCAAAGGCACTTCGAAAATGCCCACGATATATTCATCAGAAAGGTTGCATTGGGCGAAAAATCAACAGAAAGAGCTTTGCTAACATGCTTCCATGCAAGGAAGTGTACCCTATCTTGGCAGTGATTCATTGACCAATGTCGAAGATTTTTGTTGGCAGATTTGCAAAATATCAACAAAACGACATCATCAAGGATCATTTGTGGTATGCAGGCTTCGATAAACAGATTTTCGTGCTGCAATTAGGGATTCTTATGCTTGTTTGTTTCTTAGGACCTTGTAGAACGCTAAAGTCCCGATTGCACAATCATAGGTCAGGACAGACTTTGTAATCATCCAAAAGGATCTTATGTTTTTGTTGTGAAAAGGCTAACTTAGATGTTAAATTTATTTTCCTAAAATAGCTCATTTCGTTCTAGAGTTATCAGCAATTTTGTTAGGGAGCTGTATTTGAACATGCTGGAAGAAGGAATAGAAATGATGATCAAATATTCCCAAATTTGCAGCTTATGAACATTGACAATGAGCATAAATAGCCTCTAGTGCGGAAAACAAACAACCTCGTTCCCAGGTTGTTCTTACGTCATACGCTAGTCACGAAGCCGAGTGAACACCCTGGTACACATTGCACAAATCTGTCCAGAAAATGGACAGATTAGCAGCCATTATGGATTTGCGGTTGGCAGGGTAACGCTCGTTATGTGACCTCGATTCCAAACAACAAAGCAACATTGTAGTGGTTGTTGCTTAGTGACTAGATTTTATTATTGTTATTCGAATAATTAGTAAGATTTCGAGAAATACTTTGTGTTATCTATTGTTTTCGAATAGCCAATCAAATTGCAGAACGGCCACTTGTATCCCAGAGTAGAGGTAGAGCAACGAACTCACTCTGGGGACGAGATTGGAAAACAAATGATATAAATGTGTCTCTCGCATTTCCATGGCCTATCTTAGCCTCTCAGAAGATTTTGACGCAATTACTATAATTCTAAAGCTGAAGACTTTCAAAATTTGGTTGCAACTTGTAATCCAAAAACAGCTTCTAAGCAAGATCGCCAGTTACTCCAAAATGATATGACCGATTTTAGTAAAATAAATTTCCATATCTAAGTTAGCATTTCTGCTATCAAATGAACCATTACCTTGAACCTGGAGGATTTTCTTGACTGTATATTCTGGCCAACGCCTATATTTTTGTCTACTCACACCGTACAAAGGAGATCTATTCGGAATAACGGACGTTGTGAAGTCCATGGATTTTGTTTGATATGGTTTGGCCAATTTGAAACCTCTCATTTTGCAAATTGACAACAGACCTTGATCACATGATAGAAATTTTGACACACATGCAGGTTTCCAGGAAAGTTTTTGGAGCACCCAGTGTTATCAACAAAACCAAAAAAACATAACAGGTGTCCCAAAACATGTCCGCTCGTTTGATTGACCTTGGTGACATATCAAATTAGGACGCATTCGTTGTAACTCAGATCCCAACCACCTTTGCACAGGACTCACCAGTGCATTGTTTTCCACATCAATTCACTTAACCTAAACTGGCGCATGCTAGCGCCTGTCAAAATAGAATGGTGCCACGGTACACAAAGTGCTTAAATATATATTTTTTCTCATTTTTTGTTCTAAGATTGTTGTTAAAGAATTTGTTAAAGGCCATATGAAGCGAACTTGTTTATCTTCTATTTTAATAAATTCGAGGTCACTGATCACGAATATCTCGATGAAATCTTCGAGAAATTGCTGTGAGCGACGTTATAAGCTCTCAAAAGTCCGATTCTCGCTTCAAAAAGTGGTTCGGAGGTATGGGCCGAGCGTTGCGCTTTCCTTTGTTATTCACATAGGTTTGACGTCATAGGTTTGTCAGTCTTACAAAGAGCATCGCGAGACAAATACTTCCCGTAGTAATACCTGTTGCACATCGCTATACGCAAGGAGTTTGCTAAGGTTTTCAGAGGCAATTTTTCGACATCCAGCACATCAATGCAGTGATACTTTATGGAAGAAGAGCCTTCGACTCTCCATGGTTGGTTTTTGAGTCTTTTACTGTGAGTTGTTGGCCTTATCAGCTGAAGATTCATCGATTGAACTGGCTGGCCATCACGACATATTAGGCCTATGATGAC
>REGM01000121.1:233176-262353 GCA_004194415.1 Aurelia aurita
GGGGGGGAAGGCTAATGATATTGGCAAATATCTATAAATACAGGTTTGTATATTCTTGCTGTCTTTAATGGCATTCTCCGGCGATCTGAAGGGTGCTGCCCTAAAAAATTTCGAGGGCATCGCCCCCAAGCCCTCGTTCTATTCCGTTTTGACGCTTGCACATCTCAACAACATAGATTGAGAACGGATCTGCTGTAGGCCTGTTTTTCCAGGTCAGTGTATCCTGATTTTATTAGTTTCTGCTGAGCCTATATCGTTCCTCCTTATGCAAAACTTAACCATTACCTCTGCTATAGTACTGGTCGTCTGACATGGCGAACCACGTGGACGGTGTCAATAAGTTTCTCAAGTCTTACTTTTGATTGCGTTAGGGACAGTGCAAAATGTATTTTATTGCATGGCCGATGCAAAATGTAACGGGGCAACTACTTTTTTTCAGGACGGGGTCAACACTTTTCCTAAATCAAATATGTACAGGGCACTAACTTTTTCATGAGCTCAAGATGAAGTTTGAAACATAGAATTGTGATTTTGAGAACAAAACTATAAATCATGCAAGATGAGGAGTTCTTAAAGAGATGTGTAAAGTGATGTAAAATTTCCATGTCAATTCCAAGTCTGAGACTGATAACCTTATATTCCTAAATATGACAAAATCTGACAGACCGCTGACAATTCTATTACGCCTGAGTGGCGTATTAGATTGGTGGCAGGAATTTTCGGGATCTGGAGGTTGGTCGTTCGGTCCTCGGCAGGACCTCGCTTTTCTAACGATGCTAGCTAACTCGTGTTATTGTTATAAGAAATTAATTAATTTTTATTTCAATCAATGAAAAGGGCGTTGGTCGCATTTATAGCCAAAGTAGAGGGCGTGGTCTGTAAAAACATTTCTGGGGCTTCGCCCCAGACCCCGTCCTGTTTTGCCCCCCCAATAAAAAATCCTGGCGGCGCCACTGAAAAGAGTACGACATAGATGTGAAAATTGAGACGGCTTGATAGAAAATTAAATCTAAATGGAAGAAGGAAATAAAAGCAAAAATGCAAAGAAGAATAGAAGAGGTCGTACGAGATGAGACAGCAAATAAAACAAAATAAAGGTTGATAAAAAATGATAAGCATGGGAGAAAAGAGTATCTAGATACATGCTCAATAAATATGATGTAACCAAAATAATGCGATTCAGACTGAATATGAGAAAAATAAGGCAAACTATAAAGGAAAATACCATGACTTAACTTGTGATGGCTGCAGAGAAGAACAAGAAACAACGGAACATATCGTAATCTGCAAAGAGTATTTATACTATTTTATAAAAGAATGTTCAAAATCACAACAGAAACCAAAATCGCAAAAGAGATTACTACAACATCAACAACAGAACTGTTCAGTATTGTGCAGTATGCAGGAGAAATAGCAACTGTGCTCGCATAGGCGTAGGAGCCAGGGGTGATGGGGGGCTGTAGCCCCCCGAACGTTAGAAAAATTGACCAAAATCAGCCTTTTTCGGGCAAAAATCCACCCTAAGTTGGGCAAAAAATTTGGTAAACAATAGAAATTTTATCGGGCAGCCCCCCAGATTTTATTTTCCCCTACGCCCGTGGAGCACTGCTCAGTGCAATCACTGAAGAGGACTCTGAGAAAAAACCACGAACTTGTTCACGTGAGAGTCCTGGATGCAAGGGGAGCCCAATCCCCTAGTCGACAATGACGTCAGGGAACCACACAGACTTTCTGTTGCACTCTCCTTCGTTGTTCTCTTTCTTTGAAAAACTGTTAAACCTTTGTTTTCAAACGACGTGGAAGTTGCTGAGTGCTTTAATGATTATTTTACGAACATCACGGATAGTGGGAATATTCCTACTGGTAATGTTAAAGGCAATGAGGGAAATAGTTTGTCCCTAATTGACTGTATCAACTCTGCCTCTGCGATCTATGATTGCAAGTTTCAAGACGAACAGAAGGAAGCAAATCTTAGCCCCTTATTCAGAAATGATGATTCAACTTTCAAGGGAAATTTTGGACCTATAAATCTACGAAATAATTCTAAAAGATCAAACGCACCCCCAACTTGCCCATATTTTCATAGTAAAGTCTCCAAAATCTTAGGAAGGGGTACAGTACACAACATACTTTGGTTAATGATTTGATAAGATGATAAACAAAGGAGGAAATATTTTTTTTTATTTATTCAATATAAGATTTTACAAGAAACGAATTACTTAATACACCTCGTATGAACAACTTTACAGCACAAGATCATGACTACCCCAAGGCCATTACATCAAGAAGTTACAACTAAATATACGACTACCACAAACTACACATAAAAGATTTTACTGATAAATACTGGAGCTGGTTTCACATTGGATGTAAGGCTAGCATAGTCGATAATGCTGTACAACCAACAGAAACCCCAGCCAAAGGAACAACAACGAGAACTGCCTCTGCCACTACTCCCCGTCCAGAGTCCCCATTGCTAAAGACTTTGCTCAAGACATTGCTCAAAACAAGGCTCAAGACAAGGGAGAAAATATCTTGACGCCTTAGGTATAGTAGTACCCTGGGTACCATAGTATAGTAGGGACAATTCTAATGGATTTATTCTCCAGCTGCCGTGAAGTGGGGGGGGGGGGGTAAGTGACTATGGGGTCCTGGGGCGAAGCCCCCTGGCAAAATTTTCAGGGCTTCGCCCTTCAAACCTTAGGGAAATGCCCTTTTTAGATATAAAACGACAGATGATATTCATTGATATACATGTGAGAAACGAGATTGAAAACTGAACATAGACCTACCCCCTACCCTACAGTTTTAAAGGGTGGGCATGTGCTGTTATTTTTATGGTCCTATATATGTCCATGAGAAAAGATAAAGCTACCCAATTTCTGGAGAATTAGTGGGATCCACTGTCCAAAAAAGACTGGTTTTGAGGACAGACATTTGCAATGAAAAATTATGCTAGATCTACGTATGTTCAGCTCTTTTTAAGCCCACATTTATATCAAACACCCATTTCTCCTACCACAGTGGTTCCACCCTTGTCTCCCAAGACAGCTTTAATCTACCCAGTCTTTACGAAAGTGTTTCTACCTTTGTCCACACTATTCCGAAAATAAACAAGTTTTTACATCACCTGCCTCAAATTGTCCTCCAAATACAAGAAATAATCTGGACAAACCGTAGAAGCGGTTCTACCTCTGTCCGTTCTCAGGCATAATTAAAATTTAAAACCACTTTTCCCCATTCATCCTAATAAACATCCATAATAAGCCGTTTTTGTTTAGGATTTCAGGATTTGTCCAGGATTACTTGAAAAATAAACTTTTTTTTCAATGAAATGATAAAGGATTGTCAGAAAAGCTTTGTGTCCACCAAATTCATGACAAATGTCCGGATTCTGCAGACACTTATCAATTCTGATGACAGCATTGTCCATCTTTAGACATGGATTAAACCCACTTTTGGGGACAGAGATTGCAAAAAATAAGTAGTCTATACTTGCGGTATAGAATAACCTACTTTTATAGGCCTATAAACAAACCTGGTTTTGAAGACAAATATTGTAAAATTAATGACAAAATAAACCGATTTCTGGGACATACATAGAACCACTGTCCCCATACATTTTTGGACGAAGATAAATTACCAAATTGTCAAAACGTGGGGGTGTATTTACCCCCTCCCCTCATACACCCCCATGGCTCCTCCACTGGACTTATCCAAGGGATACTACTGTCTGCCTCATGACCTCCTTATTGGAAAATTGGAAACTTATGAATTTGATTACCCTGGGTACCAGAGCCTCGAAAAAATTCAAGGGGAAAGGAAAAATCGGAAAGAGAGAAGGAGGTCAGGAGCGTGGATGCGTGGATGCAATTACCCTGCCCATGACCAATAGGCATCTTCACCGTCACCGTGCACAAACGATGGCTTAATACCATCTCAAACAGATGTGGAGTCGAGCACTCAGTTCTACAAAACAACTTTTTAAAGTACTGTATACACAGATCGCAGCAAAAAACCCGCCATTGCTGTGATCGAGTCATTATCACAACACTGATAAGCGCCCGATTTATTTTTTAGGTACCCAGGGTAGGATTTGACATCAACAGCATTTGCTTCATGTACAGTTATTTGGATAGCCGTCATCAAAGGGTAAAGATTGGTTCGCATAGAAGTACCGCAAACAAAATCTAAATTGGGATCCCACAAGGATCTGTCCTAGGTCCTATGCTATTTAACATTTTTATTGATGATCTCTGCCGCATCAACCTAGACTCTGAGATGTGCAATTTTGCAGATGATAACACCTTATGCTCTTGCTGACGTGAACTACAAGAAATAGTGACCAATTTGGAGAATAATCTCAGTAAATTACTCGACACATATAAACCCAACAAAGTTCCAGCTGATGTTCCTTGGTTTGAAAGAGAAAAGAAGGCCACGCCCTAACATTGAAGAGAAAACTTACCTGCAGCAGATCACGTTGAACTTCTAGGGGTTGAAATTGACAGCAAATTAAAGTTAACAAACACGTTGATGAAATGTTATGTTCTAAAGTAAATGAAAAGATCAGTGCCGTTTCTAGGCTACATAATCATTTCTTTAAAGAGCAGGCATTAACAATTTTCAATGCGGTAATTTTGTCGAACTTGCTGGATATGGCTGTTTTGCAATAAAGGTGCAAACAAACAAATTGACCAAACTCATAAACGTTCTCTTAGGATCCTCTATAAAGACTACGAGTCGTCCTTTGAAACATTGCTCTCTCGAAGTCGCAGCAAAAACTTGTCAAAAACATGCAGGAATTGATGACAGAAATTTACAAGTCACTGAATTACCTGAATCCTTCACTTGTTTGGGAATTTCATAAAAATAAACGTACGCACAATCTAAGAATGCAAGACTTAAAACTGCCAATAAATTAAGACATTGGGCTTTGGACAACAATCACTGTTATTTAGAGGTAGTTTCCTCTGAAGGGCCCACCCGATAATGGCGCATGTTCCTCATTTCATTAATTTGTGTATTTGTTCTTAACGGCCTTTAACAGTATATCTTTATAATTAGGAGAGTGGAAGGAGCTGTTAACAACCTTAATATCATAATAGTAATCATCATCATCATCAATTACGCATTTCGTATAAAAGTTCATACATTGCGCAATCAAGAACCAGTCGTTTCCATTGTCCACGGTTTCTCGAGCTCTACTGCATCATTTACGCTCAGACCCATTTGTTCAAATCTCTGTCAATAATGCCAAGATAAAATAAACAACTTTATCTTGATAATGCCAAACCAAGTTAGCTTCTGACCTCCACACCTCCTCCTGGCTTTTTTACTGTCCTTCTTGCTTCAAAATGTGCCTTTCTTGCGGGTGTCTCGGCAGGTAATCCATAAGCAGATGCTCGTACCATCTTAGCTGCCATCCTTTTATAATTTGGTTCTACGGCTTGAGATTATTTTGGGCATACAAAACCTCGTTTGATACTCTGTCTGGTCTGTCCAATCAACATGTCACTTGGTTGTTCTTTGATTCTAAAATGTTTTTTTGTTTATATTAGCATTAGCAAGGCTTTTTCTTCTCTTGTCGATATCTTTTCCGCTTCAACATACTGCCAAGGTATTTACATGTTTTCCATTTGTCTGTGTTCTCTCTGCTAACAGCGTATTCCTCTGTTTTACTGTCATTCACTACTCTTTTTCAGATTCTCTGTTACTTGCGTTTTGATCTTTTCTTTTATGCTTTTTTCATTTGTTATCTACCCTATGTCGTCTGCATATTGCTACTGACAAACCAAATTCTCTTTGTTCCCTGTTTTTGTTCTGACAGGCTTCAAGGCATTTGCCAGATAAAGGGCGAACAAAATCGGGCTGACACAATCTCCTTGTGGAACTCCTATATTTGTTACAATCTTTTCATTTCTTTCCTTTCCTATTTTTACAAACTGCTCCACATCTTTCAATAAAACTTTCATCATGTTTATTTCATCAATATGTAGTATTTATTTCAATTGCTTTATCAGTTCTCAGTTCACCTCTCTGAACAGTGTCGAAGGCCTTGCTCATATTGTCATATCCAATAGAAGAATTGTTATCTCATAGCCAATGCTTGTGATGTCTTTTTCTGCTAAGACCTTACACGTGAAAACATGCTCCGTAATCCCTCTACTCTTCTGGTATGCCGCTTGGGAGGTGGGTATTGTTGTTCTACTAGCCTTAGTCTTGACAGCTTTTCTGTGATTCTTAGGATGTGTTTGATTGCTAATTCCAAACCTACCAAATTCTGAAAACAGTAGACTTCGCAGAGACGGAAATATAGTTCCCAATCAAACACAAAAATCCCTTAAAAACAGCAGGTTTAGGATTCACCATTGCGAGTCGCTAATGAAAACGAGGATCTCTCCAAAGTCTGCCAAACCTTCTGCCTTTTGGAGCAGAAGGTTTAGAAGGCCTTCCAAAAACCTAGCAAACCTACCGTTTTGAGAACTTCGGAGTCAATCAAACACTAATTATGAGTCTACCAAGTCTGCCGTTTTCAGAATTGGAACCAATCAAACACACCCTTAATTTGTTTGTGATGTTCTTCACAGTCATAAACATTCCAGACCCCCCATTTATCAGGATTCAGAAAATTTTCCACCCATCCCGTTTATTCCAGACGCCCCATAGGTACAACGAAAAGGCACAACGGAGACGAAAGAATAAGAAATCATCGACAGTTTTCTGAACTGAACACACAAGAAGAGCAGGAAAATACGTTGAAATTTAATCATGTGACCCATCCATGTGCGCCTTGGCCAACTGAGTGAAATTGTGATCCCCCTGAAAATTTCCTTTAGGAAAGAGCTTTTGTCTAGGCCTGGGCAGAGACTTCACATTCTGTCAATGTTTGATCTGTACTTGGATTACGTAATCTTCTGTTGGTGTTTTCTCAGAAGTGGCATGGGAACAATTGGATTGACCATATGGGACTGACCATTGTTTATAGATCACAACAAATTTTGCTATTTGATAATTTGTTGTCTTTTTATGTTCGATCATGCTAATTTGTGTAAACTTCTTGCTCTTATGTTTGAATCTTGTTTACAGTTCGTCTCATTTTAGCTGTCGAAAGTACTTCACTTTGAAAGTATAGTATCTTATTGTATCCTTGCCATTCTTGGAGCAGTTTTCAATAAAGAAAACACTGCTGCAGTCATATTATGTTATATTAGTAGATTTTAAAGTGAACTGAACCCTTTGAAGTATTGAAGTTTGTAACTTTTATTATTTGCCTAAATTATAATGTTCTTGTTCTCAAAGAGCGTCGTGCGAAAGCGAAAGGAAAGATTGAAATTATTATTTCAAATTTCGCGACCTTTAACATGCAGCAAAAACAGCTATCACTACAAAACTTTATTTGGTCTTCTTGAAATTAATTTGGCACAAGTGTACCAAAAGAAAAGAAACTTTTTTGAGATGATCAACATTATAATTGAACTGTAGCGATATTTTGATGTTGAGCAAGCAAGCCCAAGAGCGAACCTTTCTATCACTTGCTACATTCGTACCCCTTGTACCTTGGGCCTTGAGCCAACACAAAAATAAAAAATAAGATAATAAAAACCTTTTCCTTTCCCAATTTTTCCCTTTGAAGTTTTTCGAGGCTCTGGTACCCAGGGTGTGTATTGTGCTTTTTATAAAATTAAAATGAAATAAGAAGAGACGATGTGAATCCCCCGTCGCTCTTTCCTCGCCTTATAAAACCTTTTGTATTCATGTGCTTGTGGCTGGTTTCAAATGTTGTATTGTCTGGAAAGCTTCGTCATGAGTTGTTAGAAGAATCACCCGTTTCACTACTTCTAATATGGTTAAACCATAACTTCTAATTATTAGAAGTGCCTTTCAACCATCATCGGATGCTCATTTGCAACATCCGATGATTTAGATTTATGGTTCAACCAGTCAGAATAATGAACAGATCTGTATAGTGTGTTGTTGTCAAGGCGATACGAAAGAGAGGCAAAATGAACATGCTTCAGCTTCCTGGTCATTGCTCAGGCCTGATTTGCCAAATTTCCTCGGCAGCATAAATTTTCGAAAATGGACTCAGAAAGGCCAGCTCCTTACTATAAGATATCGCAGAGACAACGTCAGACCCTCGAACATTTTTACGACGGGAAAGAAGGACATGTACCAATGCAGAGCACAAGAGGCAGGGACATGAAATTGACGGTTCAAGAGGCAGCACGTGAAACTGGGCTCTCCAAAGAAAAGATCGAGGTGAGAATAAAACTTTGCTTATTGAAATTTAAGGCACCTTCATCATGCCCAGACACCTTGTCCACTGAGTGGGGAAACAGTCCTTTTTGGAAATTTGAATTGCTATGAGTCGTATAAACATTAAAATCTACTTCTTAGATCCTATAAAAAGCTACCGGCTACTCTAGCTAGAGCTAGACTAGCTAGTCGAGTGCTAGGCCTAGGTAGGCCTGCTGTACTGTAGGCCAGGCTCTGAGGTTATTATTGTAATGTAATGTAGGGTTACGTGTTTAGGTCATATTTTCAATTCCAGTTCAGTTTCATTCATGATCCAACAATCAAAATGCATCATTTATGGACGTAAAGAAACAAAATACCTGGTGCTGACTTTCTTAGATTGGGGAAAATGAATCAAGGCGGTTCTACCAAGGCTTTCAGGGCTGTTGGCCAGACTGGACAATATGACAGACAGTCAATAGGCTCACCAAGGTTTCCAAATGAAAAGCACAGGCCCACCTGAGATTTTGTAGTAGTTTATGAGCAATAAATAGGAAAGCAAAAATTAGATTGTTAGTGAAGTTATTCTTCTTTGGCAGCTTGCCCGCCCCCCACCGCTATTGTTTTCTTTTGGGCCTAAAGCTTCCTTGCACTTAAGATCTCAGACAAAAGTGCCATACTTTCCGATCTGGGCAGTTGCTGGCTTTTAAAACATACAAAGCCATTTGTAACAAGAGTAATACAATAAGACATACTACATTCTTTGCTGTTACTTGGAGTTTCACGCTATACAGTGATCATCAGACAACTGAAAAATTTTACTCAATTTTACGCATTTATACGTTACATATGATGATGACATAATCCTACAACTATTCTTTACCTGGGGTCCTTTTTTAATTTAATTTGTTAGTATTTGTTCTCATGGCAGCACTTGGATATTAACTCTGATCTCTTGTTGAGTAGGTTGGTCTTGTAGTCTGTCNGTCTCATTTTCCAAACATAACAGCAGCTAGGCCTGCTATGCTACATTTTCTTCCCGCCATGTTTCGCAAGTAATTATGGTGATTTATATAATTCAACTCAATGCAATTGTTTGTAAATGAAACAATACTCAGTACTCATTCTAACTGGTTGAACCATAAATCTAAATCATCGGATGTTGCAGATGAGCATCCGATGATGGTTGAAAGGCACTTCTAATAATTAGAAGTTATGGTTTAACCATATTAGAAGTAGTGAAACGGGTGGAAGAATGGAGGTCTCTGGAAGCAGCACAGGTTCCTGTTTAGGAGCCTGATGGGCTACAGAAATGGTACTGAATTTAAATAATCATGGAATCAATCAACAAGATCTATACGAAGGATGAATTACGAAATGAGTTACTAACTCTCATAAGGCAAATTGGCAAAGAGAGAGCTGACTTGTATGTTTTTGATCTTAACAAGTTACTTGAACGATGGGAACGCATGCACGAATCGCAACAGTTCAAGGTGTATGGAGGGGTGTATGGCTTCAGGAAGCTAACAACGTTTTTGAGGGAAGAATGCGGGGCTTTCGATTCGGGTGGAAAAGAATTTTGTATTCCAAAGAAAGTAATGTTCAAGCTGGATATCGTTGTACAACGGGATAAAGATCGATGCAAAGCTACACCACCGGAGCAGCCAGAGCACGAAGTAAATCCGACCAAACACAAGACACACGATGCAAGACAAACTGAATCCGAAGATGACCAATTTATTCAGGCACAACCCGAGTCACATGCTGCAGTTAGACGAAAACAACTCTGCGATTTAAAATTTGAGATGTTTGGAACTCTTAAGGACCTTTTGGAAACTGAAAAATACAGAAGAAAAGGAGAAATCTGTGCAAGCCATGATGAACTTCATGGCCGCTGGCAACGCAAGCATCCAAACGAGAAATTTAAAAGTTATGGCTTCGGAAATTTCAGAGATTTTCTTATTCGTCACTGTGAAATAAAGCAGGACCAGAGAAGTAGTAAATTTCATATTGCACGCATGATGGTTGAAAAAGAGTTAGATGAATTTAAAACAAGGAAGAGTGCGCTCGACACCGCTGGAATCTTGGCTGTCTTGGAGCATGACCGGCAAGAAAGCAAAGAGGAAGGAAATATCCAGAACACTAACGAAAACAAATCTGAGCCCGAGGAAGTTACGGTAGAGCCAATACAAGAAGAAGAAAGTGGTCATAACAGCAATACAGCTGCGTCTTCCACTACCAAAGTAGCTGATACTTCTGCAGATAGCCCTGCAGGAGCTAGTGAAGATTCTTGCGATGGTGAAAATTTATCGACTAGAAGAGGCCTAGCAACCAACGATACAACACCAGAACACCGACTTCCACAATCACAGTAAGTAAGGCCTAAAGCTTAATTCACAGCTCTGGATGTTTTGCTTGACGCTGCCCAAATAAGGCTTGGGTTGCATGATTCGCAAGCCTTACGTGGGTGGGTGCGAGCTTTATTTTGGTAGCGGCAATAAAAACGCCTCTAGTGTGACTTAGCATTGCATTACAAAATGCAAATTCATGAGATAAAAATAAAACACCATTTATCAAGGGAAGTTTTGGTATGTTCTACGATCGGAGATCTGCTATAGTTCAGAGCGGTGTTCATAAGTTATTTGTAATATCTCACTTCGTAGTTTAGAATGTGAGCTTCGAAGAATTTTGAGTCTTTATGAGTACCAAACTCTCTGATTCAGATCACGAAAATTTAAAAAACCTGAGTACTAGAATGGTGTCGCCCACTGTGCCCATTGGCCCATGTCGTTTAAAGAGATATTAATGAAACAACCAAGTAGCCAGCACGTGGTAGCCAGGCTATATCACAAGGTACCTTAGTACGGAAGCCCATAAGGGCCACTGCACCATCACAACTAACAGAGAGAAACATACAGAGAGAGTTCAGTTTTTACATTGGCCAATTTCAGTTTTTACATTGTCTCTATTGGCCACAAATGCACACAAAGAAATTTTCATGATCGGAGATATAATCAAATTCTGATGAGTTTTTAAAAGGTAGTTTTGTTGACTCACCCAGTACAACCATATTGGCTTGCATTTTTTTAATTTTTAGGGTTGGGGTTAGGGTTGGGGGGTGGGGGGGGTTGGGGTTAGGGTTTGTAGTAGCTGGACTAGTTGTAGGGGTAGGTCTTTGTGGTTAGTTTTGTAATTGTAAGGTTAGGTTAGGTGTGCCATATCCCTCAAACTACATAGTTATCTTGTCTGTGCAATATTCTCAGCCTTGAAAACACCTCGTCTAAGTGCCACGGTCACACGGTGAGAGGTCAGATGTTCGCCGGGGTCCTGGTGATCGAAGAAAAATTTCAGATTTTCACCGGGGAGCTCCAATTTCGTTACAATTTCGCACAGAGGACAGCATAATGAATTAATTGTTGGCAGGGAACTGTTTCTACGTGGAAATAGTTTCTCAAATTTCTCCCCGTGGTTTGCCAATTTGCAGCGGAGGTTTCACTTGTGAGGCGTTTTGTACCGGGGAGATCGACATCTTGTCGGGGGACAGATTTTGCTTCATTTGTCTCACCGGGGAAATCGCTGAAAAATGCAGAGTTTATTTTATTATTATTATTATTATTATTATTATTATTATTATTAAATATCTATTTAAAGTAGGCTAGAAAAAAATGAATAGCTAAATTAGAGCTAATTAAGGCCTACTATTTACAAAATACACAATAAACAATCAGATAAAAAATGTTACAGAACAAAAAGAGTTAAAAATCTATCCTGTTAGAAACCCAACTTTTGGGATATATATTTTGCAGAGCCTACAGTTGCATTTTTCACCATTCCAACATTTAATTTGTTTTTTGAAGATAGGAAGGCTGTTTGATTGCTTTATTCCTTGCGGTAAAAACTGCCACAGTTTATTTCCAAGGTAAGTAATGGACTCAACTCCAAAGGACGTAGTTCGTACTTTTGGAAGTTGAGCGTCATCGCCATGCCTTAGACTGTAGCTAATGTTTCGCTGCATGAAAATATCCTTCATGAATGGTGGATTCAGACTGCATTTTGTTTTATAAATTTCAGTCATGAGCAACTGTAGGTTTCTTACATGTATTGGCACGGATTTAGACTGCTCCAAGAGAAAACCGAAATCATTCTCGTTATCTTTGTATGCAATGCGTAATGCCCTTTCGTGAATACGATTTATTCTATGATTCAAAGCTCTATCATAGAACATCCAAACAAGCGGACAGTAGCTGAAATGAGACAAAACGAATGTCCTCATTAACAGCTGTAAATTAAGTTTATTATCCCTCTGTACTGGGTTTGGATTTGTACTGGATTTGTACTGGGTGCAAACCCCCTCCCCCCAGTACAAATAGGGTTATAGAAAATATGATATAACCTAACTTTACTGAACATAAAATGTTTCTTCAACAGGCGAAATTACATTCAAGTTTCAATCGTAATAATTCAATATGGCCTCGAGATGCTTCGAAACCTCTTCACTAAGATACATCCAACATGGAAAAACTCTAAAACAGATCTGAGGACCTTTAGCAGGGGACAGCTAAAGCTCGATTCTAGCGAAAAGCCAAAGTTCGAAACAGGTGATATCTGGACATGGGATGTGACACTATTAGCCAAAGTATTGTTGTTTTCGACCAAATCAAGCAATATGCTCAAGAGTGATCCAGACCTTGAAGGGTACGAGGCTGCAGTCAAGACACTCAGAAGAATTAAAAATCAAGTCGTGTCCCATAGCAGCAGCAATGAACTGACCGAGATTGTTTTTAAGCGAACTGTACAGGAACTCAAGACAGCATTAACGACCCTCGGACTGAAGGAGCAAAAATTTGAATCTGCATTAAAGGGTAAGTTTTGAAATTATTCTTGATTATCAAAGAACAGTCAGATATGTTTGGTTAAAAATGCAAAACATTGAAGTTAAAGCAATTGGAATTTAAACATCTATTACCAGGAACGCCGGAGAAGGGGGCGTGCGAGGGGCCACTGCTACTCCTGCCCTCTCGAAATGGCCTAAATATGTCATTTTCCTATTGTTTTGTCCTCAACTTTGCAGTCTTGCCCCCCTAAAGACTTGTCCCGTCCGGCGTCCCTGTCTATTCTATTAATTTTACGATGGATTTCAAAACACTGGCTTATGAGGGCAGATTACCATGCAATTTAAAGTATTTCGATAGACTCGCTTGAGTAGTATCGCCCATTACCGTCGGCGCCAATTAACGCCACTTTTTCTTTTAATTTCCAATTTCTGAAAAGGCTTGGGCATCATGTATATACAGGGTATCCCAAAAAAGTGTCTAACTTTTAAATTTATATAAATGAAGAAATATTTGATATATATGAACCATTTAGGTATTATCTGAGAGCTGAGACATATAATTTTCTGTCGACTCTATTGCAGTTCAAATTTGGCAAATTATAAGAAACCAGGAAGGGGTGCTCAAAGTTGTGGCCTAATTTTTGCATGTGTTTTTCACCTTTAATCTACTATTGTCTAACTTAACAGTGATATTTATTGTTAAAAACCAAACTAGCCTTCTTCTTAGTGGAAACGAAGACTGCAGGTTTCTTTCTTTGAAAATGAGTTACTTGAACTACTAGAAATCTAATAGCTTGCACTGGTAAGGGGGTATGTTAGCGCCAGATAAAACAGCGATGCATTATGTCGAAATGGACTTGCAATGTACAGAGTTGGAAAAAGAGAATTATTACCTTGTTTCGAAAGAATAATTTACCGGATTTGAAAATGCTACTTAAGAAGCTGCCTCAATGACCGAGATGCATACACTTTGGAAACGAAAAATTTTCAAAACGAACCGAAAACGTTTTCACCATCAACAGGCTAGAAAGCAGGGGTGGCGCCAGGAATCTTCCGACGGAGGGGCTGGAACTTCCGACAGGGGGTCTAATTTGGCAAAAAAATGCTGTTTTCGTACGTTATTTTGCCAAATTTCCTCCGACAATAACCCAAAATTTTCTCCGACGGGGGGCTAGATGCTTCCGACGGGGGGGGCTGTAGCCCCCCTAGCCCTCCCCTGGCGCCACCCCTGCTAGAAAGACTGTGTTCTTCATAGCCAATCTTCTTGAAGTATATCTAAGATTTGAAAAAATTGGCATGTTAGTAAATTACTTTCTCAGGTTTGTTAAAGTAATCTCTAGACAAGTCTATTTAGAGATTAGAATAACTTTGGAGAGTGAAAAACATGTCAAATTTAGCCTCAGCTTTGAGGAACCCACTGGTTTCTTAAAATTTGCCAAATTTAAACTGCAATAGACCCAACAGAATATTGTATGTCTCAGCTTAAAAAAAATATCCAAATGGTTCATATACATCTTCTCGGATTTATTCAAATCTAAAAGTCGGACACTATTTATGGGACACCTGCGTTAAAAAGCGCCGGAAAATAATTTGCTGATGTCACTGTCATTATTTTGGAATCTTTCACTGTTATTGTGTTATCGTAGTTGCCTTTAGTTTCATTTGCGGCTTGGCTAATTAGCCGGAGAATCCAACTGCTTCCAATCGCTGACCGCCTTGAGCCTTGAGCTGGCCTGTCAAACAAGATTAAAGAAATCTATCCTTGTTACCTACAATCTTTCACAAAATAGATTGAGACCAGCATATAAAATCACGAATTTAGTACTCACTTCACTTGTCGCTACTGCAGGTATCACTTCTACCTCGTTGCTACAAAATCGTTTGTCTCGTTTTAATGAGCGATATAAGTTGTAGGCATCATAAAATATCCATGCCTAGGTAGTTTTTAGATTGATATTTTTAACAGAAGTTCATTATCTCAAAATGTCAGTATTTTTCATGCAAGTCAAGTCATCGTCTTTTAGTGAAATACCCATTTTTGTGGCTCAATAATAAGGAGCAGCTAATGTATTATTTTACACCGCCCCTATTAATACCGGGCTTTTTGGACCCTTGTAGTACCGGGGAGGGCACAAAGTGCCCCCCTTCATAACTTGGTGAATAATGCAGATATGAGGACGAGACTTGGTACAATGGTGCAAAGTAACAAAATCTACACAATAGGGCACTTTTTTTATTCTTCATTACATCCATGACGTCACTATGATGTCATAATGGCGGAAAAATGCGATTTTTTCTAACTATTGGCAAAATTAGCAATATTTAAGGTTTTATTTAATAATTTCTTCTATAATGGCTCTAGAATGTATCACAAATTATCAAGGAGCAAAAATCAGCAATATAATATCTATTTAAACTCATTATTTATTTCATTTATTCATTATTTAGTTACACAGTTTTTTATTCTTTCATTAAAAGCCCTAATTACTGATGAAAATACTTTGAAATGCCTTACAATCATTAAAAACGATACAGAGAAACATATTTAACAATAAAATTTTATTTATTACATTTGTTATTAATTATATAACGTCATAAACTTTGATGACGTCATTAATTTTAAAATTAATGTCATCCAAAATGAATAAAATTATACATTATCTGAAAGCTCTCATTGAGAGCTATCGAATGCTAGTATTCTTGATGATCTTTGACCATCTTGGCAAAAACTACACTCACTTATTCTATTTACCACCCGACCACGTGTCGAAAAGATGTTGGTCACGTGATCAGTGTCTACCATTTTGAAAAAAAATTTCAATTTTTAATTAGCCTATTAGATTTTAGGAAAAGTCACAAAACCTGGGCTCTTTATCTTTCGAAGTGACGACACTACATCAGTCATATTTGCCGCAGGCACTTTGTGCCCCCCGGTAGTAATAGGGTTAATTAAGGATAAAATGTGATGGTTATTATGGACCATTTCTTCTTCGTTTTAGATGCTGATCTTAACGAAGATAATTTGTTTTACCAAATGCACCTTGATGAAGTGAAAAACATAGGCAAAAATCAAATAAAATTGGAGAAAAAGTTTGACGAACTTTCTGAATTTCTAAAGAATATCAATTTAAATAGAGTTTCACAGAGTGAGATCCCTAAGCAGGAGACAGTCAAGAACAATGCTCCAAAATGGGATGAGTGGATCAGAGTAAAAGCCGCTTTAAGAAATCTTGACACAGATCATTATCAGTACATTTTGATAGCAGACAAGATGGAATCAGTGGAGAAAGAATTTGTGAAGATTTTAGCCGATGTTCAATGGAAACTTGTTCTTGATCTCGATCCTAATTCAGACATTGACGGTTTCCTCGCTCATTTCTCACCTGGTGAAACTGAAGGTGGAGTGGTGGAGACCCACACACCTAGTAAACTTTCTAATCTCAACAAAGATACACCATTTGATGCCAAGAGAATGCAATGGGTATTCATTAACGGCAGGAATAATGAAAGTTCTTCAGATGAGTGTATCGATCAGAATGCAAGTGATGATAAGCCCAAAACAACCGAGAAAGAATGGAGAAAACAGTTCAGAACGCCAATTCAAGAATTCATTAGAACATGCTCCGAAAAACTAGATTCGATGAAGCCGACCTTCTGTCTCATTCTAAATATACGTAGCGGCATAAATGCCCTAATAGCAGATGAGATAATCGAAGAGATTGCTGGGAGATTTAAGTTTAAAAGTTTCAAGATGCACTACATCTCGTTCTCCCCAGAAATAGATCTAGAAGGCCTTCCAAATGAGCCAATTTTTTCTGATTTGCCAGAAAAATGGTTTCTGATAGGCCTTCATCATTTGCTGGGCAAGAAAACTGGAAAGTATCAACTGCCCTCTCATCAAGCACGTTTGCCAGTGTCTCTGCCTTGCAGGACATATATTTATCTCAAAGAATATATGGACATTCTATATGATGGTTGTGAAGGAATTCCTGATGAATTGTCTGAGAAAGAGATGGAAGCTTTCAAGGATAAACATCTGAAGAGCTTCTTAGTTGGAAACCCAATTACATTTGAGAGTTTGCATTTTCGACACGATGCTGCAAGGACTAAAACAAGTGAGCTTTCTCAATATATTGCGACGATGCCTGGAAAGTTTACAAAGTCTCAGATTGTGCAAATAACGCATGCACCAGGCAGTGGTGGTACCACGATTGCCAGGAGAACAATGTGGGATCTAAGAAAGAAATTTCCATGTGCAATAGTCAAGATGGACTCTGCTGTTGAAAGCTTTGGCTCGGATTCTGACGGTGAAAAGTTCATCGAATATCTTTGCGAGAGAATTCGCGAGCTAGAGGAATTATGTGTGCTCTGGCCAGTGATCCTAATCGACGGTCATTCAAGGTTAGCAAGAATCGTTTCTGATCACCTCGTGAGAAGGCTCAATGCTGAGGGCCAGAAAGCAATTATTTTGAGATGTGTCAATTACTTAGAGTGTGTGAAGGAAAATGACAGTTACTTCCATCCTGAGAGCCAGTTTTATGTCAACCCCATTTTGAGAGATGATCCTGGTGATTACGATGAATTCAAAACAAAGTATGGCAAATATTGTAAGAAATTTCAGAAGAGTGAAACAAAAGTCAAACTAACAACGACAGAGCGGGTCTTTCATTTTCCTATGATGGCCATGCTTGGTGAATTTGAGAAGTTGAAGGATTTAGTGTACGAGTCAGTAGAGAGTCTCAAGGAAGCTCGCCCTCTTGACTACGAGGTTGCAGTGCTAGTGGCATTTTTGCAGATATACTCCAACCGTTCTACCCCAGCATCAATTGTAGCAAAATATCTGCAGAAAGATTGCACAACCTACGCAGAGATTTCAAAAGAATTTTCCGAAAGTTTGCTGAATCTGATGGTATCTGAAAGAGCACCAAGTAAAGAGAAATTTATCAGCTCAAGAGATAATGTTTTTGAAGATGAGGACGATGAAGGGAGCGATAATGAAGAAGATCAAAGTGAGAGAGAAGATCAGGTTCCAAAGCACAACATCAAGGCTTACACATTTCAACACCAAAAAGTTGCAGAGTTGGTGATAGAGCATTCAGAAAGAGGGCTCGGTCATATTACCCAAGATTTCATCAATACCAAGATCCTTGATAACTACCAGAAGAGCGAATTTAAGCCAGTGATAGATAATCTCTTCCTTTATAACAAGGAGAACAGCGAAGAACATTTTTCACAATTGATTATGGCACTTGCAAAGAACGAAACAAATGGTGGTCGAATATTCGAAGAAGCTGCAAGAAAAACAAAGGATGTGACATTCTTTTCTCATGCTGCACGATTCTTTGTATACATGGAGGGTAAGCCAAATTTTCGAAAAGCAAGATCACTAATCGAAGAAGGCCTTGCTATCAAGAAGAATACACCATTGGAAAAGGTAAGGGGTGTTTTGAATACTGAAGGCTACATAGTTCTGAATGAACTGAAAACAAAGGAAGAGCAGAAGATAAAGAGCATCGATGAGCTCGCAAAATGTGCCACAGAAGCATTGGATCTCTTCAGGAGAGCTAGAGATAACCCACCACGACTTTATCCAAATCCCTTACTTGGAGAAGTCAATGTATGGCTGTTCTGCTTTGGGTGGCTCATCAAGTTCATGGAAAAGGATGCAGAAAAGGCCATGACCTATATTCTCGAAGATCAGGAATTCTTTAGTGGTTCCATAAGTGAATGCTTCGTGTTGCTAAATGAAGTGGACACCATAGTCCAGACTGTGTCAAAGTTAATCGACCCAGCATACACAATGAGGAAAGCCAATGATCTACGCTCCGACCTCATGCAGCTAGTTGGACGAACAAGGAGCAGCAAAAGTAAAAGAAGAGCTGCCATACAGTCAATGAATATTCCTAGAATCTGCGAAGAACTTAGTTCAAAGCATTTTAGGACGGCAAATGAGAAAGAAATTCTACGTTTGCGAGCACTGTGGATGATCAATCATCAAGTAGACAAGAAAATTCATCGCCTTGACGCAAGAGATCGGCAGAGCCTGCTTTCATGGTTGCTAAAGTTGGTCAAAGATTACGGTATGTTGAGGCACGCCCACGATCTAATGGATGTAGCAGCGATACAAGATTCTCCACCATTTGACCTGGATGAAGCTCTACGCATCGTCGATCACTGGAAGCATGATCAGCCCAATGATGCGTTCAGTCACTTCTACAAATATGTCCTTTGCTTCATAAGCGTATGCAAGAGTGCCAGGCTAGAAGATCGGGCCAGCATTGAGTCTGCAATGAATAAATGCAAAAAGTTGACCAAAAATAACCCGAGAAGGCACCAGCAACAGTATTTCATCAGAAAGGATGGCGCAAAAGGGAGCATATGTGCACTGATGTCTCGCTCAGAACTTGAAGCAAAGTATGCTGATTCCCTGAGAAATGTTGATAAAAGCAACGCTAAAAGAAAGGATGATCTTGGTCCTAACTTCTGGGACAAGCATTGCAGAGATTACCTTTTCGAATGCAAAGGTAGGATCTATGTTTCCCGACCACCTTCTGGAAGAGGTATGGAACAACCATATATCTTAATGGAGCCAGGGAGTGTAAAAGTTATCGTTCCTAGAAATGCTGTTGGCACACCAAATTTACACTACAGGCCTGATTCAAGAGTGACATTTGTTGTCTGTTTTACGCTAGCAGGACCCAAGGCAAAGGGTATCCACAGCATAGATGATCGAGAGAAAAGTGGGAAAGTCAATAAGTACGGTCGCCAATGTAGCAGCAGCAAACCCAAGAAATAACACACTTGGCATTTCTCTATTTTGACGCTTGGCTAGCCGAACTGTCTTTTACAACACGCATATAAGAACCATCACCTTTTGAGCTTAGTCTAGTGTAGGTTCTTAAATTCTGGGGCATAAAATCTAAGGATAGTACAATTAAGAAGGCATGTACTATTAAAATATCATATAAATTACATGTTTTGCGCATCTACTCTCGAGTCCGGAATAAACGTCTCCCCCCTTATTAATAAAAAGAAATCCATCCAGGACATCCTTATTCCAGACCCCCATTTATTGATTTTGAGCTTCCTGAAATGTGAAACATGTGAAATCAGCTTTCCTGAAATGTGACTCGAACTGTATTTTTCATTTTTAATAGTCTCTATCATTTTAAACTTGTTTTTACAGTCAACACAACTGTTGTGTTTTTTCCCAATACAGAACTGCAGATTGAATGTCCACCCAATCCCTTTATTAATCCAGATCCGTTTATTAGAATTTGGAAAATTTTCCACCCACCCCTTTTATTCCAGACTCTATTCTGGACTCGAGAATAGCACTTTGAAACATATTTCTTTCCAGTTTTAACAAGGGTCTCAGGACACCTATAATGTGATTAGTAAATATTTATTTACCTTGCCTTCATTGTTGTTGTCTTCTTTGTTTTGTCTCTCCCTGCCTTGGTTTTTTAGTAACATTTAAACCGACCGTGGCTGCCTAACTGGGCCTAACCGCTTTTTTGAATCTAACTCCGTTGTATTCCTGTGTGTAAGTGCGATTTCGCAGAGGAAAAGGGCGGTTTAAAATCTTTTCTTCTGCGAAGGCGCACTTACACACAGGAATACAAGGGAGTTAGATTCAAAAAAGTAGTTAGGCCCAGTTAAGCGGGGAAGGTCGGAAGAAATGTTGCTCAAAAACCAAGGCAGGGAGAGACACAATGAAGAAGACAACAACAATGAAGACAAGGTAAATAAATATTTATTAATCACATTATAGGTGTCCTGACACCCATTGTTTTAATGCAATTTCCACAAAGCTCTGAAAATTTTCCTCCAGAAGTTTAGCCTGAAGGTTCTTGGTGGTTCTTAAATATGGGCTTTTACTGTACTGTATACTGGGGGCCATTAAAAAGTACACTCACTTTTTATAAGAAACCTGTGACAAGAAACTGTAGTATCAAGAAACTCTGTTAAAAGCTATCAGAGGTCTATTCGAAGTTACGAAACCTTTCAATGTTTGGTTATGAGTTGCAAAGTGTTTTTACGCAAAAAGTACATTAGCAACCCAAATGTAGCCTGCGTGCAGACTTAAGTTCCTTTCTTTCTCCTCCTCCCCAGTTACCAAAAAGTCTGCACGCAGGCTACCCAAATGATACTGAAAAGAATAACTTTGATTTATGATTTAGTTCCTTCTGGTAGTTCTCTGGGCCGAAACAGCTTTATTATCGCTCCTCAATAAATTGTGATGAATCGTAAAATTCAGTTTTATGGAAAGACATTTTTACTATAAGATGTGGGCCAAAAATTAAGAAACCCAAACCCTACAAAGACAAGAGTAAATTTTTTCATGAAAAATGAGTGTACGCCGGAGAAGTCTGTTGAATAAATCTCGTCACTTCTTTATTCATCTAATTTTAAATTCTTTGAAGAGTAAGAATTTATTTTTAAGTAAGAATTTAGCTACCCCATGCAGCAAAGCCTTGCCAGCCAAGAAAGGCTGACAACACGCAATATCACCCGTGCTCAGTGGCGTAACGGAGCTGCTCGGAGCCCTTAATAAATTAACCATCCAGGGGCCCCTTGGGCTTGAAATTGAAAGGATGCTAACTTTGCCAAAGTTCCCAAAATAGCCAACACTGTTTTTATCAGAACAATTTGCAAGCCCAGTACAGCAAAACCTTCATAGTGGAGGTTAATTATGAGGGCTTTATATACAGGTCCGTCGTCACGAAAACGAACTGGGGTGATATCCCAAAGGGTCTACCTTGGAGAAAAAGAACGAGGATGTGCTTGCCAGAAAAAAATGTATAACCCTGTCCTGGAATAAAATGTTGAAAACATAATACCTGTCCTGGAATAAGATGCAGGAAACTGGTGGTTGTCACGAAAATAAGGTTGCTGAGAACACTTTTGTGAATTGCTTATATAAAGTTAGCCTTTTCTTTAATTATTTGGTTGTACTCACACCTTTTAGCATTTTGCAAAATGTTCTCTTCGCATTCCAAAGTTAAAGAGTAACCCTATAAAATGACCAAAGTGGACAAAATTAGGGCTAACTGATTGCATGTAACTTTAGCCAAGTGTCCACTTTACAGGGCAATAATGCCGTTGAAATCAACAATTCCAGAAAAGTTTCCAGTTTCCAGTTTCCAGGAGATATTTGCAAGAGCAGCTAGATCATCTCTGTCGGCAGATGCTACTTTATCAACGACTAGAATATATTGGTTGTTATCACAGTCAAAGTTGTTCAACATTCACTTGGTTTTCACCCATGTGTTCCAGCTCTCTTTGTCTTCTTGCACGGCTTGCTCTGGAATCCGACGTTGCTCAACTACCGGGTGTCCCAGAAAAAACGCAACAGATTTGATCGGGGCTAGCGACAAGAGTTTAGGTCGAATCAATTCCTAATAATTTTTGAAGTAATCCTCGATAGTTAACTTGAAGATAAATACCTTGTTTGTTGATATTGGTGGATTGAGAGTTGAAATATTAATCTTGAAAGTTCAAATTTGCCTCCACCTCCAAACCAGAGCTTTTAGGTTTTGGCCTATACTGCAAACGGGCTGTTTAGGGGAATCTCTTCAATCATAGACAAAGCGTAGTAGTTGTGTACAAGGACCCATGCTTGGGCACACATTTGAATAGAAAATCGAAAGCTGAGAATTGACAAACATGTCAATGCATACAGTCACTAAGGAATAGCTTTCTTCAATCAAACTGCACCTACAAAAATACTAATCCAAGAACGAGTGCGTGATGGCTCTTACTAAAATAGGGAACGGGGAACCGGGGAACGGGGAATTGGGGAATTGGGGAATCGGGGAATATGGAAACGGTAAGAGATATCGGTATGGAGTTTGTGCAGTGGCGGAGCCAAGGGGGGGAATGGGGGGGTCCGGACCCCCCACTTTTCCAAAAGATGGTTCCTGAGATTTGCACAAAAATGCAATAAAATTGTTCTCTCAGGAGGGGTAAGGGCGTTGCCTGTGTTTTCCGAGAGTTTGAAGGGCGTGGTCACGCAAAATTTTCCTGGGGCTACGCCCCAGACCCCCTCACTTTTCGAGTGCTGGCTCCGCCGCTGAGTTTGTGGTATCTTAAACAACTGCTATATACAAGTCTACTGCACAAAACTCAAGAAAATCCCCCAAGGGATCTAGCCAGAATACTCAGTCAAACGTGCAGTTTGTGAAAAATTACTAAAATGGGGAATATGGAGACCAGAAGCTTTACAGGGGAAAGGAGCATGTCATTCGATAGCTCTTGGCCCCAAAGTTTCAAAATTTCAACCTTAACTCTCAACCTTAACCTTAACCTTAACTTGCAACCTTAACTCTCTGCTTACGACCATTAAGGTAGCTGTAGGCTGCAGTGGCGTACCCAAGGGGGGAATGGGGGGGGGGGGNAAAGAGGGCGCTAGCTTAACTTCGGGTTCGAGGCTGCTCCAAAGATGCGCACCACGATATGAGAATGATTTCTGCCCATAAGTCGTTTTCAAAAGAGGGACGCGTAAGTCAGTCTCAGAGTTTCTTAACTTGATAGTGTCCCGTGAAGAGTTTTTTGAAAAAATAGTTGAGAGATACGTAGGTGCAAGATCATTTAGGGATTTGTAAACGATCATCGCTGTCTCTCGTTTGATAATTTCAGCTATAGTTGGCCACTTTAGCTTTTGTATCAGGGCATCAGCAGGTGCATCATAGCTACTATTTGTCACAATTCTGGCAGAGAATACTTATGCGGAGAATACTTGAAGTATTGGAATCAATCAAAGTTTGGTTGATACCCAAAAGACCCAAGTATTTTTGTGATCTTTGTTCTATTTTTCCGAGGATTGGAAATATAGATAAAATTTAATTTACAAAAACTCTGTTACTTCGAAGCCTTCGTTTCTGAAATCTATCTGATAATCTAGCCACTTTGATAGTAATCAATTATGTCATAGCAACTATCAGCTAGATATCAGCGAACAAGTTATTAATCAAGCTATATTCAAAGATAAACTTTATTCGATATAACTGCAAAACGTAAGAAATTTTCTGTTGGTCACCCTACATTATGGATGACGGTTTCATGAATACTGCCGTGAAAATCGATCGAAACATACCTTGGGAGCCTCAAAACATGCAGGACAATTTTCAGAGATTACTGGCAGGTTTTCCTGTGAATCAAAGATACAAAGAATAAGAATATAAGTTGAAATATAACAAAGATAATTCAGGGAAAATGCCTACACATCTAGTATCAGGGAACATGTCTACGTATCTATATAACAATGCCCTTTCATTCCTCTTCGTCTTTTGATAAAATACGGAATCAGTCTTTAAATAGGTTGGAATCTCAGACAGCAGGTCAGAGGTCAGAGGTCATAGGCCAGAAACTCAAAGACAGACAGCAGCACTTTTCCATTAGCTATGGTCAGTGCTAGGAAAATAATGATGTTCGAATTAGTTTTACGAGAGTCTACAATCTTGGCCAAAATACTTGGGACAAATCAGAAAATTGCATTACTTCGGCATTTGATTTCGTGCCCCCCGCTCCCCCCCGTTTCAATGTGCTTGAATCAAACGCCATTCGACCCATCCAACATTGAATTAGGGGGAGGGGGGATCACATGGTCCTAAACGTTCGATTTCTTCTCGATATTATAGGAAACATCGCGACCACACTGAAATTTGCCTATGTCCCAGTTTCTTTTGGCCAAGATTGTAGTTTTTGTTTTTCAGTGTAATTTATCGGCTGAAAACAGCTTCAAAATCAGGTAAATAAGATACAAAACAAGATGCAAGGACATTTGGTGCATTCGGATAAAACATAAATAGGTGGTGGTAAGCCTAGTGGTTACCTGGTATGCATCCGCCACGAACTTGATCAAGAAACTAAATTGGCCTACAGTTCTTGATATGATAAAAAGCGAAACAGCTACATTACGTACAAAGCATTATCAGGTCTTGCGCCCGGTTATCTTTCCAAGCTGTTAAGAATAATTCTGCGCGTGATATAAATACCGGGTGTCCCAAAAAAGTACTCCCGTTTAAAAAAATCACCAACAATTGATTACATGGCCGATCTTCAAATTTCTTTTTTTGGCAAGTAGATCAAAGACCAAAAGTGTAAAATTTGACACGGCCCCTGTAAAGCAGTCCTCGCGACCAATAAATGATAAAAGGGTGAAAAAGTGCGTGAAAAAGCGTGAAAAAGCGTGCAAAAGTAATGAAAAAATGAAAAAAATATGAATAAGAAGCAAAATTAACGCCGTGCCAGCGCGAATTTATTCGCGCTAACTGGCGTTACAGCTATTGCGGTAATCCAAAAGAGGGAGTTTCCATTAGGGTAAAAAATAAATGCGATTTAGCGCACCTGATTTTACCCGAGTTAACACGCGTTAACGCCTAGTGGGAACCAAGCTTTAGTGCAGAATGTCGTCAGTTCGAATCCAATAATTATAACCCAAGGAAGTACTACCAGTCATCCTATAAGTTTCTTAAGTCTTTCTTTTCAGAGAAAGTCCTTTAAGTGAGATGCAAACACGAGGGTGGTCTCCTCACTTTTGGTACAGAGCCACTAGGGACCACTGGAGCAGACAACGTAAAAAGTTTGATTTACCTGTTCAGCAAACTGCCTTAGATCTTTTTCACGAACATAAACGAGCGGACGAATAATCCTGAGATCTCCCTCTCTGAAAAAGAAGACACGATAGATACGCCAAAAAACTTCATTGCTTGTCGACAGCCAATCGAAAACAAAGTACACCAACTACAAAATTGTTCGGGCTGATAAGGACCATGACCATGCCAAAAATTCCCTGACACAATCTTTGGTGCAGTCTTCTGTTACGATATTGTACCGTTATAGTAGGCCAACCCCAAATTAGCTTTAACATAGCCAACCTCGTTCCCAGGGTGTTCTTACGTCATACGCTAGTCACGAAGCCGAGTGAACACCCTGGTACACATTGCACCAATCTGTCCAGAAAATGGACAGATTAGCAGCCATTATGGATTTGCTGTTGGCTAGGTAACTCTAATTATTCCAGCCTCGATTCCAAACAACAAAGCAACATTGTAGTGGTTGTTGCTTAGTGACTAGATTTTATTGTTGTTATTCGAATAATTAGTAAGATTTCGAGAAATACATTGTGTTATCTATTGTTTTCGAATAGCCAATCAAATTGCAGAACAGCCACTTGAATCCCAGAGTAGAGGTAGAGCAACGAACTCACTCTGGGGACGAGATTGTAACATAGCTAGATTACTTTTTAAGCAACCTCGAACCCAGGGTAACAATAGGGAGGCTGAAGACACTGATAGCCCTGGAATCGAGGTTGCTTTTTAAGCCTACTTAAAATAAAGTATTAATAGTGATGATGATGACGACAATCATACCTAAAATTGATAATCTTGTTATGTCAGATGTTATGTTATGTCATGTTATGTCAGAGTAGCAGGTATTTTGTAAATAGACCTTAAGTAGCAGGTATTTTCACGCACCATAGGATGCGTTGATAATCATTGAAAATATTAATGTTGAAAAAATGATATTATCTCACTTACTCGTGTCTTTTCTGCCCATTTTATTATTCGCCTTGTACTCACAGCTCCGAATTTAGGCCTTCGGCCTTCCTGCTGTCGCACGCTTACGCGGCTACAACAACAACAACAACCGAAATGCGCCACCGCAGCGAATTTCGGTGGTTGTTGTTGTTGTAGCCGCGTAAGCGTGCGACAGCAGGAAGGCCGAAGGCCTAAATTCGGAGCTGTGAGTACAAGGCGAATAATAAAATGGGCAGAAAAGACACGAGTAAGTGAGATAATATCATTTTTTCAACATTAATATTTTCAATGATTATCAACGCATCCTATGGCGCGTGGTATTTTGTAAAAGTACCTGTTCCTCAAAATTAAAAAACAGTTCAAGACTCTGTAAATCCAGGAGGGGGGGGGGGGGGGGGTTACTTCAATAGGCAGATGATGGGTGTGTGCTATTTTGACATGTGAAATCACACCGTAAAATTAATAAATTTAAAAAAAACACACACCCCAAAATTTATAGGAAACATAAAATGCATCCCCCAAAAATTTAATTCATATTAGAAATTAAGACCAAAATTAATATCTTTAATCAAAGTTAAAGACCTTAAAAAATACGTTTAAAGATAATACCCACAAATTAATGATCTTTCCAAAAATGGTACCCCAAAATTTATGGCCATTTATAATTTTGCCAACCATGACATCCTAAAATTAATTTGTTGCCTGAAAAACACACCCCAAAAAATGGCACATCCCGTATCCATATGTATGGAAGTGACCCCCCCAGGTGTAAATCTCGCCAATTCATTTGGCCAAGAAATGTTTTAAGACTAATAATTTATGCAAATTTAGGATATTGTTTGGGTCACAAGGTATAAGAAAGGTACAGGAAAGGCTCAATGGCAGTGCATTTGACTACCAAACTGAAGGTTGGTGGTTCGAGTCCTCGACCTGGCAAACCTGCTACCTAGAGTTATGAGAACCACCAACTCTCAGTAACTCCATGCTAAAGAAATCACGAGGTGTGGTTACATCGAGAGAGGAAGGACACCAGGACACTGCTTCAATAAGCATAGCTTCCCAGTGTTCCTAAAAACTACATTCGGATGCTAGGTAGAAACAAACAAACAAGCAAACAAACAAACAAACAAACAAACTCACTAATTAACTAACTAACTAACTAACTAACTAACTAACTAACTAACTAACTAACTAACTAACTAACTAACTAACTAACTAACTAACTAACTAACTAACTAACTAACTAACTAACTAACTAACTAACTAACAGAGAACCCCTCGGTTTGTAGCATCTCGTTTCTAAGCCAAAGGGGGGAATTTAGAAAAGAAAAATAAAAGATTTCACTCACGTTACTGTGTAATTAGCTTTCATTGTCCTGAGTAACCCATTGTGGAAGACAGACATCATGAAACTGTACCATAGAAAATAAAAGAAATACAGCGATGATAGGGATTCAACAAAAACTACGAGGAAGAAGTTTGGGGTTGGGAGATTATCACGGGCTTACCTCTAACCAACATTTAACGGGACAGGTTTATTCATGAGTAATAGGAGACTAATAGTGTATTGGCCTAATGTTGTGGGGCCTGCTAAAATCATATCACCCTGCTCATGATCGATATTTAATTATCAAATAAACTATATCAAACTTACAATATATTGTTCCTTTCTGGTCTGTTGTCTTCGTCCTAATATTTGCGAGAAGTGAGTAGGAGAATGTTGATGTGATTTTAGCAGGCCCCACAACATTAGGCCAATACACTGTTAGTCTCATAGTACTCATGGTTTGTTTTGCCTCAAAAACAGCCAATATCGTTCCACATATTTTTTGTAAAACTGAGCACCTAAACTCCGTAAGTCATTGAAAATTTAGTACCGGGTGTCCCAAAAAAAAGTATACAGATTTGGTCAACCCTAACGATTAGAATTTGGCATGAATCAATCTAAAATCATTTTTAAAGCATTATTCGGTAGTTAACTTGAACATAGATACCTTGTTTGTTAACATTGGTGCTTTGAGAGTAGAGATATAAATCTTCAAAGGACAAATTTGCCTCCACCTCCCGACCAGAGCTTTAGCGTTTTGGCCTAGCAAATTCTTAAAGCACAGCGAACAAATCAACAATAGACTTGGAAAAAATTGAACCAGGAGGAGAAAAGTTAAAAACTGCAAAACAAATGCGTTTCACAAAATATAATTTACTTGACGCTTATCATCAAGGGAGCTCCGAAGTAAACTTTATTCATTTTAAGTGAAACAAATTGTGGATATTGCTTAGGCCAAAACGCCAAAGCTCTGGTTAGGAGGTGGTGGCAAATTTGTCCTTTGAAGATTTATATCTCTACTCTCAAAGCACCAATGTCAACAAAAAAGGTATCTATGTTCAAGTTAACTACCGAGTAATGTTTTAGAAATGATTTCGGATTGATTCATGCTAAAGTCAGATTGTTAGGGTTGACCAAATCTGTATAATTTTTTTTGGGACACCCGGTACTTCCTCAAGATTTCTCTGGATGGCAATTTAAGTAGGAAAGTTGTGATAATGCGATCAACATAAAG
>REGM01000121.1:263502-297178 GCA_004194415.1 Aurelia aurita
AGTACCGGGTGTCCCAAAAAAAAGTATACAGATTTGGTCAACCCTAACGATTAGAATTTGGCATGAATCAATCTAAAATCATTTTTAAAGCATTATTCGGTAGTTAACTTGAACATAGATACCTTGTTTGTTAACATTGGTGCTTTGAGAGTAGAGATATAAATCTTCAAAGGACAAATTTGCCTCCACCTCCCGACCAGAGCTTTAGCGTTTTGGCCTAGCAAATTCTTAAAGCACAGCGAACAAATCAACAATAGACTTGGAAAAAATTGAACCAGGAGGAGAAAAGTTAAAAACTGCAAAACAAATGCGTTTCACAAAATATAATTTACTTGACGCTTATCATCAAGGGAGCTCCGAAGTAAACTTTATTCATTTTAAGTGAAGCACATTGTGGATATTGCTTAGGCCAAAACGCCAAAGCTCTGGTTGGGAGGTGGTGGCAAATTTCTCCTTTGAAGATTTATATCTCTACTCTCAAAGCACCAATGTCAACAAACAAGGTATCTATGTTCAAGTTAACTATCGAGTAATGTTTTAAAAATGATTTCGGATTGATTCATGCTAAGTTCTGATCGTTTGGGTTGACCAAATCTGTATACTTTTTTTTAGGACACCCGGTACATCAAGCATGAGGCATATTTTGATGTCGTCCACTCTAGATGCAACAAAATGACATGCAATATTTTTCAAATAGAATTGCTTTTATCGCTGCCAATAAGTCAAACGCTTGAAATTTCGTAAAAGAGTGCACTAGCTTTCTTGAACACAAACGTTTTTCATTGGAGGCAGACTATTTTATTTACAAAGGCCCCAATTTTATTTCACTTACATCGATTTTTGACCGACATTGTTCTTTTGGCAATATAATTAAGAAACATGATCTGTTTCTTCTGTTTCTTTCGTCTGACACATACCCAAAATGCTCCCCCAGTATCTATGCCAAATTTCCCTTCTTGAGACATTAAACGCAATAATTTTCGAACGTAAATATTTTAGGACATTTAAAGGTTGGAAAATATTAATATTGGAAGTTTTTTGCAGTTCAAACTACTTACTTTCTGAAAACGATTTCAGTGCAGGAAAATCAGAGGAAAATATTTTCAATACTTAAAAAATTGCATTTCTTGCTCACAAACATTTTGGAAGGGAAAGGAATGTGTTGAGAGAGCTACTGAAGGAAACAGCAATATATTTTGCTCGAATTTAACGCAAGTACCTCTATTTCTAAGTTGTTCTATTTCATGCAATCTTCTTCATTCGTAGCAGTGCCTTCAAGCCTCCAACATTTCCATTAAATTTCAAATCCAATCCAAGAGAAGCACTACTGCGGTACGTCCATGTAAAAACAAGTACTTAGTTGAGTCCAGCCTCTCCCGGGTCGGCATACCTTAGCGAGAACCAAAGTCTCCGTCAGTTATAGAATAAGATGACAAACCTTTCAGCAATATCATCCAGATGTTGGCCAATAGCAAGAACATTGTATCCTTCACGACGAGCACAAGCGTACATTCTTCCTCGTTTCATACGTGAACAAAAACTGCAGATCGATTCACAAACTGGCAATTTGGCAGCTTGAGATATGATATCTGAAGGGAAAAGGAACAGCAAGTTCAATTAAATTTCTTCTTTTCCCCTTTAATAATCAAATGGCATGATTTACAACTCCTTTTTCTCATGTCTTGATAATACCACGTGGAGTGTTGACTATAAATTTCATGGGTTGATAATGAATCGTGAATGATACGAAATGTTTGGATTTGATTCGTATATATACTACTAATGGATTTGTCGAATGAAATAAATCAAAGAAAAACATGCGTCGTCTTCATCCCGTTCATACGATTTTAAAATTCATTGCATACAGTAAAAATATCTGTTATTTTATCAAATGATTGCTATTTTATTACTACGGACAAAGACGATGAAATCATGTATAGAAAGACCGCATTTTGAGAAACAGAAATTTTTCAAATTGTAAAATTTTCATAATTTTAACCAAAAAGCTACTTTTCTTAAAATTTCATAAAATTTCGAGTCCTAAATTGTAAAAATGCTTTATCACGGACATTGATAACAACGGACATTGATAACTGATTTAAATTTGATAATCATCTCTAACGATTTCAGAGTATGCTTCCAAACCAGGTAGTTCGTAAAAGCACAAATTCTTAGAAATTCAAAGCCATTGCTATACTTTACGATATCTCTTACATTAATTTGATCCATGACACATATGAACAAACAGGAATTAACACAATCAGGTACATGATAAAATTTTGGTGATTTTACAAAACTGTCACTTTTTTATGTCACCCGGTAGTGGGGACAGTTTATGTTGTTCATAGGTGTACCAAACCAAGTTTGTTCAGTCAATTGCAAGAGCTTAAGACCAGTTATTTTATAAAACATTGCATTTCTGGCTATAACGTAATATTTTTGCGATTTCATGCGAAATTTCTGCTCCTGCATGGCAATGAGAGATTGATGAAAGACAAATGATATGAAGTTAAAGGGGGTCAGTCAGTTATTTGTTTTAAGTGGGCCGTCAGGATTTTCTAGCTACTTGAAGCTAATTTAGGGCCACTATGCATGCCGCCTCCAGGCATGGGACCCCTATTTTAACGTTCCTTCCGAAGGACGGTGAAGTGAGTTGCAAGGTCAGTCCCCGGGTCAGGCNGTAGTGGGGACAGTTTATGTTGTTCATAGGTGTACCAAACCAATTTTGTTCAGTCAATTGCAAGAGCTTAAGACCAGTTATTTTATAAAACATTGCATTTCTGGCTATAACGTAATATTTTTGCGATTTCATGCGAAATTTCTGCTCCTGCATGGCAATGAGAGATTGATGAAAGACAAATGATATGAAGTTAAAGGGGGTCAGTCAGTTATTTGTTTTAAGTGGGCCGTCAGGATTTTCTAGCTACTTGAAGCTAATTTAGGGCCACTATGCATGCCGCCTCCAGGCATGGGACCCCTATTTTAACGTTCCCAGGCCTCCGAGGTCACCCATCCGGAGTTCGACCTCACTCGACCGAGCTTAACTTCAGTCACCTGATGAAAACTGTAAAAGGCACTCCGCCACTCACCCCACGGGGTTGGGGGTAACAAACGGATTACACAATCGCACCTCATATGCTTCAAAGTAAAGTAGCACGATACCTTACCATGCCTAGAATATACACTATCCCTTGAACAACATAGGTTCCAAATCTTTAAATTTACGTAAAAAGGGCGGTGTAAACTTCTGTGACCGATTTCTTTGAATTGAATGGCTTGACAGAAACTTTAGCTACTTTGCTATAATTCTACCATTGGACTGTTCAGAAATCTTGAATATTTTCGAAATTACAGCGTATTTGATATTTCAACTCATTTGAGGATGTGACGTTATCAAATTTCTAAATCACAAACCATATTAGTGAAATACTTTTGCTTGATACCATATTGTAGACATTCATAAACTATGTTTTTCTTGAAGATCATTCTATGTTTCCTCAAGGAGTTTGGAAAATGCAATGGTTTTAAGTTTTTTTCAAATTTTTTCTTGAATTCTTAAAAAGGAAGAAAATCACTCTAATTCTGAAAATATTGAAAATTTCTGAAAAGTCCAACGGTAGGGTTATAGCATGGAAGCTAAAGTTTCTTTCAAGCCATTCCATTCAAAGAAATAGGTCACAGAATTTTACACCAACCTATGCTCCCTAGAATTAATTTGGTCCTTGGCACAAATGCACAAAAAGAAAAATGTCAAATTAGTATTACGTACCAATTTTTGTAATTTTTTCAAAAAACTTAAAGGCTTTCCTTGGTTCAAAAAAATTTAATTACCTTGTTCTTCGTAGAAATACGGAACCTTGAGGCCGGCCAAATACTCTTTCAATGGACTCGGGTCATACAATGCACTTTGAGGATCGACTGTCATAGCACCAAATTCAAACTCAATCCCCTGCAAGAAATATCAAAAGTGATTGATCTCAACGTTCCTTATCTAGGCAAGACTTCACCTGGTCCTGTGCATTTGTAAAGGTAGAGGACCAATGTAACAATTTCACTGGGACTTAACAAAAATGGGTCATTAATGTGTCTATGGCTCATTAATACAGTGGAATAGGTAAATGCTAGGGATCACTATAGCTCCCAAAACTCACAAAATGAATATTGGGATACAACTCGTCGAGAACTGATCGCTTCAAATCAAGATTTTCAGAGCAACTTTCAATGCTTTTAGACAGCCCGCCTGCAAACAACGTCCAATAATGTTTCGATTTGTTCAATGAAATGCCCAGTACTTTTAACCCGGGCATTACACTATTTAATGATCTACATTTAATCATTTGCATAGAGGTAGAATTACAGCATGCTGGTGGTCTTTCGTTAGAGGTTATTAGAGAGACCGAAAACTGAAGATGTAGCTACCTTAGATTTGGCGTAAAACTGATATTGACGAGTCGTATGTAGCATTGACAGTGAATCCTTTCCTCCAGATAGGCATACAAGGACTTTGTCCCCATTCTGTATCATTGAAAACTCCTCGATTGCCTGTGGAAAATAAAATACCAATAGCCAATTAGTAAGTTCATTGATGATGAATCGAAAGCTGAATAGACAATAACGCTAAAGATGGCGGCCCCAAAGACTCTGTTGTGTTTTGCTGCAAAGCATGCTAGTAAAAAGCTCCCTGACGATCACCTAATGACGTAAACATTTCAGTCTGTCGTTTCGGCAAGCTATCGAATTTGAATTGACCGTGAATTCGAATGCAACATGGTTCGAAAGGAAACCTTTCCAAAGCAGAAAAAGTAAAGTTTTGATTCGAATTGAAGTTTTAATGACAGATTCGCGTTAAACAAAATTTTCCTATTTGTTTACATTGATTGCTTGTTCCGAACTTTAACACAGCCAGCTAGTTGGAACGGCAGACCAAAACTTTTCTGCCGTTAGGTGGTCGTCAGGGAGCTTTTTACCAGCATGCTTTTCGCGACCGCCATCTTTAGCGTTATTGCCTATTGTTGCCTGTTTGGGGATTGCTTTCGGTGGGGGTGGCGGTGGTGTTTGGGCTTCTTCTGTGTCGTTTGCCGTGGTGAGAGATACTGGGGGATTTGGGCGCTGCCGCCCCCCTTGTCGAGGATGGTTTCCGGGTTGGGCTTGGTATTGGGGTCCGGGTTTTCGCTGCATGGGTACTTAAACTGCAGCGATTACACATTTTTCCTTATCATTTACTTTTATTAGATAAGAATGTTGTATTTTGCATAATTGTTAGCAACACTCACAGTTGGAACTCAATGACTTTATGTCTTTTCTCGCTGTGAATGGTGCAGGTAGTTGTATTGTAGTTGATTTTAGTTAAATAAAAAAAAGTTGAATTTCGTTTGCATATCCTACCAGATGAGTAAAAACAGTGTCGACGTCTGCCGAAATGTAAATTCATGAGCTACCAACTAATTCTAACAAACCATAGGACATTGGTTAGCGGATAGGCTATCCTTGACGTGAATAACTAATATATTAGTCATGTCACCCTATAATTATAGGTGACTTCACATTGGCGATGTTTCTGAAAATGCTTGAAAATTACTTTGAAAAATGCTTTGGAAAATGCTTTGAAAAATGACTGAAATATTCACTTAAAATCTGTCCAATGTTCATCTACGAAATACTGATAACCAACAGACCCATAACAAATGACACATGTACATTTTTTACTAATCCAGTGGAAAGACTCTCAAAATATAAATCCCTGTTTGCCATAGATATCCCAAAAGCTTATATTCTCCGAACATGACAAGTAAGGACAAGACAAGTAAACAAGACAAGTATTGCATTGAATCGCTTACCTGCACTACAGGACCAAATATTGCTTTTGGTGGACTATGAAACTTGATAGTCCTGACTTTAGATTCCTTGGTGTTTTCTGATTTGTCTGACTTCAATTCGGTCGGTTTCACAAGGCATTCTCGTTCGCAGCTATTGCTAGCACAATCTCCAATAGTAGCAGATTCGGTTGTAAAAGTAACATCATTTTTTGCTGCCATGTCCGTTTTGGTTGACTCCTTCGAGTTTTCATCTTCAAATATCGTTTCGGTTGCTTTATCGTCATTGTCAGTCGGGCTTGACGTCTTTACAACGCTTTTATCAAAGTCTGCAATTTGTTTAACATCACTGCTCTTTCCTATGTCTGAACTAGCTGTGGGAAATTCGAATCTTGAAGATGTATTTGAACTGACAGTATCATCACAAGATATTCCACTGTCCCCAAGTGATTCTTGTTTTCCTGATGAAGAAAAATACACGTATTTTTTATTAGAAACTGCCTATAGAAAATTCAACTCGCAGGTCGCCAAAAAGTAAAGAAACTCCAGTACTGGGAAACATTATTTAAGCAACTATTTATTTTAGTCAAGGAAATCCTAAGCATATTTTTACTTCATTTTCACTTGTTTCCTGTATCGCATTACTCGGAAGGTACTTGAGTAATGTCCAAACGTTGGAAAGGCTTAAAAGAAATTGCTTTGAAATGTTCACGAGGGCACAAGAAGTAAGCATGATGATTGTTGTGGAAAGAAACTCGCAAGAAACTCGTAAGAAACTCTGAGTACTCAAAATCTGGTACTTTTAAGAAACTTTCAGTAATGGCACAAATTCTTAGTTTCTTCTTGTCGCGTAATAGTGTTCTAAAGTGACTGTTTTGGAAAATGAAATAGAGCAGATAAACTTGAGAACAAAGATTTCGCTTCAGGGATACAATTATTTGCTTTCATTCAAAACTAAGGTCCTGTTCATGTGGAGAAAGTCCAGCTAGCTTGCCGAGACAGAAATTGGATACGTGCAAAAATACGACAAGTGCCCATTTTTTGAAATAGGAGCGCATGAGCAGTAAAGACCTAATCGTCTCGGTAGCGGGATGGAACATTCATATGGCAGATTTTCATCCCGGCTACGGGGATCTCACCAGTGCTCAAGTGAGATCTCGCTAAGTGGGCCAGCCCGCCTGCTCATATGAACAAACAACAAATTTTGTATTAGAATTAGGGATGAGGTGAGATCTCGGCAAAGAGCTCCAGCCCAGTAAGCGGGCTGGCTCACCTCCATTTGAACAGGCCCTAAGTTTAGACTCCGAACACTTTCCTCGAAATAGGCTTCCCAGAGAACAGTATTTCTGGATGTATCACTTTTTGTTTGACGTACCCCCCATGCCCTCACTTTACTGGATGGTCTTCTTAGTTGAAAATATTCAAAGAATCGAACCTTACCAATCACATTCTTGCCACTGCTATCGTTGATGGAAAAGTCTTTGGAATCCCCAGCAACACTAGGCTCGCTAACTGTGTCCGCTGCCGTGAAGATATCACTTCTCCCATTACATGCGGCACAGACATGATGGTTTTTAACTGACTTGGAAGATGATTTCGATTTCATTTTACTGTCTTTGACGGATTTTCTTGGGAAGAACGGCATTTTAAAATGGTTCGTTTTTTGTTGTTTTCCAGCTAAATACAAAGACGCTTCACTTGGTAGTAACAACCATCTGTATTTTTCTCCATCCTCTCCAAACAAAATTCTTTGGTCGCTGATTTTCCCATTTGTCTAAAATAAAAGAAACAGGGTTTTTCGAGCACGAAGAAAAAAATAAAGTTTATCTGACGCACCTGGTATAAAAGAGTATCTAGTTTAAAGTGACAAAAGCTTTAAGAGACATAAACTCACCTTTTTCGAGTCAGCCTTTTCAAATATTACTTTTGCGTTTGCAATTATTTCCTATGGGATGAATGAAGAAAATTCACTGATGTAGGATGGATGAACTAACGAAATATGATATTTAGAGGCAATAAAATGGAAGCAATAGTACTGCCTCTGAAGGAAGACAACGAGCGCCTCAGGGTATCCAAATATTCTTAAAATTTCGAAAATGACCAAAATTCAATTATAGAGCTAGAACTGAAAATTCTGCTGATCAATAGTTTTTATCAATTGCTTCTAACCATAACAATATTTTTGTTCTCTTCGGATTAAGTTTGTACAATGGCATCTTCAAAAACTCAATTTTTTGCATGCCCCTTCAAAGAATTGCAATCAATTCCTGTCAGCATTCATTATTCTTCAATTACTGTCAGCATTCAAATCTAACATCATAGAGGACATTCCTTTCAGACTACTACTTTCAGACTACTTTCAGACCAATTTCTAAGCATATTGCAAAACAAATTTTGCTGAAGCATTTTTCCTTTCCTGATTTTACAGTAAATTTTGTTGAATTAAAATCCTTCATCGCTTGTCCTTCCTAAGAAATTATATTCAAACATCTTCTCTTTTAAAGTAACAAAATCTGTGAAACTTTTCGCGAGAAACTTTTCGTTGTCAATCTCGTTGACTGGCCTTAATGCATCAACCCAATAACTTATGTTTTTTATTTAATTGAATTGATGTTGTTGTTGCTACTACAGTAGCTATAAGATTGTTGCTGTGGCGTAGAATATGCTAATCCAAGAGAAAAAACAACAAAATTACGGCATGAAAACCATGTATTGAGCAATAGTGTCTTGCAAAACATTGAATTTTGAGGTAGAAAGCAATAATTTGCGATTTTATATGAATATTCTACAAGAGCTACATCAGGAACACAAGAAACCAGTTTAAGTGGTAGTGCGGCATTAAAATTCAATTTGATCATCATTTGTTATGATTTCGGAGTATGCTTCAAAACCAGTTAGCTTATAAAAGCAGAAATTCCCACAAATTCAAAACCATTTCCAGACCTTGCAAGATGTCTAAGATCAATTTGTTCTTTGACACAAATGCACACATGATCGGTGTTATAATGAAATTTGATAATTTTTCAAAAGGTGCAAGTTTTTTTTACTCACCAAGTTTTGTAATTGATTGAGACTTGAAATAAGATTAATAACATCTGAAACCTACATCATAGGATGGCAACTTTTCTTTCCATCTGGGACTCAATGGATAATCAATCTCTCCTTTTCTGTAATTTATAGCACCAAGCCACTTTCGGTCTTTGAATGTCTGAGTAAAGAAGGAAACTACATCAGTAAAAATAACCAAAGGTGTCGTTTACACGGCAGTGAATAAATAATGTCTGTGAAAAGACTGCTTTAATCCCGATTAATTCCTCCAGACAAAACGTCACGTGACTTTATCAAGGAAAAATATATCAAGGATGAGGGAATTTACTGCATAAAAGTACATTGCAAAATAAATCACAGGTAGACCATACTCTAAGTACCACTATTTAATCAATACGAAATCTATCATTTTTAAAACAATGAGACCAAATCCACTTACTAAATTTTTCCAGTGTCTCCATTCTCCGGTAGCAGGATTCATGTTGTACTGCAAGATAAAGTTGTACAATAATGACAGGCTGGAAAGTTTTCTAGTTAGATTACGTTCACACAATACCGGCAATATTTGAAAACGGCATAAAATTGTTACGGATAGGAAACGAAAACGAAACCGGCAAATTTTTGCCGGCACAATTTGAAAACGGCAGAATTCGAAAAAGTCGTCGTGTGAACACTTGAAACGATCAAAAAGGAACTTTTTCAACGTTTTCGAAACGAGGTTGGTTGATTGATTCTTTAAGCCTAGATAAATTTTTCTGTCGTCAAAATTCAGCTTCTTCGTTGCAGAGATCGACAAAGATTGGTACCGTCGAAGGTTCTATCGTTTTCAAATGATCGCGTGAACACTAGCTAGGATTTTGGTGCCGACGGAATTTGATTGTTTTCAAAATGCGCCGGCATGTTGTGAATGTAGTCTTACCCTTACTGATACTACCATTTTTGAATGGGGAAAATAAATCTACCCTCACGGGAATAGTTACCTGAAGTTTGAAACCAGTTTTAACTTTCACAAGATTGAAACCAGTAGCAATTGGCAAGCTAGACGCTGAAAACTGCCGAGCGTGTAAGCAAGATGAGAATGTTCGGCAGGCAATGCAATTAAAAGTATGAGGTCGATAATCAAAGCTGAAATGTGAATCTATCGGTTAGAGGTCAAATTAGATTTGGAAAATTGGTAAAATCAGTGATGCTTTAGACTTAAAAATAAGGAAAAGGATGTAAGCGTTTTTTCAACTTCCTGTCGCTACAGATACAGGTAGTGCTCTTTCTTTATCGCGTCTATGTGGACAAATGGACATGAATTTGCCCTTTTGTATAGGAAAATAGCTGCTACGCCTTGGCACTCAGCTGCCCATTTAAATTTGATGAGATTTGTTCTATGATTCTACAAAAACGAAGTACTGTCTGTATGTACTATGCCGCTCACGATGGAAGTTAGCACAAGACCATCAGAGTTGCTTATAGAGGAATTTAAAATTCATCGATTAGAATTTACGTTAACTAAATAATAAAATAAGAATAACAATCAACTACAAAAGATAAGCAGTTATTACCTTGTTTGTTTCTACTGGAAATCTAGAAGGTAGCCTTTAGAAATACTGAGAAGCTAAGATTATCGAAGCTGTGTCCTAGTCCTTCCTCTCGATCACACCAAACCTAATGAGTCCTTCAGCTTCGAAATGCAGATAATTACCTACTTTAGAGGCCATTTACATGAAAAATTTCAGCCTGTGCTGAGTTCAGCACGTGCCGAGTTTCAACTCGGTTGACGGTGTAAGCCCTCATCGCGTTTGCAGGAAGGAGGGCGAGTTGAAACTTAACACGGGCTGAACTCAACTCGCATACTCAGCCCGTGCTGAATTTCAGCACGGGTTGAGATTAGTCAAAATATCCATGTAAACGCAAATAATTTCAGCTAGGGGCATGTTGAAATCAAATATTAGAATGTGAACAAAGGAGATCGAATCTATTTCTGCAATCACTCATTTTTTTGAACGGGGCTCGCATTCCTCTTTCTATTGTTTGCGACCGAATTCATATCATGTGACGTATCTCAGCCCGTGTTAAGATTTCATGTAAATGCAAAGAAAAATTAGTAATGCTGCCAAAACTCAGCCCGTGTTGAACTCAGCACGGGCTGAAATTTCTCATGTAAAGGGCCTCTTATCTGCCAAACAGACTATGCTAATAAAGCACAGTACAGGAAATAATAATATCATATCAATTCCAATAAGCAGTTATTGTCAAACTGGTGAGCTTAGCTACCTGAGGGAGTAGTTTCCAACCATGCTCAGCAACCATTGATACAGCTTTCAACACGAAATCAACTCCATCGTCTGACATGAAGAATGGCAAATTCAAGCGTGCAAATCCTGGCCTAAAAATAAACAGCCGCTATTGGTGAAGGTACGTAGATATCTTAAAATGTGCCAGCAACCAGCAGACTCCCATTTTAGCAAAGAATCGATTGTGAGAAACCTTAGTATGTCGTTTGAAGCTCACCAAACGGTGCTACCAAAACGGTGCAGTGTAGTTGCTGATATATGGCGATAGGTCTTCTGTTGTACAATGTGAATCAGAAAGGAGTGTATGAGCAATGTCAAAACTGGAATTCGGGTGGATCCTATTGAAAATTCGCTTGGGAATATAAAAACCTAACTTGTACCCAATTCACACTGACACATCTAAACCAGCTTTATCTAAACCAAGTTAAATTTCAACCAATCAAATTACTTTCACTGTCTGGATTGACCAATTAGGACGCAGCATTTGATAACCTGGTTTAGTTTAAGCTGGTTTAATTTGCAAGTGTGAATGAGGTATTGGATAGCATAGGAATCAAATCTTTAAAAAGTATTGCGCAATTGGTTAATGCATCTTTCTTTTGATTTGATGGCTTGAAAGGAACTTCACGTACTTTGCTATAAGTTTTCATTGGAAGTCTTTGATATCTTCATTATTTTCAGAATTACAGCATCTTCTTTGTTTCAAACAGTTTCCGGTTGTGACGTCATCAAATTGCTAAATCGTGAACCAGAAGAGCTAAATATGTTTGCTTACCGTGTTATACCGGGTGGGCAAAAAAAAAACTATCCACTTTTGACAGGCCACGATAATTCGTACACTAGACCGATTTTGAAGATTTATGATTTAATCTTTAGCTAAAATCCAGAATTTGATTCTGAGATTTTTTGTAAATTTTTAGTCTTTAACTGAAGGTATTTAACTGAAGGAGGTTTCGTCTTGGCATTTTTAATAACATGCGAAGGTTGCGTATAGGAAATAATACTTGGCTTGTATGATACAAGATGACGTTCTGGCTGGCATTGCCATCCTGGTTTCTTAAACCCTCTGCCAGCTTCCTGATATCAACATGAGCTACAGTAAAACCCCGCGTATAAGAACCTAGTGGATTAAGAACCTGCAGGCTGAAATTATCCAATTAGACTACCATTTCATAAGAACCAATCCATTGTATTCATTGTTTAAGAATTCAGGCTGACTTGCAAAATTGTAGGTTCTTATACGCGGGTTTTTACTGTATAAAAAAGCATGAGCAAAAAATAACCAACCTCAGGATTTCTCTGTCGGAATATTCACGATATCTTCGTAGATGATGTCGATCAAGTCGTCTGTTAAAGAAAGAACAAGATTACAGGCCTGGCCATCAATTTTTAAGCAGAAGAAAGACATTTCATTATCATCAATAATAGTTTGACAATTTTTCAATTCTCTGTGATGGGAATTCTAAATTGAACAGAGCAAGGCTCTGTTATGAGGTTTACACGAATTATCAATTATTTCCTTAAAATAACACAAGACGAAAGTAAATACATTAGCGGCTTAAAAGTTTTCATTCTCGAGAAGAATGTAAACTGTATATAAGTTGGAAAGTGCAGCTTTATCATAAATTTCAGAACCAGTACCACGACGAAGATCATTTTCAGAAGAAAAACAAGTGACAATCCGTTGTAAATTATTGGTAGACATTTCCAGTCAGTGGCAAATCCAGTATAAGACAAATCCAATGTAAGATAACTTCAGTATAAAGAAATGTTATCATTTGAACAGGCCATGATCTGGATAAAGTAGTACGTTTGGAGACGAGCTTGCCTCGTTTTTAGCTAAATGAAAAATTACAAGTGTGTGCTGTACATTGTATTCTTTACGTATATGCTTTACGTATATACGGTGTAATAGGATTTAATGAAAGGGATGTGGAGTGAATTCTTTAGTATATGTTATGAAGAAAGTTTGAACAGAAGCATATACATTTACAAATGCCGGAAAGGCGCCAAAGGATTGCATTTGGAGATGTTTAAGAGTGCTAAACCAATACAGATACCGGGTGTCCCAAAAAAGTACTCACGTTTGTTTGAACGTAGTGCCATATTGAAAAGCGATAGGAATTCGTGGTATCGACTGTCACAATTCACAAAGGCTAACTTACATGTCAATAGTTTGATTTTCACCGTAGGTTGAAAATTCTTGGAGTTATGAGTTCCGAAACGCAAAGACCATCGTCAAGACTAAAACAGTAGGCCTAAATGTTATGAAGGAGTCAAGCACAGGTCGTCCAAAGTTTTAAAAGGTTTCAATAGCAACGCATTATTTGAATAATAAGCAATATTTGAATTATTTGAATAATATGCGTTGCTATTGAAACCTTTTAAAACTTTGGACGACCTGTGTTTGACTCCTTCATAACATTTAGGCCTACTGTTTTAGTCTTGACAATGGTCTTTGCGTTTCGGAACTCATAACTCTAAGAATTTTCAACCTACGGTGGAAATCAAACTATTGATATCTAAGTTAGTCTTTGTGAACTGTGACAGTCGATACCACGAATTCCTATCGCTTTTCATTATGGTGCTACGTTCAAACAAACGTGAGTACTTTTTTTTGGGACACCCGGTAGAACGCTCAACTCTCATCAACCCCCTCCCAAATTGTGACAAGACTTTGAAGAAACGTAAATACAGATCATTACAAATGCGAAAGAGAACGTTAATACATTAAATTTGACGTGATAGAGAGGTTGGAAATGATATACCTAAAGTCCTGATACAAAATAATAAGCAGCTACATCAACTATAAATAATTCGATAGAGATTATCAGTAATTTTTACAAGTTTAGGAAGTGACTTTTATAAAAAACCACCATGAATTTGAAATGGTTAAATTGGTTAAGTCTTGCAACTTAGTTACAGGCCTCATTAAAAACATGCTGTGCCTGCGAGAAATGATTGGGAAAATGTGCTTGCAATCGAATCTCTCTCAGTAGAATAGACGCCAGCAACTAATTTGTATTGATATTTTGTGCCTGCGATGAGGCCCACCTAGTTATCATTTTCTATATTCAGCAACAAACTGACGAAGTTAAATTTGTAGGTGCCAAAAAAATATAGCCTTTCAAACAATGAACGCTTTTCTGGTTTATTAGGTATACCTAAGATTTTGATCTGTAATGAAACGAACAATTCACCCTACGACTGAGATACAACACGAGGAAGAACAGTACCATTTAAACAATGTCAGAGACTTACTGGTCTTCAAGGATGAGGCTTTCAAGTTTCAAAGCAGTTTCTTCATCCATTCCCAGCAGATCCTGTTAAAAATAGATTTATAAAAGTATAATTAGCTTTAACGTTCTTCGATCATTATTTTTTTGGACAATACAAATTCATACAACTTGAAAAAAGACGAGAAAAAGATTCACACAGCTTCAACAGCAGGGACAGAAACCTTAACATTATGTTATAGAAAAGGAGGAGACCATATGCTTGCTTGAATATGGAATGAGGCACAGGCATATAAACGCAGCCCGCCTTAGACAATGTTCAAGCAATACTTTACTTTAAAAATAGACTCCACAATCGTGCATTTAACCAAATCAAATCGCAACGAGTTTAAATGGTTACTAGGGAACCTTCATGAACAACTACGGCACTAGCAACAGTGCTGGGAAGCATACGCACAGTTGCACATAAATCTCGCAGGAAGCTTCAGATTTCAGACGTAAATAAATTCGCTATCGTCAGGAAAACGAGTGCAAGAGGGAAAACGAAGAAGAGAAAAGGACAGGAAGGAAAGGGAATGGAGGGTGCAACAGGAAAAGGTGGAAGAAATGCCAATGAAGGAGAAATGGAGTCAGGGGAGAGGGGGAAGAAGACAGTCACTTCCACATCCAGAGCGACATAGGTGGGAAACTTTTAAACATAGACGCAACTTCGCAGGAAGCCAGATATTTTTCCAGCATTGACTAGCAATGAGGTTGTACAAAGAAAAGATGACATATAATTNGCGATAACATGCTGATCAATCACACTAATGAGCGTTTCTGACGGACGGACGGACGGACGGACGGACTGACATCGAACTCGCTCCTTAGATTACAAAGTACTTTGTAATCAAAAAGACGAGAAAAAGATCCACACAGCTTCAACAGCAGGGACAGAAACCTTAACATTATGTTATAGAAAAGGAGGAGACCATATGCTTGCTTGAATATGGAATGAGGCACAGGCATATAAACGCAGCCCGCCTTAGACAATGTTCAAGCAATACTTTACTTTAAAAATAGACTCCACAATCGTGCATTTAACCGAATCAAATCGCAACGAGTTTAAATGGTTGCTAGGGAACCTTCATGAACAACTACGGCACTAGCAACAGTGCTGGGAAGCATACGCACAGTTGCACATAAATCTCGCAGGAAGCTTCAGATTTCAGACGTAAATAAATTCGCTATCGTCAGGAAAACGAGTGCAAGAGGGAAAACGAAGAAGAGAAAAGGACAGGAAGGAAAGGGAATGGAGGGTGCAACAGGAAAAGGTGGAAGAAATGCCAATGAAGGAGAAATGGAGTCAGGGGAGAGGGGGAAGAAGACAGTCACTTCCACATCCAGAGCGACATAGGTGGGAAACTTTTAAACATAGACGCAACTTCGCAGGAAGCCAGATATTTTTCCAGCATTGACTAGCAATGAGGTTGTACAAAAAAAAATGACATATAATTACCTCTGCATATGGTCCTGCACATGCGCATCCTCCACGTGCTTGGATGCCAAACACATCGTTAAGAATGGTGCAAACAAAATTGTGATGAAGCAACCGACCAGAGCCTTCATGCGATATTACAAATGAAAATATTGGCAGACGATCAGCATTGCTATCTCCAAGAATAATCAGGTTGGGAATCTTTCTCCAATATTCAAGGGCTTTCCTGCAAAAAGAGAACCAAATATTTGAGCAACCAGTTTACAATACGCTACAATGGATGCAAAGACAGGGTGAGTTAAAAGCTGTATTTACTGTTTGAAAATCTTACTGCAATGACATTGCACCTTGTCAGTAAACTTCTACTTTTTTTTATTGATCCTCTAAAGTAACTTATTTTTGAGAGCTCTCTAAATTTCTTGTGCTGCCATACACAGAGAAGAAATAACCTATAAAAATCACTATAAGTTTCTTTGATTCACAATTATGATTCGAAAATCTCTTTTTACTTTGAGCACTGACTATAAACATATTTCAAATTTTGAATATTTAATGTGCTATGTTTTGATGACACTATACAATACAAAGCTGCAAAATCCAGTCCATGTTGAAGGGAACATGCTGCATTTTAATGGTGAACCATGAGTGGTAGGAAATATTTGGATTGCTGTTTGAAAAATGCTATGGTCATAGGTTGCAGTTTTTAAGATCAAATTAGCAGCGATGTTATCAGAGCGGCTTCCTGTTATTTTGTAGCCACTTGATGGTTGACCCGGCAGACGCTAATCTGCCCCATCGACTAGATTAGTGTCTGCCGGGTCGACCGTCAAGTGGCTACAAAATAACAGGAAGCCGCTCTGCAAACATCGCGGCTATTTTAATCTTAAAAACCGCAACCTATGACCACAATATTTTTCAAACAGCAATCCAAATGTTTCCTACCACTCATTGTCGTATGATTTAAAGCAAAATTCCTATAAATCAACTATTTGTCGAATTACTACTGAGGAAGAAACCAACGAGGGTTTGAACAAGAAACACCACGCAATGAAAATAAGTGCTACTCTACAATCGGTAATAAACTTTTTCTACAAAATCAAACATGTGCCGAAGATAACAGCACAGAGAAACTTACTTAACTAATTGCTCCTCTCTTTCCATGATTCGTTTATGACCCAAAGACTGCGAATAGAAGATGCACATTAGCAATCTCAAAACAAGCGAAGCACATGGAGCTGTGAAAGCGTATTTGGAGCTGGAGCCTTCCTCAAGAGGTTAAGAAACTTTCACGAAATGTTTACGCACACCTGAAACACACCCGAAACAAAATAGCGTAAAAAAATCGACAGTTGCCCTTTTAATCTCCACACATTTCAGACAATATGTCGACAATTGAAGGCCAAGGATCCAATAATTTTACCACCAACATTTAATTGATTTATTATGAAAGCAAGTAAGAAATAAAAAAATTGAAAAAGAAGGTCACGTGAAAGAGTTTTGAGCAGTCAAATTTTGAAGAAATTATATTTTGGAGTCCGGACACTTCATTATCGTTAACAGTCCTACTTCAAGCACCACTTTCTACTAAGGACATTTACACAGGTGTCCCAAAATAATTGTGTCCCGTTTGTGCTGCTGCTACGGAGGAGCTGTAATATCAGTTGTCCTGTTTTTATATAATTGCCTAGAATAGTCTTCAACTTAGAGTTTGAGACCTTGCTTGAGTCAATCTGACACGTGGTTGCTGATTTATGCCACAAGAAAGTATGGCACAATAAATTTGTCTATTTATTTCAAAAGTCTTCACTTGAAACTATTTCAATAAGTCTTTGTGTTGATAAAAAGTAATTGCTTTCTCTTTGCCCTTTCAAGTTCTTTCTTTATAAAATTTCTTCGATGTTTTTTGATCGATTTTGGTGATTCCAAGTAAATAATTGTCAAGGAATCGCTTATTACTCACGAAGAAAGCCGCCGAAAAATCAATAAAAAAATGTCAAGTACAATTTAGGTATTTAGGATTCTTGCTAAGGATAAAGTCTTCGATCTTCAAAATCAGCCTAGTGTACGATTTATCGTGGCCTTTCGAAAGTGGGTACCGTTTTCTGGGCACATAGCATAACAATGGGCTATTTCTTTGAAGTATTTAGGAAAAACTACTGTGGTACCACTCCATCAAACGAACATACAGATTGTTCAACACGTAGTGATAAAAGCGTGGCATATCCATTAGTTTACCTCTTTAAGCTGAAATACTAATCCAGCTCGAATGGATTCCACAATAGCAGGAGTTCCTCCTTCTTCTCTCATCTCAATCTCTTTCAAATATGTCTGTGTATGATGAGTAACCTGGAAAACACAAAACAAGAGTCTCGTAGTGCAGTTTGTAGGAAGCTTGACCAACGGTTGCCATACAAACTGCAGAATCAATCGAAAGTCCCAAGAGTAGGGTGTTTATAACAAAATATAAATTAAATACACCAGTAAAAAATACGTACATAAAAGACTGTTCCACCGCCTGATTCTGAAGGTACAGCATTCTGAAACAAGTGTTTCTTTGCAACAAGCAGACCTACAATTCAATAAGTTGATTTTAAGCGTGCACTTGTTACCCAAATATACAGGAGGAGGGGGCAAAAAGATGACAAATTGCATCAATTAAAATTCAATTTTGAAAATTCGTCAAGTGGTATAAAACGCGATGATATCATTGAATAACGAAAAAAAATGACTTATTAACGTATTTTCTTCTGATAAGTATTTACAGAAATCATCAAATAACATTTGCATGGAGGGTAGGTGGAAATATTCTCTTTTTCTCTCTTTCGGATCTTATTTGATGATTTTCTGTGACCAATATCAGACGGCGGGACGAGAAATTTGAGGAAATGATTGTCGTTGCTGAGCAATGTTCTCAAGAATGGCTTTTCCCTCGGCTTGTTCGCTGGATCGGGTACTCTACAAGGATCACAAGGACGTGTAAAGTGGCTTGCTATCCATTAAAAACTGAAAACAATTTCAATAGATGATTTATTGGTATAAGCAAGGGTGCCTACCTTGTATGAATTGGGTTTATTTCAAGTTCTGTTTTCGTGACATAGTACGTAAGATAATTTTGTGGTTTCAGATTCAGTTGTTTATGTAATACGATATCAACTGTTATAAGAAATGACCACAGGGAACCAGACAGCGCGATTTTGATTGGTCAACACTGATAGACGTTAGAATTTGAAAATACACCGACTAACATGACAGAAATTGCTTCCTGTACAATGTAACGAAAACATGACTGCGAATAAACCATACAAGGTGGGCGCCCTTGGTATAAGAGTATCATTCTCAAAATAAACTATCTACCAGGCGTTCCAGGCCCTCCAACAAATTTGTGTGGTGAAATGAACACTGCATCTTTATGAGTCAATCCTTGTTGTCCACTATAAAATAAAATATTTTCATATATATTCAAAATAAATCTAAAAGGATTTACGTTTTGTTCAGTTTTGATAACACGTTTAACAACACTGCTACAGCTGGATCAATGCAACAGATTGTATAAATAGTATAAACAAATACAGAAGTTGCATAAGAGCGTTGTGCACTATGACTGCTTCGGCAGTTCTTCATTGATACAGAACAGACAACGTTCGAGTACTACATAGATATACAAAAAATCAAAGCTTGTTGTGTACTTACTTTATAGATAATGGGTTCATGTTGATTTCAACGTACGGAGCTAAAAATAAAGCAAATATTAGAATGATGACGCGATGGAATGTTTATAGATCTGTAACAGCACAACACAACGCCTGCTATCAATCTTTAAATTTAAACATATATTTAAACCTAAATTGGAATGGATGACAATGTACATTGCAAATCGACTACTTTTGAATAATTGCTATCTTTCCAAGTGAAACTAAAAATTACGTATTCGTAAACTCATGATAACGAAGTTTATGCTGATAATATTTTGGTATTTTCTGTAAAAAACAGCTCTTCTGTCTTACAGTCGCTTTTAAGAGACTATTAATTTTCTCATAGTAAAACAGATCAAATCGTAACATCTACCTATCTATCTATTTATCTATATAATACAGTGCAGTGCATGACCAAATAATGGGTCTTAGGCACAGGAAGGTTAGTTGTTAGTAAAACGGAATAAAATGTCTGTTATAAACTAAAACAGGCGGTAACTTTTTCAATTTCTTGTTGTGAAAAATGTTTGGTATCCACTTTCTCCATCCTTTGACATCTATATACAGTCAAATCCCGGTATAACGAACTAGACATATGACGCGAGTTACTTATTTCTCTGTGCTCTTTGAGTAGTAATATCGTTTCGCTCAACAGAGAATCATAATATTAATCTGAAAACTCGACCCTATTTAAGCAGCCACAAGCACTTGTGGCGGCAATCAGCTCGCAAGATTCGACGAATTCCAATGCGACTTACGTTGGTAAGTCTTCGTCATTTAACTGTGTGCCACAGACGATTTTTGCTGCATTTCATTTTTGCGAGATGATAGTTAAGAATGGGCCTAGGAAGGGTCATTTTTCATCGTTTCATTGTGAGTTCCTGTTGAGCAAAGTTTACCGAAGGGATAAATGGGACTTAGGTAATCAGTCTAATAACGAACTCTGAAATGGAATTAGAAAAAAGTTCGTTATATCAGGAATTCGAGAACCCGATAGAATTTACAAAGAATATTATTCAAGGGACAAGACATTAGTTCGCTATACAGGGACTGGTTATTTCAGAATTCAACTGTATATGAAATAACTTCCGGCTCACTTTTTACCTGCAGTTGCATAGTCAAAGAATGCAAATGCTCCATGTCGATGCAAACATGCAGCAACGGCATCAACATCAGTCAGTATGCCGGTTACGTTTGATGCAGCGGAGAAACAGCCAATTAACGGTCGATCACAGCTCTTGTATTTCTATATGAAGACAAAATATACAATAAGGGAAGGAACGCTAGCGGCAAGAAATCGACGAAAGTCGACTTCGTGAAGAGTCCTACGATTTAAAATTAGCAAAAGCATTCCTGTGAAAAAATGTTAAAAGATCATCTGTGAAAGTTTGCTCAATGAAGCATCCTTTTACCAGCACCTCAAGCCGACAGAGGTGCTTTTCGCTGTCCTTCTCTTTACAAATCATGTTTTAGGATAACAAACATACCACACTCGAATCATTATCGGGTTATTTATTTTACAGTTAGGTTGCCGAAAAACGATTTCGAAACTTATTTCAGTTTTTAGGCCAACGAAGATTACTTGATGTCGGTCTATAGCAAGGGCGAGTTTAGGAAAACAAAAGATTTGAGCAAACAAGACAAAGCGAATTAAAAGTCTTAACAATTGGTTTGACACCTTCAATTCAGTCGACTATAAGACTTTGCTGTCTGTTTTTTATGACTAAGAGCATTCAAGTGTGAAATCCACACTTCTGCATCGAAGGATCAAAGACTTGAATCTTTTTGTTGCAAAATTGCCTCTTCCTTAAGGAATATTCTGTTTCAATAATGACTAATTCCAACATATTAGCTTAAAAACGAAGAAGCAGTAATCATACCTTAAGATTTTCTTCCAAGTTGTTAATATCAACTCGACCATCCTCGTCTTCATTTGTCCACACAATCTGTTTTGAAATGAAAGAATGAAATTAAAGAATTTCATTTATGTAAAATACAAATCCAAACTCTATCTGAAAATTTTTTCACACCAAATCTTTCAAGTGAATTTTGCTCGGTACATTTTTTTAATCATCTATGAACTTAAATAGCTTTTAGAAATAAATAGTTATGTTTCCTCAGCTCGTGCACGTGCCAATTTCAACAATTTCAATATATTTTTCCCTCTTGCCTATGCCCTTGTTCATGAACACATTTTTTAACTCTGCCGATCATTTTCAAAATAAATTGGAAGCAAAATATTGGAATATCTCCTTTTTTACTGCGGCCGTAAAGATTTCTTGCACATCAGGGTATTACAGAGTCTCTTGTTTCAGCTTCGGCACAAATTTGTCTTTCAAAGCTTTCTATTCGGTGAATTTACAGTGGATTCCAAGATCGTATGTTAATTTTTATTGATTTGGTTTACTTCGCAAATTCGTTTTTATAAAAATTCACTGTATAGGAAAAAGGCTAACTTAGATATGAAAATTTATTTGGTCGAAATCGGTCTTTCCGTTCCATAATTACGAGCGACTTCAGTAAATCGAATTTCGCAAGATTCCTAAAATAATAGGCGTTCGATAAATTCATCTCCATGCATGTGCGGACTTCTAAACCATGACAAACATGTTGTTTTCTTACCAAAATATTGAAACAAGGCATGCATTGTGTTAGAGCATAAAAGGAAAAACTATTATTATCTATTTTGCATCCCCAGGGGACTATTCATTTAATTATCATTGTTGGAAGTAGAAAGTTCTGATAAAAATGATACCTTTTCACCAAAATAGCTAAATCGCAAATAAATATGGAAAAAAATGACCGATTTTAACACACTAAATTTCTATAACTAATCTAATCTTTCTCCTGCATCATAAAAATTCAACAAACACAATCTGAGTTGCTTTTCACCAAATTATGGCCTGTTGAACGCACGAAGTTTCTCTGACTCACCCGTTAAAGTGTCAAAAATTAATTAAAGAACCAAGGGACAGGATTGTGTGCCACCTTTTTGAACGATCAACTGCTGGAGTCCGATTGATTCAAATTCAATAAATAAGATTTAAGATTACCTTACCTCACAACCAATCTCTTTCCACGAAAGTAAGTTTGAGTGGTGCTCGTATGGGCTGACAAATACAACCTGTGGGTGGAAGAATGAAACCACACTTGAAACAGAGATGAAGTCCTCAGCTAGTAATGGGTTAGCCAGCGTGCAGACTATACTTTCCACTGCGAAGGAGAGCTAACGAGGATCTTTGTTGGCTCTTCTCCTTAGCAGTGGAAAGTAAAGTCTGCACGCGGGGTAGTAATGGGGGAAACCCCTTAGACATTGTGCTTAAAGTTTAGATTTCTTTCATTTGTGGCACAGGGCGACCCCATGAGCTTAGCAAGTTTTAAATATTTTCTATCACAGCAACAGGCATCACTAGAATCACCAGTATGGCTGACAAGAGACTATTGTGGTAGCTGACGTGAATCGCTTCTGTGGCTCTGATCATCGGCAACTTTAAGCCTGGTTTCTATTTGATCGCTCCCGTCGTTCCTGTCGATAAGAACGCTGGAAAGATCAAATGATTTCCATATGATCCCGTCTGTTGCTCATCTATAAGCCAGTCTTTGCGTATTTCCACTTGAAAACGTCATGAACAAAAGCGCAGTCGATGCGATGGCTAGCTACGATCGCTCCATCGCAGAGATATAATTTTTCTATCTCAGCAACGATCGCTAATGGAATATCATAGTGGTTTCTTCTATTTAATATTTCCTATCTCTCCGATCACCTTACAAGTTTTTCATCTTCGACAGCGATCAAATGGAAACTAGGCTTAATACTTACTGTCCCAAAGAAAGTCTCCACGTTTAGTCATATCTTGTTGAATAGATAAACAGAAGAAGCTGTAAACAGTTTAAATTCCCATGTTTCCAGATTCACTTAGATTTTGAAACATTGCCTTTGTAGGGATTTAGGACGAAGTTCTTACTTGGAGGGGCACAACTATCAGAAGGGCACTTTTCAGAACTGGAGGGAGGATTTTAAACCTTAAAAAGGGGCATTTCAAGGTTTAGGGCACTTTCGAAAACTTGGGGGGGAGGCGGTATCCTCTCTGCCCATGGCTCTTTGATCTAAGTTAAAAAATCGCTGAGTTCGGCAATGAGCACATTTAGAAAGGCCCAAACAGAGGGCCCAAATGCAGTAAGACAAGGACAGGCTTTTAAATCTCCATCATGTCAAACTGCAACAGGTTTAAAGAATTGCTGTTATGTTTGATCTGAAGAGGAACTTTCTTGACTGTTCCTTGCTAAAGTATTCTTACAAACTCTCATTAAACAAACTCTGACAGGCATCTGCAATTTATCAAAGATTTTATTATCTTATTTCTCGAGGCTCGTAATTCGAGAAGATCACAAGCTAAAGTAACTATCAAGGATTCATTTTCTAAGATATTAAAAGTGTAAAAATGTGATTTCATATCTCTCTTTGATTTATCACTAGAGTAAATTAAACATGCAAACTTTTTGGGACACCTGAAAGATCATGGGCTGTGTCATGCCTCTTTACTCAAAACGTGCTTTGTTGAATGCATCAATATGCATCAATATGAAAATGTTTATAATCTAAACATGGTATTGCTTATTGAGACTTGATTAATCAATAATTCTGCTATAGCTATGTACAACTAAAGCACCAACAAACAATAAAAGAAACCCAGATTAAAGCAAACTCAGAACTAAATCATAAATTATCGGGTAATGAATAGGCGTATAAGACTTACAGGTGGTTTCTGCATGTTCATTGCATGAATTAGTTTATGAATGGCCCCTGTTACACCACTGCTTACAAATATTACAGCGTCCAATTCACTAGCATTTACAGCATTGCGTATTATGTCTCTGAAAGCAAGATCCAGCATTTAGTGTAAACATTATGCATACACAAAGAATTTACCAGTTGTTGAGAATTTTAAGGTATAAATAAAGTTAAAAGAAAATAATTCATTAAATTGTTTAACCTATGAAGCAATTGCAAATTACGAAATTTATAATTTTTGCTACAATGTAGAAATTCTCTTTTTGTCAACAAATAATGTCTTATCAAATTTGTTGCAGCTGAGGCTACAGTGGGTTATGAGCCTGTAGCAAAAACTTTGTTGGGAAATCTGTATATACCTTATTGAAGTACTTTGAAACAAAGAACATTATAAAGAGTTGCCATTTCATAAAAAATTTTTTTTTCATTTTGCTGAGTACAGGTAAATTTTGTAAACAAAAGATTTGATGCCTCTGATTGCACTAAATCAGCAAATATGAACAGAGAGAACAAAATCTTATAGTTGGCTGAGCCAAAGACGTGAAAATCTATTCTTAAAGGGAATAGACATAGCTATATTGAGTGGTCACTATAAATAGATTACGAAAACGCCCACCACGCACCCATTGTTTCTTCAGCTAAACAATGAAATGGCACATGCCAACAGTATAAAATACAATAGACTATATTTTTAATTTGGCCTGGGCCAGCTTTTAACTATGCCGATTCCCTTTAAGCACCACTTGTTTAAAGATTTTTACAGTCTTCCATACCTCTCAAGAATTCTTATCAGACTGAAAACTGAAGACTGAAAAAATTCTTGAAAATTCTTGAGAGTTCTTGTCATGTTCATGTGTCAAAAATCTGTACTGTAACTTTGATGAGCAGTGGCGGACACTTCGCTAGAGACTGGGGGCAAACCTATTGCTTCAGTTGAAATGCTTTGTTTATACCTATTGTTTTCAGACAAAAGTTCACTGTTTTCCTCAACATTGGGGAGGTGACAACACCCCCTCTTGCCCCACTGTTGGTGACTCTAGTTTGAAAATATTCAGTTTGGCTCCCACTAAGTTTTGGCCCTGCAAACTACTTGATTTTATCTGTATAAATAAAACAACCAGAAAAAAGCTGGATTTTTGGAATACAATATTAAGATTTTATTAAGTGCCGCTAAAAGATTTGGATTCTAATTCTTGTACAATCAAAAAAATGACAAAATTGGTGGATGCTTGATCTTCATATTCCTAAACAAACCTTGCTTCATGTCTAAAAAGTGTTGTCTGCAGTGAGGTAACACTTGTTGTTGTGTGGGTATTGCCATAATGGGGGAGAACCTCATCTTGCATGAAGTCTTCAATGAATCTCAATGATCTGTAGAAAAAGCATGCCTGCTTAATCAACAAACGCAAAACAGAAGACATATGTATGCGAGCCATTTAAGGATTACTATTTTGAAAGGAAAACACACGAAAAAAGTACAAGGAATAATAACAAATAGCGTTAAACTGTCCACACATAAAAACGAACACTGGACTTGAGTGTGTCGTTGTTGCTGGTGGGAAGATTTTTAATGAACTACTGTACCTCTTGATGCAAGAAAGATTGAGTCTAGGATTGTATTTACTTCGCTTTTAAACAAACATTTCTCATGAAGAAAACTGTCGATATACAGTATATTATATCTCCTGTTATAAAAGTAAAAAAAAAGTAATGTAAGAATTCTAAAGAATTCTTAAGAATATTTTTAGTTTCTTAAGAATTCTTGTTTATAAAAATTTGCAGTCTTCCATATGGCTCGTGAATTCTTATCATAATGTGAAGAATTTTTGACAATTCTTAAGAATTCTTGTGAATTCTTGTCATGTTAATGTGCGCAGGCCTGTACTGTATGGGTATACTGATTTTGAATTGATCCAATATTCTCCATCTAGCCTAAGACATCTACTCTAGACAGTGACCAACCAATACACTAAACTATGTGATGATACAATAGTGACAAAAATATCCATGAATTTGTAAAAAGTTTTAACTCTTTTTTATCATAAATTTTATTTATTTGCTTTGATATGCCACATACAGTAACACAAAATTGATGAAACATTCTAAGATCATAAAATCTCTTCTTGACATCATTATCAAGCAACTGATGATTTCGCAGATTTGTGCATACATTACAGGCCTTGAGCACATTAACACTGTTTTCCTGCCTAAGAATTCTTAAGAATTCTTGGGAAAGTTTTTATTTCTTAAGAATTCTTGCTTAAAAATTTTGACAATCTTCATACCTGTGAATTTTTAACAGAATCCTTGGAAAATCCTAAGAATTCTTGAGAATTCTTGTCATGTAAATGCGCACTAAGGCCTGTACTGTAGTCTCATACTGTATGCGAATGCAACTGTGTCAAATCAGTAACTAAATAACGTTATTTGACATACTTCAAAGAGAAGTCTTGTATCAAACACAAAAAAGAAACATTTATAATCTTGCATCTGAAATTGTTCGAAATAGAATAAAACAATTTCACAAGTTTTATGGATATTGTGGAACTCTAAGTTTTTTAGAGACAAATCAATGTAAATTCAAATCATATATAACATAAAACAACATACCTGCCTGATGCTGTGTAGTCACAGTAAGTCACTATGAGTAAAGAAAAAAGTAAAGAACTTCATTAATATCATAAAAGTATATATATAGCAAGTATGTATGACTCCGAAAGTGTATTTTATAAAAACAGGTCATCAAAGCAATTCATTACTTGGTACTGTCTATTTATGAGGTGGTTGAAGTTCTGAACCCAACTGAGATGGAGATGTTGCATAAAACTGCAGTAACACTACAGTATTGTACAAACTTTTTTAAAAATTTTAGAAAGAAAAATTATGTAAATGCACATCTAATTAAATTCTCTGGTGTATAAAAGTTAAAATATTATCAGATATCTACTACTACTACTATGTCGAGCTACTTGCTCGAACACATTTCATACTGTATTTATTTATACCCTTCCACTCCTCTCTATTTTGCATTATTTCCTTCAAATGCTCTTTTACTAATCCAGTGTCGTCTCTTACAGTAGTTGATCAACAGAGATATATTTTGGTCTTCCTGGTTTTCTCCTTCCTTGTGCTGGTTCCCATAGCAATAACTTTTTGCTGTTTTCTCATTTTTTCTCCACACATGGCCAATGAACCTCAGCCATCGCTTTTTCAAAATATCACTTGTTTTTGGCAGGTCTCCATAGAGTTCTTTGTTGGTAATATGTCTTTTCCACGGTATGTCTAATGCTGCTCATAACAGTTGACTCCGTCCAGCCTTTTCTCTAATGCTTTAATGGGAGTCCAGCTTTCTGCACCATCAGATATCTAGAATGCTGTTTGCTCCCTTGGGATGTTTGAAGCAAGTGAATTTGGGATGCCTACCGTTACCCCAAAGTTACATATTTTACCCCATGTAGACCTAAAATATGGGTAAACATGGCTGATGCATTGCAAAACAGAGGAAAACACAACATTAGCTTTTTACCATATCATATCATATCATGTCATGCTTTCCTCAGTTTTGAAAATTTTGTGAGAAATTTTGAAGGAGAAGAAATGAAGTATCTCTGGTGGCTCTGAGTTTCACCTGTAATGTGACCTTATTGTTGAAGATTGAAAATCAATCAAATATGCAAAAGAACCTGAAGGAAGCAAAGGGCAATGGTGTTCGATAAAAACAACCAGTAATCAAAACAACATGAATTATTAAAAATGACTGAAAAAGTATGGCCAAGATCAGCCATAAAGTCTTGATCAAGAGGCACACAAATGCCTGAAAAAAGGGAAAATTAATTCTAATGCTTACTGTTTTCAATGGTCAGATATGTACATGTATTTCTATAAGAAACTAAGAAATTGGTCCAACTGAAAGTTTCTTAAAATTATCAGATTTTGACACTAATCTTCTTGATTTTGATTTGTGTCAAGAAATTAATCCATTAATACCAAGTACTAAAGTACAATCAACAAGCGGAAGTATACTTCCAGATTCCTAGAAATAGAAGTAGGCAAAAAGTTTCATAAGTAGTATTTTTCCAACACAAGCGTCTTTTTTGGTGATCTATGAGGAGAGTTGAGTTTCTCTTAAGAGTTTAGAAAATATCAAATTAATTTGCCAACAATCTATTTTGCCAGTAACATGATTATTGATATCATCTCTTTTTTCCGGCCAGTGAACACTAGTTTTTTGGCAATAGATTGTAATAAGAGACCACTACTAGGTAGGATGTTTCATCTTTTTTAGGCCTTACCTCGTCGATTTCCATAAGGACCAGTAAATACCAATTCCTTTCCAATGCAATGATCTTCAACATATTTGAACAATTTTTGTGATGAAGTTTCTTTATCTGTAGAATATCCTGCGAGTTCATTATAATTTGGTATTCGTATATCATAAAATTTTCGATCTCCAAACTTCAGTTTGATATCAGCTCCCACTTGTGCCTCCATTTTCGATGCATTAACAATTATTAATGGCCGGTTCCGAGGCTGCTTTATTATTTATCCACATCCATACGAGGCTGGATTAGCGCGCGGCAAAAATTTGATTTGTCATATTCTTCCGGTCCGGCATAAACTACTGTGCCAAACTCTTTGGGTTGATTTAATGCAATTACAATCAATTTTAATACGGGAGAAAAGTGGGCATTCCAATAAGGGTGATCAATGACCCATGCTGTTGGAATGCCTTTTGTGCAGGTACTTTTAGATCGGGAATATTATTTGGTGCGCGTGTCGCATCCCCAAGGGGTTCTAAGTTCAAGCTTCTTTCATCGGCTTAATTGTTTAATCAGCGTTTCACGGGGTGTAGTTGCCCCTTGTGGCTAAAGGTAGCGTAAAGTATAGGGTAACAGTAAAGGGCCTAGTCGATTGTTATTCGCATTCGCAAGCTGATGCCCTAGCAGACTGACGTCTGAAAGAAAGCTCTTCGCTAAAATCTCCCACCCACCCTCCGCAATTTTGGATAATCTTTATTAAAGTAAGAAAGTAAGATACTCATTGGAATCAAGATACAAAGGGTGTTAAAAACCAAGGCCTAATTTTGCTTGGCTTTTGTCTGATCCCCTCCTTGGGGTGTCCGGGGCAAAGGATAATTGGGCCTAACACTCAATTTGCCCAGTCAGCCCTTATGATGATGAGAGGATATGATCAGCACTGAAGGCCCCTTGTTGGAAAATAGTGCAGTATTGATAAATCTGAAGGGCTTCATTTTCATTTATTTGGAAATTCTTTGGCTGCATATTGGATGTTTTTTCGACCAAGTATTAAACAGTGCTTCGTGCAGCTTCGTGCTTGTTCCATTTCATTTTCGCGCTGTGGCCTCCGTATTTTTAAGAGCAGAAATATTATTGAGTGCCAAATTGCCAAATGCAACATACCCTTGCAATCGAATGAAATTAATTTCAACAAACATATACCCCCTCTAGAACCATGACATGCTAGGAAAATGAAGATTATGCCGCGCTGAGCCGCGCCGCACCACAATAGGCAGAAAAAAATCGTGCAGCGTGGACAGTCGTCGTGTTATGGAATGACCTAGCAAAGCAAAGTGACGGAGATATGAAATAGCGCAAAGAAGAAACAAATGTGAAACTGCAGTAATCAAGTGCATTCACCATTCATGCAGATTATGCGTAAGGAGTGACGTTGTTGTACATAAATCCGTCTCTGATCCAGTATGGAAAGTTGATTTTCGGTGCACCGGATTCGCAAATTTGTCACATTGACTTGAGCGTGCACCAACTATTGTAAGAAGTGTGCACCAGGACATATACAGTTTAATAGTGACAACTGAAGTTTGTGCACCAATATGTGCACCAGAAGTTTTGCTGTGCACCGGATTATCTGGTGCACAACGCTTTCTTTCCATTGATAACGTGGAAAATCTTGGAAGTGTTGACAAGTTGTCAAAAATTTAGGCCCACACCACCCAACAACAACTGTGATACAACCCAACAACACAGAAGACGAAATCTGGCGGTTTTTAAAACGACATCTTTTCTTTTGCGACATATGTTTGCTTTTGTTTTTTTAGTTAGTACTTGACCCAATGAAGTCCTTTTAGAATGAAAGAAATATTTTAGAAAAATAGCGAAAGAAGACAATAGAATTAAAGGAACACCCACCAACTCAACTTCTGTATTGTAAACAAATGACATCTTCACATTTAGGGTGTCCTCCGACCTGACCTGACGACAGCCAGACTTGATGCTTTTGTAGATATAAAGTCCTAGCCACACAGACCACAAAGATGAGGAGAAGCAGGAGCAGCTCGCTTACAAGTGCCAAGCTTGAGTATTATCACAGACTTGTGTCAAAGACTATTTTAGATCTACAGGTAAGGGGTCATCGAAAGTCATGGACAAACAATTTTACAGTTAACAAAATTGGGTCATTAGGGGGGGGGGGGGGGGTCCAACTCAAATCCATTAAACATTGTAGTTTTGTGACAAAATTTGAAAAAGTAATATTTCATTATCAAGTTTTAATGAATAACCTTATATAATGGTTAATTTTTCGGCAGTGCACTACACACATTTTTTCATAAGAAACTAAGAATTTGAGCCAGTACTGAAAGTTCTTCCTGTGCCCTCGTGAACATTTCAAAACGAAGTTTTTTGATGCCTTCCAAAGTTTAGACACTACTCAAGTGCCTTCCAAATAATATGATACATGAAACAAGTGAAAATAAGGTAAAAATATGCTAAGGATTTCCTTGACTAAAATAAATAGTTTCTTAATTAACTTTTTCCCATTACTGGAGTTTCTTAACTTTTTGGTGATCTGAGAGTTAAGTTTCTTATAAGCAGTTTCTTATAAAGAAAAATATGTGTACTTAATTTTAACTTCGCGAGCTGGATGATGAATTCGCCATAGGCTTAGGCACCCCAATCCTGGCCCACCACACAAGAAAATCTGGTGATAAATCTAGTGGTTCGTTAAGAGGGGGAGGGGGGGGGGGGTTGAGCCATTAATGGTTGAATTTTGTTAACTGTGACAAAAATTGTGTGTTGATGACTCCTAAATTGAAATTCCAGATTGGAATCTTTACAAATTTCAAAATGCGCACTAAATCTATTTATCTTTATAACAATAAACCTATTGTTTCGTTATTGTTATCTCCAAAAGTGTGCACCAAACATATTTGGTGGGCAGTACAAAAGATTTCAACTCATACTGGAAAGTTTTTTGCATGCCATAGATTTTTCAGCAAGTTTTTAATGCTTGCTTCGCCATTACAGAAAAGCATAAAAGAATAATAGAAAAGTTTTTCAGACGAAGGAAATTTTCTACTCCAATGCCAGATCCTCCAGCTCGCAAATGCCACAGATCTTTAGCATGATATACAACGTGTTTTCCAGTATGGATTCCAACCTCACAGCAGTGGTGGAAACTTTACCAAATATTGGGTGGGTGAAGCTATTTCTTCAGTTGAAAAGAATTTTTTATTTCCATTGTTTTCAAACAAGAGTCTTTGTTTTGACCAACATTGGGAGCGACCGCACCCCCTTGCCCCCTAGTGTCCGCCACTACCTCACAGGTAAAATGGCGATGCAATCTGCACTCATCACAACTTATGCATTAGCAAAGATTACAATTTAAGTATAAGTCTCGGAACTAGCGATGATTGCACAGATCTATCATATGATTGTTCGATGCAATTCTGAGTGCAAAACTTTACTAATGCTCCCCATGCAATTTTTACTGATCCCTCCAAGCTGTATTGTGCAATCACAATGTCAGGATTGCACTGCCGTTTTATATGTGCCTGGTAAAAATCATGTTCAACATAGCTTAGGATGGTCCAGATTTAAGTTTAGATTAACGTTTCCAGTACCTTGTCTTTCTTAAAGTTCTACCTTCAAATGATAGTCTGGAGACTGAAAGTCTACAATTATATAATTTAAATAAGGCTACTTCATACCACAATTAGCATGAGACACATTAGCGTATGGGAAGATAAAATCTGGAGGGGCTGCCCGATAAAAAGTCTATTGTTTACCGAATTTTATGCCCGACTTACGGTGGATGTTTGTCCGAAAAAGGCTGATTTTGGTAAATTTTTCCAACGTTAGGAGGGCTGCCGCCCTCCCAGCACCCCTAACTCCTACACCTATGATGAGACATTGTAACTAGATTTCGCCTTTGGAATTCAGTGGGACATTTTGGAGCTCAGTGTTTTCTTGTGGAACAATGCAGAGAAATGACGAGAATGTCATGTTTCTAGTGCTGTCCTGTTTCCAAGTGCTGTAGGAATAGGAAAGAATCTATAGGATGCTGGACATATTTGATTCTCAATTTGTTGGAGGAAATTTTGGATTTCAAACATTCATAACGTATGAATTATATACAGTATATACTTGACCAATTTGGATCAACTAAAGACTTTCATGCTCACAACAATGGAATTTTTTTTCAGCATCTAGTTCAGGTTCCTATCTACCACCAAAAAACTTATGTAAACTCCCTACTATAACCTCTTTTTTTCAAACAAATTGCGTAATGAGGCACGTTGCACTGATCTTCAGAAAAGTAACACCCCATATATTTTTGTTTTTTAGCATCCAATAACTGGACTTCTACCTGCAAGCTTGTTTGAAGGCAAATTTGACACCAACTCCATCCATTTTCGAGATGCTTGGGTCCGTGATAATGTTTACAGTAGTCTTGCAATTTGGGGGCTTTCCTTGGCATACAAAAAGAACTCAGATGCAGATGAAGACAGAGCAAGAGTCTATGAACTGGAACAGGTAATAATATGTCATTTTTACCATCTGTTAGCTCTATACAGTACAGTCCTTGTCAGGCCTTTTCGTGAGGAAATATCCACAAGGGCGGCTTATCGCCCGCGTAGTTAAGCTTGTGAGGGCGATCGCCCTCTTAAAATAGTCTCACATTTTTACTCTTTTTACGGATAGGCAATGAAAGCTTTCAACGTGTTATGTTGTTCTTGTATCAGTGATGCTCTCCTTCACCTGACCTTTTACTTTTGAGAAGAGAGTCTAGTCTGCTCACAGGTACAGACTTATAGCGAAAAGATTTTCTTTCATTTGGTTTGTAATATTCTTCCTCCTTGCTCCGTTGTTTTACCCTTCAAGTTAGAGACAGGTCAAATCAGTTAGGCCAATCACTTTCCTGTTGTCCCATTTGACTAAGTGTGAAGCTCCATTCAAGATGAATAAAGATTCCAGGAAAGTCATTAACAGATTATAGAAGGGGATTAGAGCAGAGAATATAAGCCCCTGAAACAAAACAACCAAACCTCTTCTAAAAGTTTGTAGGAAAACTTTA
>REGM01000121.1:308331-332889 GCA_004194415.1 Aurelia aurita
CTGACATTCTTCAATGAATTTGGTAATGGTTACAAAGATTAAAATACCTTATTTTGTTCGCTCTAATGTCGGCAAGAAGCATCGCATTGTTGGTAATCATTTTTTACCTCAATTTTAGAGCTTCTTTTGCACGTCAAGTCATTGAGAGATCTCTGGTTTCAGCTTTCGCACAAACCTGATCTTTAAATGCCCATAACTCAGTCAATTTTCCTCGGATTTGCAACGTTACAGTGTCTAAAATTAAGTTAAGGTTTTAGGAACAGGGTTATGTCACCATGGAGCCCGTTTATTTTGTCATTATTTTTCAATATTTAAACAAAGGTCGAACAAGTTTTTGGGACACCTTGTATATCAAATCACATTCGTTCATGTGACTCGTAAGATGCGTGACCTCTCTTCGTTAGGAACGCCAGGCTATAGGAACAAACATTGCATATTACTATTTGTTAAAACTTCATTTCATCATAACGTTTCATACGTCTTTATTTGATTTCTTGATTCTCATCTCATTATTTACACACCCTGAACTAGTATAAATTAATGCTCATATAAAAATTTATCAACACTGTACATCGGGCATAGATCCACCAGGGATAGAGCTATCTGATTTCGCTTCTAAGATTGCACTCACTCCCAGTCTATCAGCATCAGCTACCCATTTTAGTCTTCTTTCTTTAAACCAAGCCTATCGAAAAAGAGGAACCGTAAGAATTTAAGCATGGCTAGTCTGCACTTTAGCGGATCAGCTTTCAATATTGGCAAATTGTGTGTCATGGGGTAAGGGTTAGGGTCAGGGTTAGGTTTTGGAAAAGGGGTTTTTAGGGTAAGTTAGGGTTAGTTAAGGTTTGTTAGGGTTAGTTAGGGTAAGTTAGGTTTAGTTGGTGTAAGTTAGGGTAGGGTTTAGTTAGGGTTAGTAGGGTATTTGGTCAAATACGTTCCTGAGAGATACGACATAAAGCTGGTCCGCTAAAGTGCAGTCGTCCTTTAAACATTAATCTGTATTACCTAGGACTCTATGAAATGTACCGGGTGTCCTAAAAAAAGGTAAACAGATTTGGTCGGGCCTAGCGATGAAAATTTAGCTTCAATCAATGACTAATCATTTTTAAAACGTTCCTCGATAATTCAATTGTACATAGATACCTTGTTTGTTGATATTGGTGCTTTTAGTGTTGAAATATTAATGTTGAAAAATCAAATTTGCTGTCACCTCTAAACCAGAGCTTGGGCGTTTTGGAAATGTAAAAAAAGTCCCCTTTTTCTCTCCTTGATACTTAATGACCGCTCCCTTATCTAAGCTAGGCGCTTGAGTCTTTTGTGTAGCTACGATCGTGAGCGATAGGACACGATGTTTGTAGCAGTATCAACTTGTTATCAATAGCGAGCCACCTTAACACATTGTGTGCATGTGTTTTGAATCTACTTTTGATGAGTGGTGGGCCACGTTATCGTTGATCCATGAGTTAATTTTTTAGCAGCCAGCCACCTTTAGTGCGGATGTGCTTTAAGTGGCTCACTACTAAAAGGATTTTAATTCGTGGAGTAGCAATATGGTGGCTCACTGCTAATCAAAAATAAATTCAAAGCACACACATATTGGGTTAAGCTGGCTTGCTACTGATAAAAATTGTTAATGCTGATAGACTCAAGGTGTCCTATCGCTCATACTAATCCCGGATTTGATTAGTTGCCTGTTGGTCAAGGAAGTGGAACTGCGCAACAAGAACATTCATTATATGCCCGATTCAGAGTGAGCTGTTAAGGCCTAGGCTAGCTGATTTTTTGGGCTAGGCCTTATGTTTTAAGAAAAGGAAACCGCACTTGTTAAACCAGGGTCATTTTCTTTCATTTCGTTTCAGGTCAATTTAAAAATTTTATCTTTTAGATATTCGCACTGTCAATCTGATAAGAAACCGAATATTTCTTGAATGACTTTGATCACCCTACATTCATATAATATTGCAATCATATTACGAAAATTTTCTACACGTATTTATAAGAAACTTGGCTCTGTGCTTTGTAGTAGGGTTTCTTAAGTTCATGCCAATTCTTACAGTAAAAGTTTCTTATAGGTAGAGTTTCTTAACGTTCCACAAAATTGAATTTCAGAATTCGCCACAATTCATCGAGGACCATTAATACAGCCCAAGAGAATTACAAGAAAGAACCAAATCATAACCAAAATCAAACTTTTTAGTATTATTTGGGTTGGTAATACACTTTCTGTTTAAACGCTTTTACGACTCATAAGCAAAATTGAAAAAGGTTTCTTAACTTCGAATTTACGTCTGGTAGCTTCTAGTAGAGTTTCTTAATTTTCTGGAGGAGGCTACTACAGTTTCTTATGAGCTGTTTCTTATAAAAAATTAATGTATATTGCGAAACCACAGTTCCAACATCAAAGCTGCATTCACTTGCAATGTTTTTATTATCGCTGCCCACAAAAAACTCACGGCTTGCACAAAAGGCTCGTGCATCACGAAACGCCAACCTTATATGGGCAGCATCAGGTAAACGTTTCAAATGTGAGTTTAACTTAAGGCTTAAACCTTGTGCCAGATATATTCCTTACCTCGACATCTCGAAACAGCAGGTTACTTTCCATTGCTAATACCTGCATGGTAACCGTGTCTGGTTTTGTTCTCTGTCTGAAGGCATCCTCCAGCTTGGACGTCTGTACGACGGTGAAGTGTTCTGGTCTTATGTCGTGTACAAGGCTTCTGTAGAACTTGGTCGGTGACGAAAAACGATTCGGACTTGTTTGAACAGCCACAGTCTTGGGCATCACACTTGTCCTAAACTGGATGAGATATTTTCAAAAGTCATGATATACTCTCAATAAAACTAGCTTAAATTTCGCAGCTTTCAAAAGCACAATTTTATTGTAGGTACAGAGGCCCTTGGATGTGTTTTCGTCTTTGTTATTTAATATTATGCGTCGTCTTGGCTGCAGTGTTTGAGTATGCTTTAAGTAAGAAAAGCGGTCCTGTTTCCAGTGATTTGGTTTTGTAAACGTGAGATCAGCATGTTAAATTCACGGACAGGCAGGTGGAGCGTTCTGTGTAATACGTAATTCCACATCAAACAATGCCTTGTTACTGATTGTTTGCGAATGCGAGACCGAAGCTGAATAAACCGTATGTTATTTTGCTTCAACGATTTTCAATCACCCACGCCATATCACACATTTGCTCTCTATTCTGGGAAGTGAATCGTTTGACAAATCTGCGCTGCCTACATGAATGCAGTAATCCACGGAAAAGCCACAGCAAAATTAATTTAAACTGCCTTTTTCGTTGGTTTGCTTGTATTTTTCGCGCACATAACACGTCATTCTCCCATTCAAGGCTTTATAGCTTCCTTGTAATTGCCGAGGCAAGTTCAGAATTCGAAAAGTAATTACACTCCACGCAATTGTCAGCTTAGCTCTAATAAATTATGGATGCGCGTATCTTGCTGGTGTACAGTCTGCTATTAAATACTTTCTGCCATTACACCTTTGAAGTGCATGGCCAATACTCTGCCTTTTCTCGCTTATTTCACAGCAAAATTCTCACTTTTTTAGGTGCTAATATAAACCATGGGCAACCCTAGGCCCTTACATTACGCGATCATCTTTTTGCGTGAAACTTGCTGGAAGTTGCGTTGCGAGACAGGTTTAAATGCTTATGGCCAATTCTTTGCCTCTTCTCGCTTATTTCACGGCAGAATCCGCTCTTTTTTAGGTGCTATTATCAGCCACACTTAACCCTAGGCCCTGTTACGCGATCATCTTTTTGCGCAGTTGCGTTGCAAGACAGGTTTAAGTGCTCATGACCAATTATCTGCCTTTTTTCGCTTATTTCCCCATAGTCTGATGACTATGATTTCACAGCAAAATCCTCGTTTTTAGGTGCTAATATTAGCCACATTTAGCCCTAGGCCGTGACACGCGATCATTTTGTGCGTGAATGTTGCTGGCAGTTGAGAAAGGTTTATTTTCCCGGTGCCAGTTTGCTGCCTTTTCTCGCTTTTTTCACAGCATAGTCAATGCATTGATAAGGTGCTAATATCAGCCACACTTAGCCCCACAGGCCCTGTTACAGGATCGTCTTTTCGCAATGAAGCTAAATTTGCAGCATTATTGCAAGGCAGGTTTCGGTAAAAATATTGCTCCCTGGAAAATGCACAAAGTGAATGATAAATTGCCAAAATTTCTTTGCAAGATAAGTGGCAATGTGGCAATGGCTGCTACTCAGGGAGGTCGCATTGACAGAATTAAGCCCAGTTTCCAGTCAGTGGAATTTTCCGAGCGAGCGGAAATTCTTTTGTTTACGACAGAAAATGTCGCTTCGCAATTGAATAGAAATTTAAGGTTGAATGACTTTTGATTGTTTAAAAGTCCGCCCGCTAGGGAAATTCCACTGACTGGAAATCAGCCTTTAAGATCTGGCCTTGTAGCACGCCGGGGGGGGGGGAGGGGGCTTAAATTTTCATGTTACAGGGTTGTGCCATTGAGAGCCTAACAGTGCTAACAATTTATGGGTGTGCCATGAATCCGGAATCCGGAAACATTTCTGAAAAGTATACCCTTACATCCCGAAAAAGTGAAAAAGTATAGGCCTAACCTTAAATATAGTTTTACTAAAAAGCACACCCATAAATTTTAAAATCAGTAAAACCATGCCCATAAATCCGGATCCCTCCGTAAAAAAGTAACCTAAAAAATGGCACAACCCCGTACCATGGAGTACTAAAGTTACTCCATCCGGGGTAGCACCATACCATACAATTGCTGCCATACAATAGTTGATAGAAAATAATAGTGGTTTCCATTAAATCATTCGTTCGCTCTTATTGCTAGTACATTTGTCAGTGGTGGTAGTGACAAGAACGATTTAATTGAAACCAGGCTTAATGTCGCTCGATCCAATCAAGACTATTTTTGTAGAATGGCCAAAAGGTCTGTTGATCTATTAGACGCTTTGCCTTGAATAAACGCATGGCTCAAATTAATGCCGAGTTCTCTAGCGCATTTATTAAAGCAGTTGGGATTGTACATCGGACCAAAAGTGAAGAACAGAAAATAAACGCCGAGGTCGTGTTATCAATATTTGTATGGTATCTGAATTTTTGCATTAGTCCCCGAAATCAAGTAAGCCCCTCCCCCCAAGAACCCTGACATTTGAACAAGCCGCCGCGCCGCGCCGGGTCCTGGATCCAGCTTTGCAGCATATGAAAGAAAAACAAACCTGATTCATATCTGGAATTTCCCAACCTTCAAAAGAAGAACATAAACATGTTCATCCTTGCGTTTTGCATACTGGCTGATAGTTGCTGCTGTAGAACTTAATCGCAGCATTTTCTCTCCTGTTGCCAACATGCCATAAAAGCTTAGTTAATTTTGGAGACTCTGGAGTGGAGCATAGTCAAATTTCAAGGCTATAACTGATAGCTTATTATTGGGTCTTTTACATCATAGTTTTCAGAATCAACATACCATAGACGATTGCGCTAAAGATGGCGGACAGGGATTTTTACCATGATGCTTTGCGTCGTATTGAATTTCAATTGTTATGATTGGTTGATTTCTTCAATATCGCAAAGGATCTTAGTAAAAATTCCTCAACGCCAATTTTTGCGCAGTCATCTATGTTGCGAGTCAAATACACAAATCCAACGCAGTTTTAAACCAATATGAAATTTAAATTTAATTGCTTCAGCTAAATAGATGGAGAACCTTTGGTAACCATTTGCACTGGATACTATAGCTGGGATTAATAAAGAGGGGCTTAGATAAAATGTTGGCTTAGAACACGGGGGAGGGGGGGGGGGTTTCTTCCATAGTAAAGGTACCTGGGGATGTGTCGCGTTCAAGGGTATACTTTTTCGGACTTCTAGTCTAGCCAAGGGTATGCAAGGGTATAATTTTCGGCAATTTTCGTCCAGGAAAGGCTAAATTTTCTTAATTTGTGTCTAGAAACCCCAAATTTTGGCGATTGTGATCTAGAGAAGGCGAAATTTTGGTGATTTGTGCCTAGAAAACGGCAAATTATGGCACGTTTGGTTTAGAAATTAGTCTAGCCAAGGGTATCATTTTCAAAAAAATTGGTCTAGCCAACGGTACCATTTTGAAGATTGATTAAAATGAAAATGCCCGCGAACAAACACAATTGAAGAGTTTTGCATGAGCAATTTTGTGTTATCACAAATCTCACGTGACATCTAATTTGAGACAGACTATAGTTTGAGCGGTAAGCGAGGGAGTGGTTAAGGTAGTAGTAGCGATAACTAGAACGAACGTCATTAGTCTACGGGGTGGGCTCATTGAATTGAATAATGTCAAAATTGAGCTAGGCAAGCTGTGACGAGGCCTACTTCATAAAAACACAGTGTTAGAGCTGTTTTTAGGATTTCATCATAATATTCATGCAAAATGCAGATCTCCGTGTGAGCTTGAAGTCAACAGGTGACCAGTAAAAAAAGCCATTAAGATAGACTGATTAGCAATTTTGCACGCTAAGTAAATAATTGGCAGATTCATAGCCAAAACCCAGCAGGTGGACTTGCGAGATTCTTTCTGGAAATCAACATAGAATTATTCCACCTGTAAAGAACTGCTATCTATCATTTTGAAGTGGTGTATCTAAGTTCAGGTAAAGAAAAAGTAACGGTTTCTCTTACCGAAAGGAGAAATATGTTACGATGAATCAAAGGCCATCATTTATTTGATGCAAGAAATTTTATCCACTTTTGTGAATATGTGTCCAGGAGCCTTTTGTATAATTTCATAATTTGCTTTTCTCAGAATTTAACAGCACTAACCATGGCTTTAACATTTGAGATAGATGCATTTCGTTTGATTATCGAATTTTTATAAAATCATTGTTGATTCCATTATAGAACGCAATTAATCTTGATCGGATGCCCCTCGACGTTATCTTTTTCGTAATCAGTTATTGATAATTTCAATAAACGTAAAGTCATACCCTTTGGCAAACGTACTAAGACTATGCTTTAACTTTTCATTTAAAGTTTGATGTTACCGTAAAAGCTCTATTTAGCCCCAGGGGGGGGGGGTACTCATATATATTTAGGATAGGGATGCTAAGGTTACTTTTTGGGTCTAAAATTTGGGCAAAAGTTATTTTTTTGGGTCAGTCAATTGTACAGTTATTTTTTTGGGTTCATGAAATTCATGACAATAAGTTAACTTCAGAGGAAAATGTGTTAACAATCTAAAGGTTTATGATGTGAGAACAATACTATTTTTAAGGGTGGTCCTGGAGATAACAAAGGGCGTGCTCTTAAAGATTTTTATGGGGGTCATGCCTTGGCATCCCGCATTCTTTAAGGGCATTGCCCTTTGCCCCTGTTAAGCACCTCTCTACCTGAGCCCCCTTTATATTGATCCAGCTCTACATCAGTGGTTCTAAGCCAAAATCTTGAAATAAACCCCCCTCTATCAACTCCCCCTAGCATCCAATGCAAAATGTTAACAAAGGTTTTCCATTTTAATAAAGGAATTCTTAGCATATTTTTACTTTATTTTCACTTGTTTCCTGTATCATATTACTCAGAAGGTACTCGAGTAATGTCTAAAACTGGAAAGGCGTAAAAAACTTCGTTTTTAAATGTTTAGGAGGGTACAGGAAGCAACCATGAAGATTGTTATGGAATTCGTAAGAAACTCTGAGTACTGAAAATCTGATAATTTTAAGAAACTTTCAGTACTTGCTAAAAGTTCTTAGTTTCTTATAAAAAAAATATGTGTATGTAGTCCTACAATTATGACTACCGATGAATGATTTGCTGGTCATTCTACAGACTCTTTCAAGCATTATGTTCATTCAACAAAATTCAGTCTTGAAAATTCGATGTGCCTAAAAACTAAACTGAACTAAGATATGTGTATGAAATTTCTCATAATAGGGATGAAATGACTTCCTTTTTCTTCTGTTTTTAAACGACACTTGTCGAAAAGCAAGAAAGTCCGGTAAATTGAACTTCAAAACGAGTTAAAAACATCAACTTTCGTTGTCTTTCAATGAAACACAGCATATATTCATTATTTTGTGACGTGTTACTCAAATCAAGGCACCACATTGTTTTCAGTGTTGTCCTAAAGTTTTCGTTGTTTTATGGAAGAAACCAACAAAACAACGTTTCTTTCTTCGTTTAAATAAAAATAGATGAATTGACGAGTATTTTCCCGCCAAAAACCGTGCAATGAAACCCCTGGATGCTGACANGAAAGTCCGGTAAATTGAACTTCAAAACGAGTTAAAAACATCAACTTTCGTTGTCTTTCAATGAAACACAGCATATATTCATTATTTTGTGACGTGTTACTCAAATCAAGGCACCACATTGTTTTCAGTGTTGTCCTAAAGTTTTCGTTGTTTTATGGAAGAAACCAACAAAACAACGTTTCTTTCTTCGTTTAAATAAAAATAGATGAATTGACGAGTATTTTCCCGCCAAAAACCGTGCAATGAAACCCCTGGATGCTGACAGTTTTATTATGCAAATTTTGTTGATTGGGTTGAAGGAAACTTTTGACTGCCATTTTGAATAAGATGGTGACATGGCAGTGTATAAAATTGATACGGCAGTGTATAAAATTGATTGATTTCTGTTCTACGATTGCACACCACTACGTTTGACAATAATAGCAGGGGTCAAAACATTCCGTCCACCCTGTAGTATTAGAAATCAAATGCATAGTTAGTTTTGCTTGTTCTTGTACTGCATTACATGCGCTATCGCCATTATTGTTTAGACAAAGGATGATTTCGTAAAACTGACTGTAAAATCTTCTGGAAGGCACAGATGCAAACAACAAGATTTTAAGGAAAGCTTAAAGAAACCGTTAAACCGGCAATATTATTCATCGCCGACGACACATACATAAAACTGGTTTAGTAAAGGGCCTGCCTAGCCTGGTGGCGCCGACGACCTTTAATATTAAGTTGTTTACTGTAACCTTGTCCTTAGGCTTATAAGCTAGGCCCACCCAACTCCTAAAATTGGAAAAAATTATAAATCTAGCCAACCTACCTTGCACCAGCCGAAGAGGCACATTTTAAGGAAGAAAGAAACACTTTGTCTTCTCGTTTAAAACTTTCAGCCAAGCATCTTTGTCATCATGTCTGCAAAAGTGACTTGCTGGGCAGAGAATTCGTACTAGTTTTCGTGAAGATTTTTGCAGAAATGCTTTGGGTTTTCATCAATTGTGCGTTCGAATTTGACGTCAGCTCAAATCGAATGCCTGAAGAAAGAAATATTAGCTAATAAAAGCTAATAATATGTTATTTTTTGTTCCGCTGTTAGCCATGTACCTACAATCGCAGACAAAACTCCATGCCACTACACCAAATATTTCAAAATTTCCCTACGTAATGACAATTTCGAGTTCATGTTGGCTTCCCCCCTCCCCCCAGCTCAATGTTGTAAATTTCTGAGCTCAGGAGTGATTCGTGAGTCCTGAGATGCAAATATTTTCCCATCAACATTGAACAGGGGGGTAGGGGGGCTCAATAACTGAAAAAATGGTCTAAAATATGGAAGTGTGCCATGAGTTTTGTTTGCGATTGTCTGAAAAGTTAGAAAAGCTTACTTTGCAACTTTTAGGCCTACCTGTCCCCTTAAAATAGCTGCAGTGTCTCGAAAACAATGAAGTAATGAACTAAATTAGTTAGCTTTGATCTTTTGGTGTTTTGAAATTTCTATAGACTACAGACCATCAGCGAGACAGCCAGAAGTGCAGGGGACATGGGACAAAGGGAAATAGAGTGCTTAATCACCATTTGGCACAGTTGTAATTCAATTAGGAAATTATGCTAGTTGCAATTTCCGCGGCGATAGAAAAAAGACAAATTGAGAGTGCTTGTGAAAGAACATCAAACGTTAAATAACTAGTTGCTTGCAGATTTGGCACCATTATTGGAACCAGTGGGCTTTTCTTTAAATTTTCGGTCATCCTAGTACTAGTTTCTTTTGAAAAAAAACCTGTTAACCTCAACTTTCAACACAGCGGCATTAGTTTTCACATTTTTTCTTAATTTTATTTTTGTTCATCGGAGTGAGTATTTTGGTTAATCGACTCTCCTTCACATTAACTAAACATAGTCGCTCCGCATTAACCCTATTCGTACTGGGCGATTTTTTGGTTAGTTTGTACTGAGGGGGGGGGGCGTTTTTCACCCCCCCTCTTTTATTCCAAAACTACAAGAGGTATAACAATGAGTCTTTCTTACCCCTATTGTTCTTTAGACAATTAGCTTTTCAAATATAACAATGGTAATTAATTAGTCACGTGATTCGTTGCTAGGCAACCAAAAAACAAGGGAAATTTGACAAATTTATACCTTCTTGACAAGAAAAATTATATTAAATTAATTACTCAACCGATTTTCTCCAAAATTGTTGCAAATAGTAGGAAACATAACATAGATTCAAAATACATACTTTGTAGCAATTTTTAGTATCTATTTTTAGCATAATTAGCTTTAAATTTTTCTTTTGTTTCATGTGCTGATTATCTTCGCAGTTTTTGTCCCTTTTTCTAGTAAATATGGACTTAAATTGACTTAAATAATGAAGATGAACCAAATTAGATGCAATTTATTTATATTTTACACTTCTTACTTAGAACAATGACGTCATAAAGGTAAATGAAGTCATAGATATTAAATGTTGCTGATGTCAGCAAATTTGAAAAAATTATATATCAAATGAAAGTACTCATCAAAAGCAATCGAATGGTGCATGTTTGAGATCAATCAGACAAGCGAGGCAAAAACTATGGATGTTCTAAGCTTTTTTTTGTTGACCACTCTCCAAATATGGTGTTACTGTGGTCACGTGATCAAAGTAAGAACAATGATATGTAGACATTTTAATTGCCAACTTAATTTTACTAAAAGTCACCAAGCGTGGTTGTCATATCTTATGTGGTTTTAGCGCAGTGTAGCAAAGTGTGTTAGGGGGGGGGTGAAAAAGGCCCCCCAGTACGAATAGGATTAATGAACCAAAATAAACAAAATGTAGAAAATGACATGAAAACTGATGCCCCTGTAACCCACATTTCGAAGCGTTGTAGCGTAAACTTATTGAACCAATTAACTTTTCAACTTAAGGGAGATCATGATTCGTATCGACGAATCTCAGTCCACACGTTCAGGCAGAAGCTACAACGATTGTAAGATTACTAAGTCTAGATTGCTGTAGATTTTTTACTACAGTAGAGAAATGGTAGAGAAACAAAGAACTCATGTACACGCCCTTTTACAAGAAAGTATGGTCCAAGGCTGGTAGCAAGTTTTTAAAGTTTAAGACCATGTTTGCTACTGCGAAAGTTTCATGTGGATTTCTTAAATTTTTAGTGCTTCAACCTGATAATTGATTTATTTTTGGTAAAAGGACTTCCAAAGTACCTCGAACATTTTTTGAGTGACGGGAAGATTAAACTGCAAACTACAAAGTTCCGTAGCTTTTTTAGTCCACTGTTTCTTAATCTTTGAAGTGCCTAAAGTTTCTTACGAGCGATTTCTTATATAAAAATCATGTATTATATTTAGGTATTATCGAATTGGTGTCTTAAACAGGCATAATTTCTGATATAATACGTCTCTCTTTACGTATTGATAGTCAACATTTTTCTAATTTCTAGGTCGAAGAGTATTCAGAAAAATTGAAACCACTTTTAGTTGAAACAAAGGATGGCCTCGTTTTGGTTCCTGAGTTGTACGCAGTACCGAAAGACAAGGTATCGTTTTCTTCTTATGTTTTTACAGCATAGGCGTCTAATCTTTAAAAAATGGATGGTTAATGCATCTTCGTTTGATTTAATGGCTGGAAAGATACTTCAGGTACTTGGCTATTATCGCTTATTGGCAATTTTTTATATCTTGATTATTTTCAGAATTACAGCGTTTTTCTTTTTATTGAAAAATTCACAGACAGTTTTGAAAAAAATTTAAATCATGCTAAATCCTAAGTTACTAGAGGAAAAACGGTACAACCTTCAAGAAAACCATAGTTTATGAAGGTCTAAAAGATGGCGGTAAGCAGAAATCTGGTTAACGATTTAGCAATTTGATGTCATGTCAACCTCAAAACTTGTTTAAACATAGAAAAACGCTGTAATTCCGAAAATAATCAAGGTAAAAAAAATTGCTAATGACCAATAATAGCCAAGTTCAAACAAAACTTTAGAAAAAATTAAAACCATCGTAGCTTCCAAAAATATGGAGGAAAATTGGCTGAAATTTTAAGAAAACGATGGTTTCTGAAGACAAGTATGTCGCTAAAATGGCTTGCCGTTTTTCAGATTTGACGATGTCACAACCTTGAATGCGTTGTAATATAGAAAAAAGCTTTTTTTTTAATAATCAAGATATCCAAAAATTTACAGTAAAGTTTGTTGAGTTTTTGAAAAAGGCTCCGTTTTTTGTCAAACGCAATACAGGAAATTCCAAATCAAATGTTTACAAAAGCGTTTTCGTTGATGGAAAATGCTATTCAGTCACGTTGCTGCGGTGTTTTTCTCTCCGACCGTTTTTATTTGGACTCTTAATATCGGTTAATCTGGTATTTGTCCTCATTTTGACGTTGAATATTGCAAACTAATCCAAGCAATACGAGAGGGTACTACTATATGAGTACTATATGAGAAACTACAGAGAGGAAGAGAACGTATATTTGTTCTAATAAGACCTCACGTCCTCTCTCCCATTCATGATGCGGCCATACTAAATCATGTTTCATCCAAAAGCGCATACAAATCTATATTTTCTTTTTTCTTTCTCTCCTTCTCCAACGATTTTGCATTTTCCGTTTATGCAACCACCTCTACGGGGACTATTATGGAAATAAGGTCAATTTGTCCTTTTAATGCTATCCCTGCCACTATAATTAAGGGTGTTTTTCCATGTTAAAATTGTATTGTATAAATTTTACACTTTTTTGTGGCAAATGATTCATACATCCATATGAGGGAATTTGAAAACTTAATCCAACATCTATAACATCTATAGCTAGACTTCATGATATAATGTCAAGGTTTAGTATACCCTTTCTGCTTCTATTTTGTTAAGCTACTAACGTTAACGTCCGCTATCTCGACTGCCAGCTATTTCAAACATTCGCTGTCTTGAACAAGTTTTCATTTCAATACACCACTTCTACGAACTGCTGCCATTATGGAAAAATATCCAATTGTCATGATATACAAAATTTTCGACTCCTGATTCGGATTCAGCACTCAAAATAGAATCCAATTGCAACGTTGCATCTTTTAGTCCTTGTTATATTGATTTTACGGTGATATAAAGCTCTGTATTTTATAAGGGATTTGACTATGAAAAAAGCTTGGGGGTAAAAGTTTACTTGGCCGAATGATTTTGCGGTCAAACCTTTATAAAATCACAAACATTATAGCACCGTAAAATCAATAAAGCAAGGACTAAGAGGATGAAACGTTGTTGCAGCTAGACTATGTTTTGGGTGCTGAATCCGAATCCGGAGTTGAAAATTTTGTATCATGAAATTTCGAACAATTTCCATAATGGCGGTCGTTCGTCGAAGTGGTGTATTCCCCTCGTTACATTTGTAAAGAAAATCTGTCCGCTATCTCGAATATTTGCTATCTCAAAAAATGTTGATTTCCTCTCAGATTTCGATTTAGCATATTTTAAGTATTTCTCCCGCCCTTGTTTTTTCACCCCTACTGTCAACACGTATTTTCTGCATCAAATATTGAAATACGAGCATTGTATTGCACCTTCAGAGCAAGTTTCGTTGAGTAAACTGTGCGAAATGTTTTGTGTTGTGGGGTCGCTTCCCTCCAGTAAATTTGATTTGATTTTGATTTGATTTGATTTGATTTGATTTTGATTTGATTTTGATTCGTTTCGATTCAATTTTGATTTGATTTTGATTTTGATTTGATTTTGATTTTGATTTTGATTTTGATTTGATTTGATTTGATTTGATTTTAATTTTGATTTGATTTGATTTTGATTCGATTCGATTTGATTTTGATTTGATTTGAGTTGATTTGGTATTCTTTAACCAATGTAACCCCATCAGCTAAGGCTGCTTTTAAGGGGCCGTGCCAAAAATTTTAAATTTTAAATTTGATACATATAAAACTAAAAACTGAATAACCTAATTACAAAACTAAAATCTAGAAATAAATACATTGTGGTCATATTCATAATCGACGTTTAAAAGCATATAGAGGGGGTGCTTGCTTGACCTCAGGTTCAAGACTGTTCCAGGTGCGCACCACGATACGAGAATGATTTCTGCCCATTTGTCGTTTTCATAAGAGGGACGCGTGAGTCAGTCTCAGAGTTTCTTAACTTGACTGTGTCCCGTGGAGAGCTTTTTGAAAAAATATTCAAGTAAGGAATTCTAAGCATCGAGTGGTCAGAATGGCCTAAAGTCAATTTCATGCCCCCACTCGTCATTAGGAAATCAACGCACTGCGCCACCCCAGAGGAAACATAAATCAAGCTGAACGAACAGCAATGACACGTGCATATGACGAACAACTGCAGAAATACATATGAGAAAACAGGGCGATGATTTGGAGTTTGGTTGATCTCCAAATTTCCACTCGTGGAGAAGAGATACTTAGGTGAAACTTGAAAGATTTTTCAACTCTTTACAATAGAATGACGAGGCCAATGTTTCAAACATTTTATCGGTGTTTAGGTTGAAAACTGTGGTCGCAGACTCGTCGCAGAACGAAGGAAACATTTGCTGCCAAGAAAAATACAGTATGTGTTCAAAAGATACTTAGATTCTCATAGCAGGTATCCCTCGCCAAAACTCCTGAAATCTTGCTTTGAACGTGACAGTAAAACAACGAAGTTTGTTTCCAGTGAGAAAATGGCGTAAGCAAAGTGTTTCGCGGGCTTTTTGTCATTTGCTAGGCCCAAGCCCTATTCTACACAATTTGAAAACAGAGCGGCGGCTGGTGGCTTAAAATGTTGCGTAACAAAACCAGGGCGATCCTGCTCTATGTGGCGATAACGCAGAATGTGAAAATAATTAGGTGTTCTTTGAATTTAACAGGTAGAAGAAGAGTACCGAAATCCACACAGTCAAGAAAGAAAATATGGCAATTACTGTCCTCAACTGTGGTCTCAGTCGCTCTACATCCTAAGCGGCTTGCTTATTGACGTAAGTAACATAGCCTGAAAACCTGTTGCACTTACAGGCTTTTAAATAGGTCTCGGTCTATATGCAAGGGAGATCTATTAAATATCTTGCTTTCACCTCGTAGTAAGCCTAGTTCCCACTGCACGATAAACATTGATCGTAGGTGATGAGGCTTCGTCGCACTAACGTTTGTTGCATCTCTCATCGCCTTTGCCTTGTCGCCCACACATTTCCACACAATTTCATCGCTGCCGTCCAGCTCAAACTTCAAGAAGAATGTTCCGTTATTTTGAAGCGGCAATTAAATTAACCAGTAGGAAAGGGGTGAGTCAAATCGATGAATACTCGTCACTTTAAGTTTTTAGCGAGCTTTGATTTTAAGTTTTATCACCATGTCGTTTACATTGTGCGATGAACTTTAATCGCCCATGAAAAGTTGGTGATGAGAATGGCGACGATAGTTTATCGCGCAGTGGGAACCAGGCTTTACAATTTTTTATTACTGTGGTGTGGCGTTAAACCTTAATCAGGGCCGTGTTTTATATAAATCTGGAAACGAGATTGCAATGCTGAAGAATTAAGATCGCGAGAAATTAAATTGAGTTTAGCAGTACTGTTCCCGAGCGCACGACCATTGGATATCTAGTCGAACCGCTCTGCCGCTGAAGCCCCCGTTCATACGAAAGCGAATTAGAAGTGAAGGGAAGGGAACGCCACTGTTCTTAACCTTGATATCCTCGGTAAGGAAGGGGAGAAAGTTGCATAGCGGAGATATATGGCCCTTATTGAACTCAGGATTTTGGGGCCCCAAGAAACTAAGATGACAGAAAAGAAGCAAAGTATGTATGTACATGCACTATTTCTGAGAGAGCACTGAAGGTGAAGGTGAAGGTGAAGGTGAAGTTGCGGTTTTTAGCGCCAAGCGCTGGGATCGCAGAAGTAGCTAAGCGCTAATCGAGTCCGCGACCCCTTGTCATGACGCAAGAGGTGCTGGTGGGATTTGAACCCCGTCCGCCTGACTGTTCTGGCTGCAAAGTCAGTGGATTACAACACGGCGCCACAAAACCCACAGCACTATTACGATTAAGCGATTAATTGATTAAGCAAATAGGCCTAAATTAGCTTTAACTCAGCTATTTTTAATTTATCCTACGTAAAATAAATAAATTATGTTGATAATCGGTGGGGTAGAATTAAGAATAATAGGAATTTCAAGAAATGTTTTTTCTGATTTTTTTCAATCCTGTAAAGCCTGTGCCTTGGGTGAAAAACCCCACAACGGTTTTAGGTAGCACCTTAAGTTTTGAATGCACTGTTCTGATGCTAATGATATAGATCGTTTCTCCTAGAATTTGATTGCAGTTGGTGAGCTGGATCCATTAAATAGACGATATTCAACTGACCCCAGGCCTGATTTGGTCGTGCAAGGTAAGAATCTTATTTTATTTGCAGTTTCTGCTTGATCCAAGAAATTTACAAGGGAATTGCCCATCCAACCTTGGCACGAATATCCGTGCAGATTTCATATCTCAAATGTCCACACTCTATTTGACAAATTGAAGAAAAATTTGGCTGCAATCTTTTTAGTTTTATCCAAACTCCTACTCACTTCACTGCAGAAGAAAATTCATTAAGGTTTTATCTTATCACTAATCATGAAAATCTTTTATATGCATTTGTGTCAAGGATCAAATTAGTCTTTGACATATTGCAAAGTCTTGAAATGGCTTTGAATTTGTGGTAACTTTTGTGCTTTTAGGAGCTACGTGATTTTAAAGCATACTGTGGAAATTAAAACATGATTATCAAATTGAATTTTAATGTTGCCCTGCCACTTAAAGGGTCTTGTCAAACCATGGTCGTTTGCGTGCTCTGCTTTATGAAAACGAATATTTTGGTGGTCTACGAAAATGGCTGCCTCAATAGAAATCTACACGCAAAGGCTGCTGGTTGAACAAGGGCCTTTAAATTGATTTCTTATGTCCTTGATGACGCTCTTATGTCGTGTAGGAACTCGAAATTTCATACGAAATCGCAAATTATAGATTTGTGGCTAAAAAGGCTATGTTTTGTAAAATGCTGTTGCTCAAAACAAGATTTTTCATACTATAATTTCGTTGTCTCATTCTTAAAAAAACAAACGAGTGACCACCTATTAAATTTATCCTTGACATACATACATAAAGAGAAAATTTAGATATCTGTAACATAATCAAATTTTGGCGACTTTGCAAAGGGTGCAAGCTATTTATTTACTTGCCCGGTATAAAGTTTCAAAAATAAAATTGAGGTAAGATGAAGGAGTTGAACTTTGATACATTAACCGCAGTCTGACATTTCCTAGAGTGAATGCATTTTGTTGACCGACCTGATATAACATTGTCTTCATTTATTCTTAATAGTTTCAGTAATTGCTGAAGATCAATTCATAAAGGATATACTGGACCAGCAAGAAATTCCATGCCAAACACCCGCTGAAGCTGATCCTATTCGAGTACTGCCTGCAAAATGTCTCAGCAAAATCTACAGCGAATTGGGTACGTTATAGACTTGTGACATGATCCTTGTATTCGCTCCAATTACCATTTATATCTCCATTAAATCTGTTCGCGCAAACAACGACTCACGACTAACAGATTCTAAACAAGGACTAAAATCCGATGAAAAAGATAATGTCTCCTTTCGAACGTCGAGAGAAAAATCGAACAGTCAACTTTTATCTAATAAACCTATAGGCACGTGGCTTAACCTCATTAAGAACGTAATGATCTGATTGGTTCCGCACCGATCAGTCTAAGCAGTCCCTATTTTGAAGCTGTATTATGAGTCTTGGTTTGAAGCCAAAACCATTCATTTCAACGCGGAAAACTAAAACTCATGTAGATACGTAATAGCCAAGCACTAGCCTAAGAGCTTTTTGGTCAAAATAAGATATTTTGTAAAATCCTATTGCTAGAAATACGGTTTTCATGCCGTAATTTCAGCATGTTTCTCCCTAAAAGAATAAAATAGCGATTATCCACTAGAGTTATTTGGCCCTGGGTATGCAACTTTTCATCAATTTTGTAAGTTTAGGTCAAAGTTTAGAAGTTTTTGAAACTATGTATTTCAAATCTTGCTCGAACATTCAAACTTCATTTTCCAAGTCTAACTCAGCTTTTTAATCTAATTTTTAAATTAGGTCAGATAAAATGCCAACGCATAGTTAACGAGATGGAGAATTTAATGCTGATTCCAAAACTTTATTCCGTTTGGAAATCTCTTCAGTATGTCCGAAGAAATTCAACATTTACTTAACGGTACTGGAAGGCCTGAAATGGTCAACTGCAGATAGCCTAACCATGGGCTGTAGGAAACATTCGGATTGGTCTTTGGAAAATGTTGTGGTCATAGGTTGCGGTTTTTAAGATTAACTTAGCCGTGATGTTTTCACAGCGGCTTCCTGTTATTTAGTAGCCACTCGATGGTTGACCCAGCAGACGCTGATCTGCTCATCGACTTAATCTAAAGGGGTCAACCGTCGAGTGGCTACTAAATAACAGGAAGCCGTTGTGAAAACATCGCGGCTAATTTAATCTTAAAACCGCATCCTATGACCACAACATTTTCCAAAGACCATTCCGAATATTTCCAACTGCCCGTGGCCTAACCAATTTGTACATTCTCTATCTGAGAATCATGTTTATCATCGTTATACTTCAATGTCACATGCTTTATATATCACTTCCTGCGAATTCTAGTTCAAAATTGAGATGTGTTTTATTCTACGCCATACCTTTATTAGCTAGAATAGCATTATGTCGTCATAAATCTAAGTTACTATTTAATAAGCACCCCCCCCCCCTCGAATAAGCCACCATCCAAGAATTCATTTTTACAAATAAGCCCCAGGAGCTTATTCGAGGATTTTTACGGTAAGACTGGACAAGTGCAAACATTCATTCCTTCCATGTATAAATAACGAATTTACCAGCAATAAATTAAATAGTTTTTTACAAGTTTCATCATGACGATCTTCATTAGCCTCCTTTGCAATTGCGAAAGTATGACGTAATGCCGTTGCGAGAAATTGAAAGCGAGGTATGGCATTACGTCATACTTTCGTAATCGCAAAGGAGGCTAGGGACTCCGACCCCATATCATTCACTGATATCATTGCGGAGAAAGGCTTGTGCATTTTCCTGGAGTCCCTGTGACGCCATCAAATGTCAGCAAGAAAGGCGCGAAATTAACACGTTCACAAAAAGCATTATTTTATAATGGAAGTCGTAATTTTTAGTCCTTAGACAGGACATTTTCAAATTTAAGCCAGAAAAAATTTTTGATGAGCGAATCAGGCCATAACCCTAATCGGCTAGGGTTTGTTTTACCCATTTCAAGTCATGTGACCATACTCTTTGGAAGTTTTTGTGTTATTCTACTTTTGCTTTTTTGGTGCAATTATTCATGGCACGAAATATGTTGAAGAAATCAAAAGATGTTTTATTAAGAGATTGATCACTTGACTTGATTTGGGTGTAAACAAACCTTAGCCGATTAGGTCTGTTATGCAATTAACGCATGATGCAATGGGGTGTGCATGGAGCGTACACGTGAAAAGGGCGGAGCTAAGAGAGACCCATTTATCTGTCAAGACAAGCATTTTGCAGGATTCCTTAGTAGAACGATTGGAGTTATCACAGCGATACAGGGTGCTATTTCGGAGATTTCGGTGGAAGAGTTAAATATTTGATACACTGTAGATGTGTGCTGAAAAAGAGCTGAACCTTAGTAGATTGGCAATCTTTTCTTCGTAAAAACTTCTGTCCCCAAAAGCAGTCTCCTTGAGACAGGAATTCTCAAATTCAACACACATTCGACTTTTTCAGTTATCATTCCGAAGAACTTGATGCAAGCATAATTCTGGATTGTATTGACACATTTTAACCACCAACTTGTATATTTCAACAATTCAGAGTATACCTAGTTGTACAAATCTCCCACTATATCGCTGTATTAGTTTCGATTTTGTCATCCTTCCGTACAAAATGCTTGGTTAATCATGGACTTGCCCAAGTCGTGTTAATCACAGAAAGGGCCTCTATTTCAAGTTTTTGTCCGTTCTGCTGTTCTCACGTGTTGGCTCCATGCACACCCCCTATCGGTTAGTTGCATAATTTCCGGTTCGCTAAAAATAATAGATTTTTCTGCGTTATTTCGTAGATAATGACTTGTCTAAGGATTCTATTATTCAAACGACTGCTTGTTTTGTGAACTTGCAATTCAACGCTTGTTCATTTTCTCAAGATCATAGCTCGATGAAGATTGTGATGGTGGAACTTGTACAAGTTATTTAATTGTCGTTGGTAAAATCGTTATTTAGGCGTGGTTGTAGTGGATGTCTGGACTTGTCTTAGCTCGACTCGGCAATTGAAAGATTCGTGAGTTCCTACTTATTTACGTTTTCTTTGATGAAAATGATTCTGCATGCTCTTTCTGGTGGAGGCTAGGATAGCTGCAGTCGACCATTTTAGGCCGTCCACTAGCATTCAGTATACCGGGTGTCCTAAAATAATATATCGGCATTTGTTGAACAGTACAATCATGAGTTAATAATAAAATGAAGATTTTTAGCACAACTTTTGATAACATGACTTTTTTAAACTTGCATTTTCCTTCTGATTTACCCGATGCGGTATGTTCTGACTGATCATGTTGCTTGTTTAAATATATTTTTACTTTCAGGTAAAAACTCAAACCTTGGCCTAAGTGGAAGGTGAGCACAACAAGCTTTTGTTTTTGTTGTTTTCACTGTTGATTTGTAGGATGAGGCGGTGAAGTAACTCGTTTTAGGACAACAAGACAGCAAGTTGTCTACTTTTGAAACTGTATAAAGTAGGTTTATAAAAGCCAAGCCGAAGAGACGTAGCAAGTTCTTACATCATCATTGTTGAACAATTTATGGGACGACTGCACTTTAGCGGACCAGCTTTATGTCATATCTTTCGCGAACTTGTTTGAACAAATACCCTACTAGCCCTAACTAAACCCTACCTTACCCTAACTAACCCTAACTTACCCTAACTAACCCTACCTTACCCTAACTAACCCCAACTTACCCTAACTTACCCTAAAGACACTTTTTCAAACCTAACCCTGACCCAAACCCTTACCCCATGACACATAACTTGCCCATATTGAAAGCTGGTCCGCTCAAGTGCAGACTAGCCCAATTTATATTCCTTGTACGTCTCTCTGCTGCAAACTTTCTTACAACTTTAATCGTTTCATGATAGGATAAAGCTATATTTTTCTATTCTATTCTGGTGACTTGCAAAAAAATGACATCATCAACCAATCCTATGAATTAGTGGATAACTTGAAAACGAGATTTTCTATTTTCTATAATTTACATTGCTATTCATATGTTTCATTAAGAATGTTCGTTCCAGGCTATCTTTCATGCAGCCAAAGTCCATGTCAAACATGAGTTTTTTATGTCATGTATAATTCTTCTTCAGACCAGCCCAGAATATTGGTCTCGTTGGCACTGGATGCTTATACAGAGCTGATGGAAGTATTTTGTCATTTACCCCACAGGTAACCTTAAAGGCACACTGTCGTGGATGTGATTGGCTAGTTGAAATCACTAACAAAAGATCTGGCCTTAAATAATTACCGCTCCTTTATGCTTTTTGGGCATGCTTTCTTTCGAGAACAAAGGGAGTCAGATCGTTATCATCTTCATGAATTTTTCGTAATTACTGAAGCTTGCCTAAGGCCCCGTTTCCATTACTCCGTTTTTGTATGAAAACGGAGCGGAATGTATCCGTTTTCGGCTTCTGTTTCCATTGAAAACGCTCGAAAACGGAGACATTTGAAAACGCTGTTCAAAGTGGAGTGATTTGAAAACGGAGTCATTCGAAAACGCATCGTTTTTAATGGAAACACCGAAAACGGAGTCATTCGAAAACGCTACAACGACAACAACCGACTTGGCGCCAAGATCAAAGCAAATATTTAATCCAAACAAAGGAAATGAAAACGAATGAAAACGGAGTAATGGAAACACCTCCGTTTTCGTGCCAAGCCCTCTTGACGAAAACGGAGTAATGGAAACGGTTCAAGACCATCCGAAAACGGAGTCATTTGAAAACGGCGACATTTGAATAATTCTATTCTTTTGGATAGTCTTATTTACCCAATCAGCGCCAGGACAGTGTGCCTTTAAAGGCAATCGACTTAGATATAGGGCAATTAAGTTAGGGGCCTGGGAAATCTAAATATAGCCTATTGTATTCCATTGTATTTGATGATTTCAATAGATTATGAAAACAATTGGACCGCTGATATGTGAATTAGAAAAATAGAAGCACGCGGCCTTATTTTGTTCTATTTTAAAACTAGATCGCTATATATCTGGCAATTGTTTTTAATAATCTTTGAAGACACTTTTGGAGCAATGGCGTCAAATCTTTTATAAAGCTTGGACAAATGGTTATTGAATCTTCCTTTTGATTTAATGGCTCGAAGAGAACTTCTGGTACTTTGCTATAATTCTTTTTTGGGCATTTTGATATCCTGATTACTTTCAAAATTACAGCATTTTCTTTTTATTGAAAGAATTCATGAAAAGTTTTGAAAACATTAAAATCATCGTAAATCCTAAATTAATAGGGGAAGAACGGTGCAATCTTCAAGAAAACCATAGTTTATAGTTTATTAAGATCTACAATATGGCGGTAAGTAGAAATCTGTCGCTTTTTTGGTTTACAATTTAGCAGTTTGATGACGTCATAAAAATTTTGCACACAGAATTATAGCAAAGTACCTGAAGTTCCCTTCGAGCCATTTAATCAAAAGGAAGATTCAGTAACCATTTGTGCTATCATTTTCAAAGATTTGACGCCCATGCGCAGTGATCCAGAATGGCAAATTATGTAATAAATGCCGAAAAATGAAAGTTCTCCAAATTAATCAAGCTGTAGCTCATTTGAAAGAGCAATGATTGGCAATCAAAATAAAAGAAGAATCATTAAAATCGGACATGTGAGAGCCAAGTAAAAGTTTTTTGACTCAATAGACCATTTCGACAATTAAAATCGGAGACTGGGGAGAGCGGTTTGTTCTGGTAAATGGCGGATGCAGTTCTGGTAAATGGCTGCCACGGAGCTTTTATAAATGATAAATTTCCCTCTACAGAACTGTTAGTTTTGAATTCACAGTTAAAATTGAGAAATTATGACTTAAAAATAACCGAAAAGGTGCCCCATCACCAATAAGCCTCGTAACTAAAGGGAGACCGAATCTCCAACCGAGACTTCAAATCAAATTGCTTTGGCGGGAAAATATTCGTGATTCGTCATCTCCGTTTATCGAAGCGAGATAAAACAAATGTTTTGATAAGTTTCGAGAAGAAAGCTTGGAATTACATTACTCTCTATGAGTTGTGCAAACTGGAAGGGATACAATAATTCAGAATTGTGGCGAAAGATTGCTTTGGTTGCAGTCATTTGGCTCAGCGAAGCCAATGCCGTTCTTTTTCGTTAAAAATTGTGCCTTGCCTGGTGGAAAGAGCTTTGCTTTCAGATTTTGACTGACTTTAAAGGATAAAGCGAGGACTTTAAAGCAATAAGAATTGACGAGGAGCTTACTGCAAACCCAGAAGAAACTTCTGTTTAGAGCAGGTAAGTCGCATCGCACCTTCTTCATTAGCAGAGAGATCATTTTAACATTAAAAGACGAAACGCCAACAAAATCTAGAATTGTTTGGCTTGTTGCACTTTGTTGTTTTCTTTTGAGTATCCATCAACGACAATGACTTTTCCCAGAAAACATTGCAAGACAGGAGGTTTATTTACCATAAATGAACTCTTCTAACTTACTTGCAATGAGTTTACGAGATTGCTAGATTTGTCCAAAATCCTCCACTCTCCATGCATGACGTCCTCTTTGTTTGATGAAAAGTAAACTTTCGTAATAAAACAGCTGATACTTAGCCAAAAAACAATCCTTCGCCACAATTCTGAATTATTGTATCCCTTCCAGTTTGCACAACTCATAGAGAGTAATGTAATTCCAAGCTTTCTTCTCGAAACTTATCAAAACATTTGTTTTATCTTGCTTCGATAAACGGAGATGACGAATCACGAATATTTTCCCGCCAAAGCAATTTGATTTGAAGTCTCGGTTGGAGATTCGGTCTCCCTTTAGTTACGAGGCTTATTGGTGATGGGGCACCTTTTCGGTTATTTTTAAGTCATAATTTCTCAATTTTAACTGTGAATTCAAAACTAACAGTTCTGTAGAGGGAAATTTATCATTTATAAAAGCTCCGTGGCAGCCATTTACCAGAACTGCATCCGCCATTTACCAGAACAAACCGCTCTCCCCAGTCTCCGATTTTAATTGTCGAAATGGTCTATT
>REGM01000121.1:339797-369595 GCA_004194415.1 Aurelia aurita
TGGTGTAAGGTATGTATCACGTATCACGTATGAATCCGTATGTATCCGTTTGAATACATGCAATGTATTCAAATAGTTAGAAAAATGAAGCTTCATAAAACCTGGTTCACATTAGGTCGTTGCAGTCGCTGGGGTCGTTGGGACGAACGACCCAAAAGACCCAAAAGACTGAGTGTGAACAGCAAAGACTTTGTCGTTGGTGTCGTCAGGGTCATTGGGGAGTTTATTTTTGCCGTTCACATTCAATCTTTTGGATCTTTTGGGAGATTTGTTCCAGCGACCTCAACGACTCCAGCGACTTCAACGACCTAGTGTGAAACAGGCTTTAGTATAACAATGGAAAAGACGACAAGCATGTTTTGTTCAGCTCAGGGATCGGAGTAAGCCCTTGGGATATTTGACGAGTAGGTGCCACTTTTTGTTCAAACATGGTAGGGGCTGGGACTACAGGAATAAAATGGTCAAAATTGGGGTGGAATGGGCAAGAGGTAAAATGTGGGTAAAGTTCGTAAAATCTTGATTTACAGATTTTCTTTCTGTACAACTGTATGAACTACCCTCCTTGATGTTTCTGAATGTTGATTTAACAGCTCATGATCTACCGTTTTCCTGCCATTAACACTACCCATGTTATCCCAGCCTACCCATTTTACCCCTGCAGATCCTGCTCTAGGGCTGGTTCAGAGATTATATCCAAAATTCCAGACAACTTTTACGTACATGCTTCGTACATGGGGAGAAGTTTCATGTAAAGTAAAGTAAAATGCACAGAATACTGTTAAATGGTACGGATTGTTAATTTGCTCATTTGCGTTGGGAGAGAACTTCCTTTAAAAATGGAGCAATGCGGACACCTTTATTTTGAATGAAAAGTTTATTCAATACCATCATCTTAATTTTTTATTCAATACTGCTACCTTAACTGTGAGCCTAGTGATCTTCCTCTCTGGAGGAGTGCTGCGGGCATAGCGAGTCGCTCACTCCTCCGGAGAGGTAGCTTGCTTCGCTCGTTGTTAAGGTAATAGTCTCTAATCCCTTCTTTAAAATGCTGGACCATCGCAGCCAACCAACCTTTAAATGGGAAATATCGGAAATTAAAAACGAAGTGATAGAAATTCGAAATCTGATTGATTAAGCAGAGTCAGGAAAACATGAAGGTCCCATGGCCATGGCCAGGGCGAGGTTTATTAGAACAACGGGATATTGAGCATTAGAACTATTTTGACAAAGAGAATCACCGGTTTTTATCTGGTTGCATCGAACTCGTTCTCAATAATCTTGCGAATTGAATTGAAAGATATTGTTCATCTATGTTAATTTCATGCTAAGCTATTTTTTTCATCGGAAACGCCTGAAAATCAGAAATGGCGATCTCTCTTGAGCAATATTGAAGCTTCAAAGATACAATCTGCAATTCGAAGCTGGCAAAAACCCACCGAAGAATATGGTCTTTTAGTCAGATTTATTATGCTTGACAAAACATGAGGTGAATGAAACCTTCTCGAACAATACTAGGTTAACTGCTCAATTAATTTCGTTGGGATTACAACGAAGAGAAAGATAATGTAAACATGCTTTGGCATTTAGGCCTATACTTATTGGATAATGCCACGCAAAATCTTGTTACCCGCGTTTTGCGTCTTATTGTCCTTGTAATTTTACTTGCACTGCCATTTCTATTTACTCAGAAGTGAGGAAGGTTTCAAGATGTGAGCTATTGAAGGTGAAATTGGGGAAGTTGCGGTTTTAGCGCCAAGTGCTGATCGCAGAAGTAGAGAAAACCTAACCGATTCCGCGACCCTGTCCGCCAGACTGTTTTTGCTGCAAAGTCAGAGGATTACACCACTGCGCCACAGCACGTTCAACTTCTCTTGGCTGTAGGAAGGCTTACAACTTCTCTGGACTCTGAGACTGAAATCTGATTCGAATTTCAGGTTATAATTTTTGCTTCAAAAATTCTAACTCTTCTGGTTTCTCAATACTAAGTTTAAGTTTTCAATTGCAGAGTACGGCTTGGAAAGCTGCCAGATTTGCTGAGCACCTCCTGCATTCAAAAGCTTGACTTCGTCGAAAAGCATAAACTTCAAGGTTAGTTTCATTGTTGGTTTGTTATTCGAAATAGCATGGGCGTTAAATCTTTAAAAGATTGCACAAATGGTTATTGCATCTTCCTTTTGACTTGATGGCTCGAAGGCCCGGGGGGAGGGCACTCGACCCAAAAATATACGGGGGTGTGCCGCTGGGTAAAGAGATTCTTACCCTGTGCGGGAGCAATTTTTTCAAATTAATTGCCCTGTCTGGGAACAAATTGGCAAGAAAATAAAAGAAAATTGTTAATTCCTAATTAATATCCGGTAAGAGAGTAATTATGTGAAACTTGTGTACCCTTTCGGGAGCACCATTTGATAAAATGGATACCCGGTTCGGGAACAAAATAGCTGAAAACGATACCCTGTTCAGCGGCACATACCCGGTACAAAAAATAGTTAAGTGCCCCCCCCCCCGGGCTCGAAGGGAGCTTTCGGTACGTTTTTTTTGTTGCTATTATTGTTCATTGGCGATTTTTTTCATCTTGATTATTTTCGGAATTACATCTTTTCTCTTTTTATTGAAAAAATTCATGGAAAGTCTTGAAAAAAATTAAAATCATTGTAAATCCTAAATTTATAGACGAAATACTGTACAATCGTCAAGAAAACCATACCTGGTGTCTAAAAAACGTGTCCCCGTTTGATTAGAAAAAGGAACAAAACAATAAGTTCTCGGGACTTTCCCGCTGCACAGCTAAATTTGTTAATCTTCAAGTTAAATGTAGGTACCTTGCATTTATAACTCGTCCACCAAACACCGGAGATACGAGCTCCCAAAGTCAAAATTTAGAGTNATTGGCGATTTTTTTCATCTTGATTATTTTCGGAATTACATCTTTTCTCTTTTTATTGAAAAAATTCATGGAAAGTCTTGAAAAAAATTAAAATCATTGTAAATCCTAAATTTATAGACGAAATACTGTACAATCGTCAAGAAAACCATACCTGGTGTCTAAAAAACGTGTCCCCGTTTGATTAGAAAAAGGAACAAAACAATAAGTTCTCGGGACTTTCCCGCTGCACAGCTAAATTTGTTAATCTTCAAGTTAAATGTAGGTACCTTGCATTTATAACTCGTCCACCAAACACCGGAGATACGAGCTCCCAAAGTCAAAATTTAGAGTGCACCTAAAACCAGAGGCTTTGAGAAAGGGCCTAACCATGATTTGATATCATGGGCATTTTCCAAAGGAATTTTAAACTTTCATTTTTAGCTTTTGCTTTTGAAAAGAATTATAGATGCTTACCCTAATTAAACAAATAGAAGAAAAATATGGCGAGAATAATAAACTCGTGCCACATCTCCAAAAGAAGCGTGCAATTGCTCCTTTTTCCTCTTCTTTGAAACAAATAGCTTTTCGATGGATTGTAACGAACGATTTTTCGTCAAGAGAAAAGTGATTTCAAGAACAATTCAAACATCTCAAAGTAGAATTCTTTTCAAAAGGGAAAACTAAAAATAAAAAGTTGAAATGTCCTTTGGAAAATGCCCATGAAATCAAAGCATGGCTTGGCCCTTTTTCAAAACCTCTGGTTTCAGGTGCACTCTAAATTTTGAATTTGCAAGCTCGTATCTCCGTTGTTTGGTGGACGATTTACGAATGCAAGGTACGTCCATTTAAGTTGAAGATTAGAAAATTTAGTTGCGCAGTCGAAAAGTTCTGACATCAAAAGGTGGTACTTTTTTGATACACCCGGTAGTTATGAAGGTCTATAATATGGCGACAAGCAGAAATCTGTTTCTTCTGGTTGATGATTTATCAATTTGATGACATCACAACCTCAAAACTGGTTGGAACACAAAAAATACTGTAATTCTGAAAATAATCAAGATATCAAAAATCGCCAGTGGACAATAATGGCAAAGTACCTGAAGTTCTTTTGAAGCAATTAAAGAGACATTGTCACCCAGGCTCCTTTTGCAGGCACGCTGCTATTTCAGACTGTCTGAAAATCAAATTTAGCCTAAGTAAAGCAGAAAATATGGATCCACACTGCAATAGTTGAACTGGTAGAAAAGTTAGACTTTAGTGGACTTTTTCTATCAGTTCAACTACTGTAGTGTGGATCCACATTTTCCGCTTAGGCCGAATTTGATTTTCAGACAGTATGAAATTGCAGCGTGCCCGCAAAGGACCCTGGGTGACAAAAGCTCTTTAAGTCAAAAGGATGATGCAACAACCGTGTGTGCCATCTTGTTTAAAGATTTGACGCCTATAATAATAATAGTAATAATAATAATAATGATAATAATGATAATGATAATGATAATGATAATGATAATGATAATGATAATGATAATGATAATGATAATGATAATAATAATAATAATAATAATAATAATAATAATAATAATAATGATAATGATAATGATAATGATAATGATAATGATAATAATAATAATAATAATAATAATAATAATAATAATAATAATAATAATAATAATAATAGCCAATTTATTTAGTGTTGGTTTACAAGTTCTAGTGCATGGTACGATTGCACATACATCTTTCTCCATACCATAGTTTTATTGACCTCTTGAAGATTTCAACACTTTGACTATCCTTTATCACGTCAGGCAAGGTATTCCAGAGGAGGCTGCCCCTGAATGTAACGGAATCTATACCGTATGATTTCGTCTTTGTGGGAGGGAGTTACAAAAGATTGTTGGTTCTAAAATCATAATTCATTTCTCTTCTTGCAAACAAGTCCCTGACAATTGCATCATCATCATCATCATTAATTTATTTATACAGTAGGCGAGAATTAATTATAGCTAAATTTACAGCTAANGTGGAAGCGTTGTTTGGTAGCTAAATAGCTAGGCTAATTTGCTACTATTTTTGCCGTATCTATTGGCATCGCAAACTGGCGAAACTAAGGATTTAGTGAAACTAGACAGATCTAAAACACATCGAAAGTCATCAGTAACAGGGGATCAATTTGATCAGTGCGAGACAATAAGGAATGCTTTTCGCATCAGCTGGGGAATAGGTAACCTGCGTGCAGACTATACTTTTCCACTGCGAAGGAGTTACAAAGAGGTTTGTCACTCCTTCGCAATGGAAAAGTATAGTCTGCACGCAGTCTAGGGAATAGGCATATGAGACAAAAATTACCAGTGAATGCAGACAATGCTCACTAAAGCCTGGGTCTCATTATGTTGTTAAAGTCGCTGGAGTCGTTGTAACAAACGACCACACCGACTTAAAAGACCGAAACGACCCAAAATACCGAATGTGAACGGGGAAAACCGCAACGACCCTCACGACCCCCAACGACTGAGTTTTTGCCTTTCTCATTCAGTCTTTTGGGTCTTTTTAAGTCGCTAACGACCCTGGTGGCTCCAGCGGCTTTAACGACATAATGTGAACCAGGCTTAGACGAAAAGAAATTCGTTGATTTATGAGGTAAGTAAAATTCTAATACCACAAGGGGATGTTTTGGATGCGACCAATCTGAGTTATTCAAGATGATTTTCTCATTATGTCGTTGCTCTGCAGCTGATCGAAATTGATCCCGTGTTTTTGGATGACTTTCGACGGGTTTTAGATCTTCCTATTTTCACTAAATCCTCATTTTCGCTAGTTTGCAATGTCCATAGAAATGGCGAAAGTACTGGCGATGTAGTCTAGTGTCTTAGCTGAGAAACAACGTTTATATAACTCGTTTCGGTCGATTACTTTATTTTGCGCAACAGATTTTCTCTGTTCACTTTTTTCATGGTCACCTGGTAGACAAAGCCACTAGACTGCGCTCTTGGTAACAAGCTTTACAATTTGTAGAAAAATTTTGCTTATTTACAGAGTTATCTACAAAATGCTATGCATACTCGCTCACCTAGGAAATTTGCGGCTGCCTCATCGCCAGATTTCTTTCTTGACAGGAATGGTAGTAGACTACCCTTGTGTTCCACCTCTGTACCCGCAACGTTTCGAGTGAAACACGGTAGTCTCTTTGCAAGGAATTGATTCTTGCAGCTTTGATTGCTGTTTTGCCAAATCAAACCAAATCAAATCAAATCAATGCAGCTGCAATTTATACTCTCTTCTTCTTGTCAAATCAGTTTTACGCCATCTTTTGTTTTCAATACTGAAAAAACACCCGTGTTTGAGGAAAATCTGCCGAAAAATGACCCTTGTTTGGAGAATTTTGCATCTTCAAACCCACCCATACGATCGGTGCATACCGGTACCCTCAACATGTTATGAGTATCACCCCCGGGGGTAGCCTTGCTGTAATTTGTATCTAATCTCAACAAATACAAAGGAGCATGTCTAAAATGTGCCAGAAATTCAACTCAATGCTGTGTAATGAGTCTCTGCTTGCCCAAAAGGCTAGACTAGCTACACGAGTGCCTCAATTTCGTCGTTGTTATCGTTGTTGTTGTTGCAGATCGACATACAGTTGGGTTTCCTAAAGGCGGGATTTTACCGTAACCAAGTCTAAGGATACAGATTGTGTAGCCAGTCTAGATTTAGGCTTGGTGTCGTAATGGTTTCGAAATATGTGTCACGGCTCTGGCGACGGCTTGGATCTTTGAGTCCTTATCTCTTACTGGGAGTATAGTACGCAATTACTTTTTCAAATAAAAGAAAATGAAGATAAGTTATATAACATAATGTAACGTTGCATAACAAAGCGTTACGTAACATCACGTTTTGGTGAATCTCCACTACTTGGCGAAAATAGTCGAGCGAGTCAGCTTTTTCCACGCTAAAGGTGGTTTCAACTGCACAATGAACTATCATCGCGTTCTTCCTCGCCAATTTTTCAAGTGCGACGAAAATTCATCTTGCACTGGAAACGACCTTTGACTGTAAAGCCTGATTCACACTGCGGCTTTAGGGAGACCCGGGCTAGAAGTCATAGCGGCATGTTCTAACAGAGGCTATTATTCCACTGCTAGAAAGGCTGTGCTCACTAGCTGTTGTGTGAATGAATGTCTGGTTATTACCTTCAGTCTAATACCCCATTCACACTTGAAGTTAAACCAGCTTAAACTAAACCAGGTTATCGAATGGGGCCTTTTAATTGGTCAATCAAAAAATCGAATGAATTTGATTGGTTGAAATCTAACCTGGCTTAAGTAAAGTTGGTTTAACTGTGTCAGTGTGAATGCGGTATAAGCAGTGGTTCTTATTCCTGCTGTTTGTCACCGTTTCATAGCACGAAAATTTCGTAGCACGGTGGGAGCGATGTTGTTTTGCGTAAGCGATCGAAGCTAACACAAGACTTGCAGGGATGCTGCCCATATTTAGCCTGCATACAAAATAAATATGATGATGATTTCCACTACTTGATTCGCAATTCGCAAAACGCATGCGAATTCAATACACACTTCAAAGTTGTTCGCACGAATTTCAATTGTTTATCCAGCCGATGAAATCTATCTCGTTTTGATAGCGCTTGTCCTTTGTCTCTTATGTTCTGCAATTTTGTTTTCTAATTGGCTGCCTTCAATCCGGGACAATGTTTCGCATGCGAACGTTCGCAAGCGAATTTCAACCAAAAAGCAAAGAATAAAAATATCTAAAGATGAAGAATCTTTCAGTGCAGATGGCAGTGAGTTCCACGTTTTGGCACCATAATACGCAATTTTCTTATTAATATTGTTGCTTGCTCCCCTTTTAATGAACATGGCACCATTTCATACTGATCGGGTCCTGTAAGTATGTCTTTCTGAAGTGCTCACAAACATGTCTTTTGAATAGTGAGGACACATTGCGTGCTTGATTTTGTACATTAAGACAGCAGTTTGTAGCTCAATGATCTGATGAAATGGCAGCCAATTTAGGCTGATGGACAGAGGCTTGCTGTGAGTTTGTTTACTGCAAGAGAGTACAGTACGTGCGGAACGTTTTTGTAATTTCAGGAGCAAATCCATTTGAGTCTTATTAAGATTGTGTAATAATGGTGCGCATTACTCAAAGTGACTCATTACAGTTGAGTTTGCAATTAGTTTCACACTATCAGTTGGAACATATGGTTTGATACGTCCTTTTCAAAGCAATCTTCGAATTTTGTACCACAAGAAACTTTGGGAGCTTGTTTGTTTGTGGCAACGAGATAAGGCATATGCAAATGGCCTTAGAAGAGATTTGATGGGCAGCGCTCGTTTTGCTCGCAAAGAAATTGAACTTGATTCAACTCCCAAAACTGGTAGCGCACGCGCAAGAGATCGCCTGATTTCGGCAACAGGGGTGGCGCCAGGAATCTTCCGACGGAGGGGCTGGAACTTCCGACAGGGGGGCTAAAATGGCGAAAAATGCTGTTTTCATACGTCATTTTGCCAAATTTCCTCCGACAACAACCCAAAATTTCCTCCGACGGGGGGCTAAATGCTTCCGACGGGGGCTGTAGCCCCCTAGCCCTCCCCTGGCGCCACCCCTGTTCGGTGATGGTTTTGAGTAGTGCATGGCCGCATAGGCGATCGCTCGGTTGTGCGATCAAATTGGAACCTGGCATTGAATGCGTTTTTAAGTCGGAGTAAGTCAAGCACAATTAAGTTAAATTATATAACATAGCGTAACGTTACTTAACAGAAAAAGTTATATAACATTCATTACAACTGAAATTGATTTGATTAGTCGCTAACCACGGAAAGCTATCGTGACTGATTGATTTATATATTTTTTCATGAAGTATTCCCTGAGGTTTTGTTTGTCTCGTCTGGTCTGTTTCACTGATCAGTAGGTCTGTTCAAGCTTGTCTGGTCATGAAATTTCAGAAAAAACTTCGAATCACGTTATAGTTCCGTTTTTGGGCCAACGTTTGGCTTTCTTGCATTATTTGACGTGCAACTATAGTCTCGCATGCAAAATTATCTCCCCACAACATTAGACAATCCGTGAAAAAGTAAGAAAACGGGGATCAATGAGGAGAGAGCAAAATAGGGAACAAGGCAAGAAAGAAAGAATATCAATCTTATCTGAAAATTTGATGTGACCAATGTCAGACGAAGATATTTAGCAAATGGCTCCGCTACAAATGACCTTAAAAAGGCCTTTGATACTGTTGATCACGAACTTCTCTGCAAAAAGCTTGAGCTTTATGGCGTTCAACAGCGTCAGCTTTCCTGGTTCAAATCCTACCTTACCAACCGTAAACAGTTCTGCAGGGTTAATGGTAACAATTCAGGGTTGATGGAACCGTAAACAGTTCTGAATGAGGCTATTAACAGCGAGCTTAGGCAATAGCACACTTGGCTACAAGGCAACAAACTTTCCTTGAATGTTGCGAAAACACATGCCATGCTTTTTTCTACCAAACAGAAACATAACACTCTCAAAAGTCGGACTGAAGATTTGAAACTGAAAATTCGTGAAAATGATCTGCAAGTTGTTCAAAGAACGAAATACCTTGGTGTACAAATTGACCGCTCTTTCGACGGGAAAGAACAAACTAAGGCGGTCTCTACTAAGGTCTCCAGGGCAGTAGGCTTTTTCGAGCATGCCAAATCTTTCCTACCAAGAGAATCTTTGCAAACTCTGTACTCAGACACAGGCATTGTGGAGCCCCACTTTCGGTATTGTTGCTCTGTTTGGGGCTGCGCCGGTTCAACTGAAATCAATCAGTTGCAAAAACTTCAAAAACTTGCTGCTAGAATTGTAACAAACAGCAGCTACGACGCCCCAAGCAGACCACTTATCGAAGGGCTGGGTTGGAAGAGCATTCAGGAACTCATTCAAAATGAGTCTGAAACAATGGTCTTCAAATCCCTAAATGGGTTGGCTCCACAATACTTGGGTCACCTCTTCACAAAATACTCAGAATGCTCCTCCCGTAGCCTCTGCAATACAGAGATGGACCTATTTTTGTAATTTAGTTTTAGTTTTATTTTATGGAAGGGCCTCTTGAAAACCAGCACTTGTGCTGAAGGGCTACCCTCCCCTTTAGCTTAGCTAAATATATGAAATACTATTAGATTTGCTTCAAATCTCTCTCTCTTGTCAATCCCTCATTCGCCCTACCCTAGGGTGCTGCTCTCATGTGTGGGGTGGCACTCGAAAAACAACTTTATCCCTAATTGATAAAATCCAATCCAAGGCCATTCGTTTCGTCAGTGACAACAACCTCACTAAAAACCTCCATTCCCTTGCTATAGGCGCTGTGTCTATGTATGTATGCATGTATCAATTTGCCACTATTTACAATGATTAAGAAAAGATAATAAAATACAGTTGATACAATACGGTTTATATAATACTAAGACTAAAAAATAAAAATACAAGTTAAAAAACACCTCTAATTACAGTGGCAGGGATAGCATTAAAAGGTCGAATTGACCTTATTTCCACAATGGGCCCCTTAGAGGTGGTTGCAAAAAAGAATAAACAATAGGTTTGTATGTGCCTTTGGATAAAACATAATTCAGTAAGGCCGAATCAGTCATTGAAACTAAAACGGTCCTTAGTAGTAGACATATATGTCATCTTCCTCTTTCTGTATCGGCATTGCGTCTCTTCTACCGCTATTTTCATGGGCACTGCTCTCAGGACCTCACAAGCATCAGGCCTGAGCCTCTGAGAGTAAATCGTCGCACTAGATCCTCTTTTACTAATCACAAGTATTCTGTTGCTATTCCAAACTCTCACACTATTTCCTATTCTTCTACCTTCATTCCTAGAACTTCTGTCCTATGGAACAATCTCCCCAGCTCTGTCTCCCTCCCCCTCCCCCCCCCCCAACATACAATCTACAGGCTTTCTAACGTTCAATAAACTCCCTTGATCTCACTTCTCTCTGCTGGTCCTTTTCTTTCTTCCAGCTTCTAGGGTACTCATATAATAGGTAATATCACCTCTCCTAGGGATAAAATGCTAAAAAAACAAGACGTGGCATGTACAATATGAGCAAGCAGGGTGAAAGAGAATCAAGGAGAAAAGAGTCTCGATTTCAATTTCCTAATCCCACATGTCTCTACCTCCTCATCTCTTCTCTCTCTCATTCTGCTCTGTGTTCATCTTTCACATCTTGTGCTGACAAGAAAGAGACTTGCAGAGTATCGGCTTCAAATCTTTAATTAAAGGCTAGTGTAAATAGCTATGATATCTTTCTTTTGATTGAATGGCTTGAAAGAAACTTTAGCTACTTTGCTATAATTCAGCTGTTGCACTTTTCAGAAATCTTCAGTATTTTTTTAAATTACAGCGTATTTTATATTTCAACTTATTTGAAGATTTGACTTCATCAAAATTCCTAAATCGTAAACCAGGAGAGTGAAAGACTTGTGCTTAATACCATATTGTAGGCAAGTCATACATAAACTATGTTTTTCTTCGGTTTTCTTGAAAATTATTCCATGTTTCCGCAAAAAGTTTTGAAATTACTATGGTTTCAAACTTTTTTTGAATTTTCACAAACGAAGAAAAACCCGCTATTTCGGAAAGTATTGAAGATTTCAGAAACGTCCAACGGTAGAATTATAGCAAAGTAGCTAAAGTTTCTTTCAATCTTTCAAGCCATTCAGTCCAAAGAAAGAAGTAATAGCCATTTACACTGGCCTTTGGTAAAGTAGCTAAAGTTTTAGCAAGTCCACGTTACTCAATGCTGTATTTAAGTTATGTACCTCTCGACGACATTTCAACTTTTTTTGGCGTTAAGATATGGAATAACATTCCCCAAAATGTTAGGATTTCTCCAACAAAAAAAGTCTTTGGAAAGCGTTACAAGCAGTTGTTATTGCAAAACTATTAGAGACTCAAAATCTATTGGTATCCAAACCTTTTACTGGTTCTTCCTCCTTAATGTATCCCCCGCTTCCCCTGCCCTGCCTGTCATTATATTTATTCGTTGATTATCTTAACTTTTGTAGCCATAGCATTTTTGCAATTTAAATTACTATTTTATGTATCTTACATGTATAACACAAGCTTTCTCGTTCGTTAAACCACGTCACTGAGGGCATATGGCTCGAAAGCTCTTCCAGAGTTCTTTTCATATGTCCTCTTCAGCAAAAATGTTCTTAGATGCTTCCTTAATATAGATTATGTCAAAAGTATTGTTCCGTAGTATTAGTAGCATCACTTATAGTATTTTATATGTAATGGTGGCCCCTAATGGGTCTAATTTTCATACCATGTATAGCTCTTCCAGAGTTCTTTTCATATGTCTTCTTCAGCAAAAATGTTCTTAGATGCTTCCTTAATATAGATTATGTCAAAAGTATTGTTCCGTAGTATTAGTAGCATCACTTATAGTATTTTATATGTAATGGTGGCCCCTAATGGGTCTAATTTTCATGCCATGTATAGCTCTTCCAGAGTTCTTTTCATATGTCCTCTTCAGCAAAAATGTTCTTAGATGCTTCCTTAATATAGATTATGTCAAAAGTATTGTTCCGTAGTATTAGTAGCATCACTTATAGTATTTTATATGTAATGGTGGCCCCTAATGGGTCTAATTTTCATGCCATGTATAGCTCTTCCAGAGTTCTTTTCATATGTCCTCTTCAGCAAAAATGTTCTTAGATGCTTCCTTAATATAGATTATGTCAAAAGTATTGTTCCGTAGTATTAGTAGCATCACTTATAGTATTTTATATGTAATGGTGGCCCCTAATGGGTCTAATTTTCATGCCATGTATAGCTCTTCCAGAGTTCTTTTCATATGTCCTCTTCAGCAAAAATGTTCTTAGATGCTTCCTTAATATAGATTATGTCAAAAGTATTGTTCCGTAGTATTAGTAGCATCACTTATAGTATTTTATATGTAANAAAGCGCTTCCAGAGTTCTTTTCATATGTCTTCTTCAGCAAAAATGTTCTTAGATGCTTCCTTAATATAGATTATGTCAACAGTATTGTTCTGTAGTATTAGTAGCATCACTTGTAGTATTTTATATCGTAGTTTTAGCTGAGAATATACATGAAATTGAAATTGAAACTGTGTGAATCTCATTGCAGAGCTTATCCATCGATATCGAGATCCATACATGTCTCCCAGGATGAGTGATGTCCTCAAAGTTCCAGCTAATGATGAATTTGAAGACCTTTATCAACCAAGCAAGGTACGTCTACGTCTAGACTTATTCCTCCAGATGACATGCTCGGCGCGTTGTCTTGACCTACCATCTAAACCAGCTTATGCCGAAGGGCAACTCTCCTTAAAAGAATTAAATATGAAATATGTGATGGGAACGTGCCATTTTTCCCGGAAAATGGTATCCATAATTCCACAAATTGTTGAGAATTTTTTGGCCATAATTCAGCAATTCTATCGTTAGTCTTGGCATAATTATTCAAGTTATGAAATACTTCTTGTAAATCCTATTCTTTTGTCGATTTTTCTCAAGAACAGTGTCATAATTTCGCAACATTTCTAAAAGTGATGCCCCTCATTCCGCAATTTTTTGAAAAGTACCCCTAAAATGGCACGTCCCCCGTACCACCAACATACTAAGATACCCCTGAGGCGACATGTCACGTGACTTTATCACTTTGCATTCAAAAATCAGAGTTGGGGTCAATGACGCCATAATAAAACAGCGTCGTAAAGGGATTTAGAAAGTGTCCCGTTTATTTTTCGAAATAAATTAATTCTAAAAGCTGGGAAGCTGCAGCCACGTTCCCATGACCCAAAAGGAGGCTGTTGAAATCCAACATGGCAGCCTGGGAAGCTTTTCAAATTATTCCAAAACTTTGCAGATAGATAGGCGAGAGTCGAAAAGGAAGGTTGAATTTAGTGAAGCGACGAGCAACTTGCAACTGTTGGAGTTTGTGGCGCTATTTATGAAATTGTCATCGCGAAGGCAAGTTTCTCACAGCTTTCTTGGCTTAAATTTCTGTTTTGCTGTCAAGAACAGTACGTTCGTGCAATTATTTCATTTATTTATGTGTAACTGACAATTGCTACCTGTCCTGTCCCTTCTCACTATTGCTAGGAAGAATATTAGAGCGATTTTATGCAGCTTTTTGCAAACTTCCTATAGAAACTTACAAACAGTTTCTGCAGATTTACGCCAAAACAAGATGGCGTAGTGTGTTCGATGCTGCTGTGACGTCATGTCGTCTGGACGGATGACTTTCGTCCTCATTATCACCAACCTCCTAGTGGTGCCTAGTGTCATTGAAGGTTTTCTGTACGAAGGAAGAATGCAACGCCTGCATTGAGTAATCTTTATTCTGTGAGTCGATTTTGACATGATAGTGACGATTTTTTTGAAATTTTGTTAGGAATTATACAGACGGCTAGCTACACTGGGTTCGATACAGGAGACATGATTTTGAAAATAAACGTTTGATAACAAATCTGACTGCATATATTTGAAATTAGGAGGAGTAAGGCTTTCGATTACTTAATATATTCCCCTGGGACTCCAGGGGGTACTTGACCCACCTTTCTACATGAGCGTGCCCCCAAGATTTTGATGACCCACCCACCCTCGTGATGACGGCATACCTTCTGACAATAACTGAATTTTAAGAAATTTCACTTAAAGACTCATTTTTAAGGAGCGTTTTACCAAAGTTAGACACTTTTTTAGGGAATTTTCCGTTCTAAAAAGCCCTTATGCGGGGCACATACTTGACAGTGAATATCAGTAAGTACCCCCTCCCCCCCCCCCCCCACCCTCGCCCTGAGACAGTATTACGAATATACAAAAATTCTGTGTTTTGTTTTAAATTTTTTGGAGCCTTACTAGACTCATTACATGAGTCCCTCTAACTTTCTCTCGTTGTTGTTGTTGTTGTTGTTATCGCTTCAGTTGAGGGACTTATGGTCACACGCTTCTGAAAACGGCAACCATACACATTTTTTCGTGCAGTCCAATCAGAGTGCAGTATTTCATAAACGACAATAGCTATTGTGTTCTTAAGACAATCTTATTTGTCTAAAGACTGTAATAGCCTTTTGGAATGAGTCTGGAGGTTTACTGTGGAGTTTTATTTGGAGTTTTTTCTTTGTTACAGAAATCTGGCTCATCTGAAGATGTAGATCATATGAAGCGAACAAGCTCTGTGAGTGGATCTGTAATGTTAAGCAGAAAACTAAGCAGAATGCAATCGTGGGGGCAGGATGAGCGAAAAAGGGCACGTTCACGTAAGATGGAAAGATTTCTATTTTAATTTGTATTATCATTATCATTATTATTATCATTTTGATTATTGATTACCCATTGTTCTTTCACAGAATAATTTTTTCGCAACACTTTAATAGTGAAATTTTGACAAAATCTAGATTGTGTTTGAAAAAGTAAACACACAAGTTTAGGAAAGACACAAGTTGAGGTTGCGTAAAGTTCCTCAACACCAACCTCGATTCCAGGGATATCGGTGTCTTCGTCCTCCCTTCAGCGCACATGATACCAACTGGCCGCCCAGCCCAGTGTTACCCTGGGTTCGAGGTTACCTCGACACATCTTGCGTTACCTACCGGGCTGGTGTCCCAAAAAAGTTTCCCTATTTGAACAGCTACAGAAAAACAATCATTGTCATGTTTTGAGCAATGTAACAATGTAAATGGCAGTCTTTTGCTAGGCTAACTTAACTCTTTCTGATTTTTTTGCCGATTAAAACTCATCCAAAATATGGATTTCTGAAAACCTTCAGCTCGAGAAAACCTCGAAAAGGGAAAATTCTAGCGACGAAGGTATGAATGAATGTTCCATGTTTTACATCGTTGGTGCGAAGAGCATACAAACGCTTGTCAATTTGATAGATTGGTATTCAAACTCGGCAGCGTGCAAAGTGCGGACCACTGAACCTTGCTTTGGGAAGCATATTATTTCTTCAAACATCAAGCAAGCCCGAGTGTTTTTTTACGGGCACAACAGACAAATGTTATCTTCCTGGGGTCCATCGTGCTATTGAATTTGTCAGAAAGCGCGATTTCAGTGGATTTTGAGCTGTAGGTTTAACGACCTTATTGATAAACTGTTTTTTAGCTCTTTGGCGAACTTTTCAGGTATTCTGTTTTTCAGGAAATATCGGTAGAAAATCAATGCCCGCAGATACAAAAATGAACTAAATACTCGGATCTAAGTTGGGCATTGTATAATAGAGTCCTTTTTGAAGTTTTATTAATTAACACGCACTTTTAGTCCAATAATAGTTCAAATCGGGAAACTTTTTTGGGACTCCCGGTATTATATCATTCTTTGATAAATAGTGAAAGATGGGGACTCTACTTTATTTTCTGCATAGCAAACTGTTCCCAAGATGAAATTAAAAGTGTTCCTCCTTGTTTCATAGATCAGTAACTGATAGAAATCGATGTCCTTCGTCGCTAAAAATGCCACAGTATCTTGTAATAATTGTTGTTTTTAAAATTAACGTTGTGCCGGCTGTCTCAAAAAGTACCCCTTTTGCCTGTAAAAAAGAACAAACTGATAAGATATTGGGACTTTCCGACTTCACAAATAAATTTGTTAATCTTCAACTTAAATGTACATACCTTGCATTTATAAATAATCCACCAAACACCAGAGATACGAGCTCCCAAAGTCAAAATTTAGAGTGTACATGAAACCAGACGTTTTGAGAAAGGGCCTAGCCATGATTTGATATAATTGACATCTTTCAAAGGAATTTTAAACTCTTATTTTAAGTTTTTGCTTTTGAAAAGAATTGTAGACGCTTAGCCACGACCCTAATTAAACAAATAGAAAAAAATATGGCGAGAATAATAAACTCATGCCACATCTCCAAAATTTCGCTCTTCTTTGATGCAAATAGCTTTTTAATGGAACGCAAGGAAAAAACTTTTTCCGTAAAAGTAAAGTAATTTCAAGAACAATTGAAACATTTCAAAGTAGAACTCTTTTCAGAAGTAAAAATTAAGTTGAAAATTCCTTTGGAAAATGCTCATGAAATCAAAGCCTGGCTAGGCCTTTTTTCGAAACCTCTGATTTTAGTTACAATCTAAATTTTGACTCTGCAAGCTCGTATCTCCGGTATTTGGTAGATGATTTATAAATGCAAGGTATGTGCATTTAAGTTGAAGATCAACAAATTTAGTTGCGCAGTCGGAAAGCCTCNAAATAGCTTTTTAATGGAACGCAAGGAAAAAACTTTTTCCGTAAAAGTAAAGTAATTTCAAGAACAATTGAAACATTTCAAAGTAGAACTCTTTTCAGAAGTAAAAATTAAGTTGAAAATTCCTTTGGAAAATGCTCATGAAATCAAAGCCTGGCTAGGCCTTTTTTCGAAACCTCTGATTTTAGTTACAATCTAAATTTTGACTCTGCAAGCTCGTATCTCCGGTATTTGGTAGATGATTTATAAATGCAAGGTATGTGCATTTAAGTTGAAGATCAACAAATTTAGTTGCGCAGTCGGAAAGCCTCGACCTCTTATCGTTTCTTTCCTTTTTCCAAGCAAAATGTGGTACTTTTTTAAGATACCCTGTATAAAAATAGTTTGTAGAACAGGTTCCGTTCCTTTTTATATTTTTGCTTCATTTCGATGATTTTTAAGTGACTCTTCTTATTTATTCAAACAGCAAAATTATATGACTTGCACGAAGTGAGCAAATCGATATCAGAAAGACCACTGACTGATCAAGCAACGATTGATTCTGATGATCTTAGAAAAGAATTGGAAGAAGCAGATTCAATTTATGCCCAAGCAGATATCCTTCACCACCTCTATGTAACCAAGTAAGTTTTTGTATGAAAAAGATGAGCCGTATTATGGCACCAAATTAAAAATGTTTAAAAGGGCTGTGAAAGAAATCCTTTCTACTTTAAAGTTGCAAAACTCAGGGGTTGGCCTTGGAGGAAACAACGAGAATGTGCCTGCCGAAAGAAAAATTCAGGACCTGTCCTCGAGCAAAATGTTCGAAAAACTATACCTGTCTTTGAATAAGGTGCAAGAAAGTGACTAGTGTCGTTCTTTAGTTTCTGCACGGAATTTTTTACCTGTCCCGACAAAATTATCATATTGAGGTAACTGTCCTGTACGAAAGGTATATTCCTGTTTAGGATTTTCTACTGAAATTAGGATCTTATCAACAGACACATCCCCGGTTGCTCAATCTATTTAACAGACCGTAGACTACTTGGGATACAAACTTTAAAAGTTGATCAAAACATGACAAAGTATGTGCTTCTTCATTTAAGAGAATTATTTTATGTTTCAATGTACTACCCCCCTCCGGGTGTCCCAAAATGTACACATGTTTGAAAAAGCACCAACATTTGTTCAAATCATGAAAAGTTTTTTCGTACATTATTTTTCAAAGTCTATAAATGGCTTTGAATTTGCAGGAATTTATCTTTTTACGAGCTACCTAATTTTGAAGCGTACTTCATCATCGGAAGAGATGATTATCAAATTGAGTTTCATCCCTCACCACCACTTAAATTGGTTGCTTAGATGTTGCTTATCTCCTGCATAGCGCAACGTGCCTATCTCCTGTTATATCTCCTGGATATAACATCATGTATATGACTCGAGGTGTCATAAGAAATTGCGAGAAATAACTTTTTTGCTAAACAAAGGATGCTTTGTAAATGCAGTTTCTAAAAAGATGGATTTCAAATTATGATTTCATCATCTTGTCACCATATTTGCAAAACAAAGGTCATCTTTGAAATCAGTTTAAGTTTGCACAAACGCAGATTTTCACGGTCGGTAACATTATCAAATCTTGATGATTTTCAAAAAGTTTAAATTTGTATCCGGTAGGATTTGATAGCTTTCCAATTTAGGCACTATTTGCACTATGCCGGTACGCAACGAATACGGCATGAAACTGTGCCGTATTGGTTTTTTTGTTCAAACGGAATTGCCGTGTACACTATGCCGGTACGCAACGAATACGGCATGAAACTGTGCCGTATTGGTTTTTTTGTTCAAACGGAATTGCCGTGTACACTATGCCGGTACGCAACGAATACGATATGTCTTGAGTATGCGCAAGGTGAGGATTTGTCCAGGCGCATGTTCTGTTTGCCAAATTATTTCCCGGATACAAATCTGACATTAAATGATGCCGTATTCGCCATTTTACACTATGCCTATACCTGTTTAGTGACGAAGCCAGTTGGCATGCCGTATTCATTTCTTGCCCTATTCAAATGAAAACTATGCCGGCATAGTGTATATGGGAGGCCAATACGGCACGGTTTTCTGCCGTATTCGTTTCGTACCGGCATAGTGTAAACGGGGCCATATTTACTGCTCCAGATTACTCCTTCTAAAATTTAATCACTCATTGTAATGTGTTTTGTTCTTCAAGGGGTCCAAAATTTGACGTTAAACTGCGTGGAGTTGCAAACAGTACAGTTGAAATATTGCTACAGGAACTATATGAAAAGGTAAGTAGCTTATTATTATTTTTGTAACTTCTTTGTTCTTTTTCTTGGTATACACGTATTTTTTTTTATAGGAAGCTGCTTGTAAGAAACTCAACTCTCAGATCGCTAAAACTTAAGAAACACCAGTACTGGGAAAACATTATTTAAGCAACTATTTATTTTAGTGAAGGAAATCCTTGGCATCTTTTTACTTTATTTTCACTTGTTTCCAGTATCATATAACTTGAGTAATGTCTAAACATCGGAAAGGCTAAAACAACTGCGTTTTGAAATGCTCACGAGGGCACAGGAAGTAGACATGAGGATTGTTATGGAACTTGTAAGAAACTCGTAAGAAGCTCTGAGTACTCACAATCTGATGATTTTAAGAAAAGTTCAGTACTGGCTCAAATTCTTAGTTTCTTATAGAAAATATACGTGTACTCTATCTTATGGTCAACGGCCTGATCAACGGGATTACGTTTTTTTATTACCAAAGCTTGCGGTTTCTTGTTGTATCGAGACCTTCAATTGGCTGTCCCTCTATTCATCCAGACGGCATGACGTTACAGCAGCGTTGAAAACATGACGCCATCTTGTTTTGGGGTAAATTTTGAGAAAAGTTCTATAGGTTGCTGTAGGAAATTTGCAAAAAGTTGCGTAAAATTGCTCTTCTATTTTCCCTTGCGATAGTGAGTAGGGAAATGATAGGTAGCAATTGTGAGTCACACCTAAATCAATGAAATAATTGCACGAATAAGCTGTTCTTCAAAGCAAACGATAAATTTAGTCCGAGAAAGCTGTGAGAAACTTGCCTTTGCGACGATAATTTTGTAATCAGCGCCACAAACTCCATCAATTGTAAGTTGCTCGTCGCTTCCTTGAAGTTAACCTTCCTTTTTGACGTTCGCCTATCTATCCGCTAAAGTTTTGGAATGATTTTACCAGGTTTCAAGCTTTTAGAATTGATTTATTTCGATAAATAAACAAGGCACTCTCAAAATCCTAGTGCTACACTATATTTTGTAATGGCTTCATTTACCCAAAGTCTGATTTTCGAGCACGAATTGATAAAGTCACGTGACATGGCGTCTGTATGAATCATTCGCCAATGGGTTAACAGTGGCACCACCATGCAATGAGGACTGGGAATACAGCTCTCCTGCCGTTAGAGCTCCCGGAAAAGATGGCTTTGAATAAAAACCTACATTGAATTGCTGCAAATGTCGTAATTACCATTAAAATACTCACCTCTGCTTTCGAATTTTTCGAATCAAGTGGTCAAAGACACTAACGACATTTACAAATCTTATGTGATTTACTTTGTGTTCATTTGATTTTTTTTTTCTTTTGATTTTGTAGGCAAGTCACTACAGGATATGGTCCCTCATAAGACACACTGCTGGAATGCTGGGAAAAACTGTGGACAATCTTGGAGAGGTAATCTAAGTAACTGAATTCTAGAATTTAATAATCTATAGTACTCGCAAAAACTAGATAGACAAAAAATGTTTTTAGCTGCAAAGTTTGTATTTCTCATCAAATCATTGTCAAACAGGCATCAATCGAAAGATCTCAAAGAGCGTAGTTTGAAAATTGAAAGGAATTTGGGGTTTGAGGTAAGAAAAGGGGGTTTAGTCCCCTGGGAATTCTAGCAGTTTTTGGTTTCATATCCTACAAACATCAGTCTTACACCATCTGAAAGCTCATTTCCTCCTGATTTCAAATATTTAATCCAATTTCTCGTGAATTGTATAATTTTGGAAATATTAATGGGTAAGAAATTATGTTATTGTTGTCTTTCTGTAATCGCCCATGGTAAACTGCGAAATGGTATATTCCAATTAATGCATTCAATTTAGTATTCATGTTAATGTTATGTTTCCTTCCTCTTAGGTTGCGAATGACCTGCTGGTTCGTCAAAAGCAACTTGGTGTTGGATTGCCCCACATGAACAGTGAAATTGAAATTACAAGGTAATCTCATTTTTGCATCTGTACTGCCATTTGAATTATATAGCAATTTAGTATTCGACCTAATAAATTCCCCAGTATTTGACCAAAAGCGTTGTTTAGGACTGCATTTGATAAGTGTTTTACATTTCATCATTGCCACGAACACAATCGAGATTTTTTATATTGCTAGACATGCTTCTTAAAGCTGACTTAACATTTGAATAAATTGTTTGCCTTGCAAAGTAAGGCTTGCGTTTTAGAATGCACGAGCGTTACTTAGGAATAGACGCAGGTCTTACTTAGGCAGAGGCAATAAACCAGGGGGGATACACGACTTGCGGATGGGCGGTGGTCTGCTGCTCCGTTTTAAGAAAGCTACCCATTTCGAATTGCCAAAATTTTCCTTCGTACCCACTTTTATGAAGAATTTAGTTGGAAAAGCGCCGAATTTCACCGATTTTTGTCCATTTATGTCAAAAAGGACCCATTTATAAGGAAGTTCTGCCGAAAAATGACCCTTGTGTAGAGAATTTTGAATTTTCAAACCCATACATACCCATACTCTCAGAATATTGTTTGCCTCCAAATACTTGCAAGACAAACACTTCAAGTGTGATTTCAGCATACATTATAACTTTTGGGACCTAGTGGAACAGCATTCCTGATTTGATAAAGAGCGCCTTGTCAGCTGCTATATTCAACAAAAGCATCAAAAATTGAAGTGGGGAAAAATTCAATTGCAAGATGTGTAGATAATGATTTATTGTAACTAGCATATTATATTGTATAGTGGGTTTCTTTTTCTTGTAAATAGTTGGTGTAAGTTAGTTCCCATTCTTGTTGTACTGTAGAACTAGAACTTTGAGCAACTTAAAATAAAGAGATTATTATTATTATTAGTGCCATCGATTTAGTACCAGATTCATGAAAAATGTTTAGTTTGATTACATCATTTTATGCATTTTCTGCATTTTCTGCATTTTACTTCGTAGACCATCGCCTCCAAGTCAACTGAAAAATTATATCTACAAATCTTCGGGTGAAGACCGTAGCACAGCCGTGCTGATGCAGGTACGCCAGATTTATTCATTTGTTGATTATGAATAGACAATTACGCTAAAGATGGCGGCAAGGAACTTTTTACCAAGATGCATTGCGTTTTTTAATCAGATCCCTATAGAGTCGTTAAAGATTCGTAATTAGTACGCAATACATCTTGGTAAAACGTTCCTCGCCGCCATCTTTAGCGTAATCGTCTATTGGAAGACATTAAAGTAGTTGGATTTATGTTTCAGCAAGTGGTTCTTAAAACTTTTTATAGGACAAGTTAAAATTTTGTTATTTTCTTAATTATGCAAACCACAGGGTGGGCAATTCCTTTTGAAATATCTTCACCATTGATCTACAGTCTATAGCTGTGTTGTGGCGCAGAGTCAGGCGGGGACCGCGCAGCCATTGGGCTAGCACCCCCCCCCCCACTTTCTTGAAAGATACGCTTTATATTTTCCACAAATAGAGAAATTGCTGTTTGGTAGGGATGAAGTCCCCATGATGTCCTCACTACGAGTTTTAAGTCAGAAAATTATCGTCTCCTAGAACTCTTGGATGTACGACAACTGAAAACCGCACTTTGGTCTTTGGTCTTTTTCTGACATCCTGAAGGGCGTGGTCTCAAAATTTTTGCTTCTTCGCTCGCAATTTAGCCCCCCCCCCCACTTTAAAACCGCTCCGCGGTCCGTGGAGTCAGGATGACATTACGGTCACACGGTCACTGATTCTACGCAGTCCCTCGGTTTCAAAGTCCGTGCTGAGATTCTTTTTCGTCTTCCTCAGGAGCTGTTGGTGTATCTATCGATGTTTGTCAAAACTGAGCCAACCTTGTTCAACGAAATGCTACGACTCAGGGTTGGTTTGATAATGGAAGTTATGGCTGCGGAGTTTGCCAGAGCTACTTCCTTGACAGGTAAGTTCAATCAAGCTTACTCATGAGCGATAGGAGACATTTGGATTGCGTTTTGAAAAATTTTGTGGTCATGGGTTGTGGTTATTAAGATTAGATTAGCCGCGATGTTTTCAGAGCCGTTTCCTGTTATTTTGTAGCCACTTGACGGTTGACCCGGCAGACGCTAATGTGCCCATCGACAAGCTTACCTTCTTAGTTTCCTAAAATATCAGTCTTCAGAATTAGATAGAAATAAAGAACAAAGAAAGATTTTGACTGGCAGGCATTTGCTATCCGGCCAATGCACATGCTTTCAACACAGCAGTGGTTTTTTCAGCGGTTTATTGCATTTCTGTAATATGATATGATTTATTAATTATTTGTAGGAGAAGAAGCAGCAGAAGGATTCATGAATCTAAAGCCATTTGAGATGAAACAATTACTTTATCATATCTTGAGTGGAAATGAAATCACTTTCAAACGAGGTACTTCTTTCTCTCTCATTAGTGGAGCTTTATTTATCCTACAGTATGGCTGATTATTAAGAGGCCCAGCCAATACGAGATTACAAAGTTTAAGTCCACGTTTACAGGAGGAAAAACTGGGATCGATCCCGTCATTACGGGACCGATCCAGTTTCTCCGCTTGTGAACAGGGTCTAAAAACCTAGTTACATGCTCTAGAATACACATTGGAGGGTACGATTTAATAGTTGTATTTCATTTGTAGCACTTGGGTGACAGAGGCTTGCAGAAGACTGGGTCATTAAATCTGTGTTGTTTGTATGTAGGGGCGTGCCCTTACTGAAGGAGGGGCATTAACAGGTGCAGGAGTATATTAGAAGAAATTTAATGAAGGAAAGGCCACTATACCAAAGTCACTCGTCGGATCCGAAAATGCTTGCGATGACGTGAGAATAATGAATTTGTAGGCAGGAACACAGCAAAACAACAAAGAGCAACATCAAATATGTATAAATGTAATGAATATATGTATTGCCAGTATTCCTGCCTTTTCTCTGCCTCCCTGCCTACAAATAGTATTAGAAGAAACGCACCATGTCAAGTTTTATACGGTTTGTTCTTGGTGTTGATATCATCAATTTCCAAAAGTGCTTATTATAAATGTTCGTCATGCCCTGCGTTTAGGGATCATTGGTTAAATTCTTAGCTTTGTATTCACACTGTGTTTTACATTGTATCATTATAGATGCCTCTGGTAGTTACAAAATTGCAAATTTACGAAGTATCAACAAAGTCAAAAGAGCCGTAAAGGTAATTGATTACTGTATTCATTCTAAGTAAAGTACAGTCGACTCTCCCTAAAGCGGACACCTTCGGAACCTGATTATATTGTCCGATTTAGCGAGATGTCCGCTTTGCAGAAAATATCCTTTTGCTTAGAACGAAGCTGTTAGCCTTGTCCACTTTAGAGATCTTTTGTCTGTTGATTTAATAAAACGGTGTCCGCTGTCCGCCTTAACGAGGTGTCTGCTTCATAAAACATCTCTTCAAAGGAATTTCAGTAGCATTTGGCAGGAACCTGAAAACACTGCCTGCCTTTTAATGAAGTGCCCGCCTTATAGAAGTGTCCCCCAGAAAGAGTTGACTGTACTCCAAGAGCTTCCTGTGTGATCCAAAATAGAATTACTGTCAAAAATTGATCTGAAGGCTTGGAAATGCAAAGGTATCGAAAAATTCAGTTCTTTCCTCTATTTTGTCCGACACAAAAATGCACTCAATAAAGATTTAAAAAATATTATTAGGAAAAATTACCTACCAGCTGAGTCAAAGAAAACGTGAGGTGTATAGCAAGCCGTATTTTGGTGAAAAACAACTCAGATTGTGATTGTTGAAGTTTTATAATGCAGAAGAAAGATTAAATTTGCAATAGAACTTTACTTTATTAAAATCGATCCTTTCTTGCCATATTTATCTGCGATTTTATGGTATAACTATTTTGGTCAAAAGGTATCGTTACTTTCTGCTTCCTGACAATAACAATTAAACGGATAGTCCCCTAAGGATACCAAATAAAGAGCAATAGTTTTACTCTTGTGCTCTAACACAATGCATGCCTTGTTTCAATTTTCTGGTACCTAGAGAAACAGTATGCATGAATGTGAATCTAATTTAAGGCCTATTTTAGGAACTTTGTGAAACACGATTTTACTAAAATCGCTCGTAATTATGAAACGGAAAGACCGATTTTGACCAAGTAATTTTCATATCCAAGTTGGCCTTTTTTCTATGTAATGAATTTTTAAAGAAACGAATTTGTGAAGTAAGATGGATCAATAAATTGACAAACACCCTATGTTCTTTTCTGACTCACCCAGTATAATTCGATACGTGTGCCCCTTCGCCCGATTCGACAAGTGAGTCCTCGCATAGATTCAATGTCATTTTATTGCAGAGTTTGAAAAAAGCTGAAAAGCAAATGCATCCATTACATGATGACAAATATCCTTCTGATTATTCATCTGGCGAAGAAGAGAATGATGACGTCAGAGCCTCGGATGAGAATGCGCACAAAGCTGGTCAGTGGATGCGAAGGCGCTGCCTAGATGGTGCATTGAATAGGGTTCCTGTAGATTTTTATTTCAAGATATGGAAGATTCTCGAAAGGGTGAGGTTTCCCTTTTATACATCAGCTTGTTTTAACATCAGCGTTTTGCTTAGGTTAAAGTGAGTCTTCNGAGTCCTCGCATAGATTCAATGTCATTTTATTGCAGAGTTTGAAAAAAGCTGAAAAGCAAATGCATCCATTACATGATGACAAATATCCTTCTGATTATTCATCTGGCGAAGAAGAGAATGATGACGTCAGAGCCTCGGATGAGAATGCGCACAAAGCTGGTCAGTGGATGCGAAGGCGCTGCCTAGATGGTGCATTGAATAGGGTTCCTGTAGATTTTTATTTCAAGATATGGAAGATTCTCGAAAGGGTGAGGTTTCCCTTTTATACATCAGCTTGTTTTAACATCAGCGTTTTGCTTAGGTTAAAGTGAGTCTTCTTGAACAACGTAACACTCTCCAGTGATGGCTCAGTGGTAGCGCGCTTGATTACCAATCCGAGGGTTGGTGGTTCGAGTCCCCGCCATGTCGAAGCTGCTACGTAGGGTGAGGAGAGTCGCTAGCTCTCTGTAGTTCCAGGCTAAAGGAATCATGAGGTGTGGTCACATCGAGAGAAAGGACCAGGACAATGCTCGATAAGCTTGGCTTTTCAGTGTCCTAAAAACTACCTTCGGATGCTAGGTAGAAATACAGCGAAAAATAAACTCTCAAGGGGTGTATTTTACCTAAAATTGCCTCAGTATAGTCAAACTAGTTCTCAAGAAGTGAAATGCTTGGAGAAGATATGGCTTCGTTGTTCTAGCTTCAGTCTCTTCAAATGGGTTTAGTGGAAATTGAAAGAAAAAAGGGCAAGTGTGATGAAAGTCATAGGAATGTCGAACATCTCATCATGAATAGAACATTGGACTCATACATAGATTTCTTCATATTAAATTGCCCCTCTTTTGGTGGAAAACTGCTTTTGCCGTTTAAATCTCATTAATCAGACTTATTTTCGGAGATGCCATCGTAGGTAGGCCAAATTAGAATTCGTTTCGTAAATATTCATCATCTTCAAAACGTTCAGAAACAAATTCCAATTCGTTATCAAGGAACAGCGAAAAAACAGCATGATCTGCACTTACCTTGGCCTTGTAATTTAGTTTATGCTGTACTGAGATTTCTTCTATTTGATTTTTATTTCAGTGTAATGGCATCAGGATCCATAATTACGTGTGTGAGCATGCCTTAGTCAAAGAGGTTTGTAAGCTTTTCTCTTTTTGTTCCAAATGCTTTACTATAAAAGGGTTTACAGAGAGTATTTGAAATATAAACCGAGATCCATGCCATATCTAGCTATCGTGTATCTTTTGAAATTTATCAGTCTTCTGAAAATTTTCCGTTATCGGCAATGAGGTTTTCAGGTGAATTTCTCAATAGACGATTATGCTAAAGATAGCGGCAAGGAATTTTTTCGAAGATGCATTTCATTCTTTAATCGAATCCCTACAGAATCGTTAATGATTCTTGATTGGAACTCAATTGGTAAAAAGATCCTCGCCGCCATCTTCAGCGTAATCGTTTATGCTAAAATAAGGCTGGATCCTCGTGTTGTCAAATATAGTCGTGTTTTATTTTGAATCCCTAATGCGAGCTCAACAAGTAGGACAGCTTCCTAGGGAGGAAAATAAGTGACAGCATGTACCCGCACATAAACTATATTTCAGCTTTGACACGTTAAATGATGCGATTTCCAGCATTCTGAAAACTGAAAACTTTAAAGAAATTTGATTGACTTTGTAGATTTCAATATATTTTCACATCTACGTTAGCCTTTTCACTATTAAATGGGATTATTTTCTACTTCGTCTAACTCAATCGAAAATAATGTTATCTACTATCAACACTACTTTATAACTAACTCTAAGATACAACCAACAATTGATATCTTATAGATAGTACAATATGGTCAGTCTAGCGATTCTGAGCCAGATGTCAAGCTCCCAAAACAAAATCACTCATCAAATATCATCAAATATCATCAAATGTCAAGGTTCCGAAGGAGGGGAGGGCGGAGTGGGTTGGAAGTCTTACTTTCAGAATCACTATCGACGTGTGATAACTTTAACCTCGTTCTTTGCTTATATACCTTGTAGTCCCTTGGACCTTATTCTATGCAGTACTGCAGTTTACTTATCTCAGGGGAACCTTACCGCTTGTATATCTCATAGGATAAGTAAATTCATGGAAATTCATGTTTGTATATTTCGGCAAACAAACTCGGAAAATTTTTTGACTTATTGCGTGGTAGGCCTAACAGTTTGTTTTCGGACATCTATTAGATGTTGGTTATGATTTATTTTCTATCTTAGATGACCCCAAACGAATTGAATTTTGCGATCAAAGTTGAAACCGGCCTCAATTGTATAACGCATCCTGAATATCGACAGCTCATGGTTGAAGCATTAATGGTCCTGTCATTGGTACTAGAGCATGATGGGAATATATTTGTCAATGACGTGATCGCAATAGATAAAATCGTTTCTGATGCCAACGAGTTGTTTCTCCAACAGCAGGTAAATATCAAGACCCTTGTTTTGTTTGTATACTTGGGAATGGAGAGGACATTGCATAACATGCAAATAGTAAGTTGAGAAATTTGCGAGTGCTTGATAGACTGATTACAACTTTGTAGTTATCACAGCATAGGAATCATATCTTTAAAAATAATTGCACGATTGCTTGATGCATCTTTCGTTTGATTTAATAGCTTGACAGGAACTTCAGGTACTTTGCTATAAGTAGTCATTGGATTTTTTTGATATCTTGATTACTTTCAGAATGACAGAATGAAATCAAACACAAATTCCGAGTCTACCAAGTCTACCGTTTTCAGAATTGGTACCAATCAAACACACCCTAAGATTTATATTTAATAGATTTGAGATGTTTGATATTTTGATATTTTGACATTTGATTCTTTTAAGGAGGGTTGCCCTTCAGCCGGAGCTGTTTACAAGGGGCCCTCCACTTAAAACATTAATTACAATATAAAATTACGTAAGAAGAAATTAAATACAATATAAATACCATAATGTTAAAAGCCTAATACAAATTTACAAAGTCTGCGATAAAATGAAAAACTAAAGCCAAAATAGATTGTTTAAACTATTTAGGGAAGATGCCTGCTTCGTATCAGCTGGAAGGCCATTCCACAATTTTGCTCCTCGATAAGAAAAAATTTTTGCCCATTACTTGACTTTTTCTTGGGCAGTCTTAAATATGTCTTAGTATTGCGCAGGATATAGGAGGAGTACTGTGAATTTCAGGTGAAGGGGTCACACAGGTATTGCGAAGCAAGTTCATGCAGGGACTTGAAGACCAATGTTTAGACCATGCAAGCAAGCATGCAAGCTGAAACCTTGCATCATTAGATATTTAACAATTTATTTTCTATCCTTACAGAAACAGTGTGGAGGTGATGCATCGACGTGCTGTGCTAAATCTGACAGCGTGAGCCCTCGTTGCGGTGCAACCAATCAGATTTGTAGACATTTTTATGACAGTGCTCCTAGTGGTAGCTATGGGACCATGACATTCTTTGCACAAGCAATTTTGAAGAAAATCAACTTAGGTGACCCTGGAGAGATTTGTAAAGTAAGCTGAATTCATCTTTTGTCCATCTATGTTTTGTCCTTCAGATTAGTGTCTTGTAAGTAGATTTAGCTTGCTGTAAAATGTATGATTTCGCATGTTGGGTGCTATACGGGTAGTGAAAAGTTTCAAACATTTTACCTCGTTAGGCGCACTAGAATTTTCACTTGATAAGAATATAAGAAATGCATTGTGATCGACTGAACTTGTCCAAGAAACAATCGCAAAATTTCAGAATATTCCACAAATAAAGCGGACTACAACAAAACGGAAGTTTATATGAAATTGATTGGTATGAGAAAAACACATGGGTAATTAAAGTTGTCCGAGGAGATTTCCTTTAATTGTCATAACTTTGTCC
>REGM01000121.1:374985-387493 GCA_004194415.1 Aurelia aurita
TTTTAAACTAATCTTTGATTTTTCCATCTTCTTTCGAAACAAACTCATGTTGTCCGTAAACAAACAATTTTAGTTTACAAGTTTGTTGGGTATACGAATCATCGAAGTTCAAAAGCAAACGGTTACCCACAAAAGGAAACCTATGATCATGCACAGAAAATATCTTTGGTTTGTGGAAAGAATGTGGGTGGAGAATCCAACCGCAATCCAAACAAGGATTAGCAGAGAAACAAAGAGATTCTCGCGCATGGCAATAAATAGACTTGGGGCAAGTCTAGGCAATAGGTTTCCCGGCTTTTGATTTGCTTTGAACTTCACCAGCGTAACAAAAGGCTTATACGAAAGGGGCAGTCCTCGGTATCCTCAACAAAGCCTTGGTGGTTTTCAGGAAACTTTTACGGATTGCTTTACAGCTGTGGAAATCCCTTTATTTTCAATCACTAATAACTTTATACTGTCATGTCAATGAAAAGCAAGGGATGCTGTTGCTACACAATCTGTCCCTTTTCGTCAAATAGATTTCGTGACTACTCAGTTATGAGTCTGGCAATCGAAATCGAAGCATCAAAGGGAATCGAAGGAGTTAAAAGTGGCTGAAGATAACTCTATTTATTAGAGTTATTGTTATCGAAGATGCTTGCATTCGTAAAAAAAAAGAGAAAATAGGCACGCGTGTGTCTTTAGTCTACTTAAATGCTGCGTTTATTCCCATCGATTGCCTTTCAAATCTTTAGTAACAAGAAACAGTATCAAAATTGTTTATAAGTAACGATCATGATACGAGGACAGCACTACCAAAATGCACCTTGCTTAAATTTTATTCGTAGAAATATTATACGCCAATCTGTAAATGCAGTGAAAGAAGATGCTGTGGTATTTGTTAGCAGTGGTGCTACAGGAGCAGTGCATAAACTAATTCATGCAATGAATCTTAAAGACCCACCAGTGAGTAGTCTTTTTTGTAAATAGATAAATAGAAAGCCTGCAGTCGAATTGTAACAATAAATGAAATATTATTCTTTGTTTGCGACTTCAACTTACGGTTGAGAATTTAGCTGTAATTTTTAGATATGTTTTACTTGCAGTATGTTAGTTGAAGAAGGCCTTCCCAGTTCTAATGTCGTTTCAAATTGAAACGACATCAGAACTGCTAAAATCTAATTTGACTCTCAAATCAAAGCTTGGAGCAAACTGGACCTGTACAAGTCATCTTGATAGAAAAGGAAAGGATGACTTGTTCCAAACAGCTCGTCATTAATTATTCTGAGACATATGTGACCTCGCTTGACCAGTTTGAAACAGGACCTAGCCGCAAGCAATTCAACATCTTCATCACTCACTATTTGTCAAAATTCAAGATCGAAATACCGCCGGCCATACCTAAAATCATTCGTCTATCCAGCAGTGAGCTATTGGGAACAAGTCGTCCTTTCTTTTCTTTCGAGACGACTTGAGAAATTCCAGGAGCAAACAAGAAACATTTGGAGACATATAATATGATATAAGCAAGATCGAGAAATTTTTTTTCAGGTTTTAGACAATAAATAGAGATGAGTTCAAGCTGATTATTCTTTTAAGTGCAAATGATGCATATACGATAAACAGCGAATAAAAATTAAATTGAAGCCTTCTAAATGAAGATTTCGAACTTTCAGTAATTGTTTGGGATGTTTTTGGCATATAACATTCCAAACCGCAGGTAAATTTCTTTTTCTCGGCAGGTATATTCAGCTTTAATTTCATTTCACAGGTTGTATTTGTCAGCCCATATGAACATCATTCAAATCTTTTACCATGGAAAGAGATCGGTGCAAAGGCAAGCGTAGTATTAAAGTATTCAAGAGTCCAAACTGTTTCAGATAAGATAAATTGGTTTACCAAATGTCCCAAAATGATGTATCGTCGCCGTACAATCAAGAGACATGCATAAATTTGAATAAACGACCTACCATGTTGAAGCAAACAGGCTAACATAGATGTAGAAATCTATTGCACAAAAATTGGCCATATCGTTCTAGAGTTCTAAAATTTCTAAGAAAAGCTGCAAATTACGATCAAATTTGGTCCCGTTTTCAACTTTGATAAGATGACAACTGCATCAGCTATCTTATACATAGTAGGAACTTAAATGAGCTCCCCATTTATATTTACATGTAAAAGATACACATTTATCCTTTGATTTTGCTCCTTGGAAGATTAACATGCTCGCTTTCATTTTTTTAGGCAAAAAGTTTTGAAAAAAGTTATCAAAATTTTTAGTTGCTCAAAATAACTTCCTAGCAAAATAGCCAGTAACTGTAGAATGGTACGACCGATTTTAATGCAATAAACATCTGCGTGTAAGTTCACGGGCTGTAGGAAACTCTGAATCAAAATTAGATTTACGGATGATACATCGAGAATCACCCTTGTTTATTAGTTCATTTGTGACATATCGATACAACGCGCGTGGCAGAGTGACGTGACCTAGAGCCATTATGCCACTCAAACGGAAACTCTGGAAAAAGAAAACTTCTTTCTCTCTCCCTCTCTTCCTCTGCCTTTCATTCCCGTTGGGCAGATTAGCGTCTGCTGGGTCAACCATCGAGTGGCTACTAATAACAGGAAACCGCTGTGAAAACATCGCGGCTAATTTAATTTTTAAAAACCGCAGCCTATGACCACAACATTTTCCAAAGACCAATCCGTATGTTTCCTACAGCCCGTGGTAAGTTAGGTTTTCTGAAGCAAAATTATTGGTATTTCACTCAAATCGGTGTTTAATTCATGATAGTAAATTTTGGCGAACCCAGATACATCATTTTGGGACATCCGGTACATCCTGTATTGGGACATCCTGTAAGTTATATCCAAACTCCTTTTTGTTCTGCCAAGGCTGCATTTAGCCACTGGATCTTGACTAAAGGAATTTCCTTAAACTAAATTAACGAAAATACAGCCATCTAGTCTAAAAATAGAACGAAAAAGGTCACGTGCCATTTATTGTCCTATTGTTTGATCATCTATGGAAAACCTGAAATAAAATTTCGCTGATTTACTTTAAATGATAAATAATAATGGATTCCCCGACCAATAGGGTATGATGTCACAGAATTTCTAGAATTGCATGTAAGGAGTCCTTGATGAAAATGTTGTAAATAGTGTTGATTATTGAAATCTGACACAAATGCATACTTTTAGCATGAAATGATCAGAACAAAAATTAGAACTCTTCAAATAAGGCCAGTATGCATGCAAGCTGGATTAATTTTGGGCCAAGAATCAAAAGTAAATTTGCATTATTCAGAAGTGTATTGTAAAATACTTTCTCCTTCCAAACAATGGATTTTCTTTTTCCTCATATTGGCAAGTATTCCATACTTGTTATCCCCTTTTATTCATCTCGCTTTAGATTGTTTGGACGGCTGAAGATGAGAATGGAAAAGTTTGCATCAAAAGTTTGGAAGATAGCCTAAAGGTGAGGTTTTTAGAAATATGAGAATTGATACCAGGTCCAGGGAGCAAAGAGCTGATACCTCTTACCTGGGTCATTTTGATTCCGCCTGAAATCGAATTTAAATGGTGTCTTCAGTGTTTATTTCATGAACGTTGAGTTCTCAGATATCCTGAGAATTGCTTTGCAAAATGAAACATCGTCAATTCTAAAGTTCTTCTTTCAGTTCCTGTGTTCAGTATGAAAAATGTAACGACAACCGAATTATAAAACGCAAATTTAAGCCCATCTGTGCTTTCGAAAACGCAAATCAGAAATGTAAGTTAGATTTCTATTGCGTTTTGTGTTGATTTCATTTGATTTGATTTTATATTCTTCAACCACGGTAACCCCGTCAGCTAAGGCTGCTTTTCAGGGGGCCGTGCCAAAAGCTTACAATTCAAAATTTAATACATATAAAACTAAAAAATAAGTAACCTAATTACAAAACTAAAATCTAGAATAAATACATTGTGGACATACTCATAATCGATGTTTAAAAGCATATAGAGAGGGTGCTTGCTTGACCTCGGGTTCAAGACTGTTCCAGAGTTGTGCACCGCGATATGAGAATGATTTCTGCTCATTAGTCCTTTTCATAAGAGGGACGCATAAGTCAGTCTCAGAGTTTCTTAACTGGACAGTGTCCCGTGAAGAGTTTTTTGAAAAAATATTTGAGAGATACGTATGTGCAAGACCATTTATGGATTTGTAAATGATGCTCGCTGTCTCTCGTTTGATAATTTCAGCGATTGTCGGCCACTATAGCTTCTGTATCAGGGCGTTAGCAGGTGTATCATAACTGCTATTGGTCACAATTCTGCTGTTGTGCTACCAATGAGAGCCACTTATAACTTGTGCTGACCAATAAGCAGCAACAGCGATGTAAAGAGCCCATGCCTTGGCATCACAGTCGCTCTATAAATAACAATAAAACGCAACTGTTATTTCCTCATATTGAAGTGTGCTACTTACCCATTCTAATTTTATTCCTATTTGTTCAATAATTGTGAAACTCTCAACATCTTACCTTAGAAATACGAGCACTGCAACAGACCACTGATAGGCAGCTTTTCCGCAGCATCCAATGTAACTGGCATTCTAACCGACGTCGATGCAATTTCATCAATATTACATAAGAACGATGCCATTGCACTTTTTGACTATGCAACTGCAGGTATATCTAATTTTTTCAATCTTGCTTTTGAGTGACTTGGCACCATCCAACTTCTATGTCTCCCCCCTACCTTCTACCTATAATTTATAGGCTTATAAACATCCAATATACCATGTAGATCTTCCTTCCTATTGTTTGCTTTTTCCTCTACCAGTGCCGAGAGTACTCGTTTGATACCAGTAGAGTGGTATCGCCCTATTCCGATCGCTGCGAAAGTTACGCCGAGTTTCTTGTTACAGGAAAGGGCTAGAGTACAGTTTAGCGGGCGGCATTCGAATGTTGTGTTGTTGTTTGTCATACGGTAAGGGTTAGGGTTAGTTTTAGAAAAAGGGTTTTTAGGTTTAGTTAGGGTAAATTAGGTTTAGTTAGGGTTAGTTAGGGTAAGTTAGGGTTAGTTAGGGTGAGTTAGGGTTAGTTGGGAGTAAGTTAGGGTTAGTTAGGGTTAGGGGTTTGTTTAGTTCAATATCTGCAAAAGGAATATGACATTTAGCGCCACCCGCTAAACTGCACTCGTCCCTAGGAAAGCTTTACAGAAATGTTATTGCTATTGATTTATTTCTAACTTCATAGTTAAAAAAGATTGATACCAAATAGCACACCTTTACCTACCTTCAACCGTGAAATCGCTGTCGAAAGACATGGATGTAAAATCGCGAGATCTTCTTTTAGTCGCCCTTTTCCGATCACGCATGAAGCTCAGATGTTTAGGAACTGGGTTCCCTCTTGAAACTTCAATCCATTTTATGGCCTCTTTCGTCTTCAATCACAACGTTCTCAAACGTCCCTTCGATTTCCCTGTTTTTCATCCCTCGTTTTCTCATGGAGAGAAATTCCGTTTACGTCCTACCATTCACAACAATTCGAAACACCTCGTGGTCGGAACCGGGTGATTCTTAACACATTTGACTGCAGTTAGAAACTATCTCGGGCTTGGAAGCAGGATAATCAATCTTCAAATTTATTTGTAAACTAGGAAGATTGATTCGCTCTGAAAGGCCGATACCACTCTTGCCATTTTTATCCTTCCTATGTACGAAAAGCAATTTGAAATATTCTTGCATTATAGACATTCTTGCAGTATAGTTGTTTAATCAAAAATGTAGTAACTTACTCGACGTTTCGCTTTCACTCCACTTGCAAGAAACATTTCTTATGAAATTCCAGTGAAATGTCAAGCAGGTTGGTTTCATATTCGAAATTCTTTTTTCAAATTCATATAGTTATGTGTAAGAGGCTAATGATTTATCAACATGTGTTATAAACCTTTCAGCACCATATGTGAAAATCGACATGAACCCTGCAAAGAAAAGGTAAGTAAAATGTTGTTAATACCCTTCGAAACTACTGGAAAACGCCAAAACAGTTTGATAATTTTGAATGATTTTTATCGGTGAAAGATATTTCGTTGATTCCTAAACAGTTGAAATTTGAAAATGTTAAAAAAATGATTTTTTTGGAGAACGTATATGTATGGCTTATTTTGTAAGAACCCGTTTTACTTATTCCACATTTAGATTCAAAATCAGCCCTTGATTTAGGTATTGACTAAAGTCTAAGCCTCTTTGATATATCGATAGAATTTTTGCTTTGTTTGTTTTTGTTTTTGTTTTTGTTTGTCTTGTTCTTTTATTTATCTTGCGAATCGGTTGGGTGGCTCTTTGGATGCAACCTGCGGGTGGGTGGTACATTTGTCCTGAGTTACCCGGTAGTTTTTGTTTCTTTCCATGTAATGGCCGCGGGGTAGTCATTGCATATTGCTCCTGGTGGTATTGTCCTTGCAGTGTTTCGTAGAGTAATTTGTAGGTAGCGTAATTAGTAATTTGTCTTGTATGAATTTTTAATGGCATATTTATAAAAAAAATTCAACCCACTTGAACAGTTGAATGAACCTAATTGCGGTATTTATTATGATGGCATTTCTTCCTAGAGAATCTTACAAAGATGCAGTATTCATTTCAACACATAAGTTTATAGGTGGTCCTGGAACACCAGGTAGGAGTCTTGATCTACTTGTCATCTTTAGGAAATCTTCAAATTATAGCAATATTGCAGTAGCATGAAATTTGGACACCTAAAGCCNAAAAGTTTAAGAACCCATTTTACTTATTCCACTTTTAGATTCAAAATCAGCCCTCGACTTAGGCCTGGACTGAAGTCTAAGCCTCTTTGATATATCGATAGAATTTTTGCTTTGTTTGTTTTTGTTTTTGTTTGTCTTGTTCTTTTATTTATCTTGCGAATCGGTTGGGTGGCTATTTGGATGCAACCTGCGGGTGGGTGGTACATTTGTCCCGAGTCACCCGGTAGTTTTTGTTTCTTTCCATGTAATGGCCGCGGGGTAGTCATTGTCTATTGATCCTCGTGGTATCGTCCTTGTAGTGTTTCGTAGAGTAATTTGTAGGTAGCGTAATTAGTAATTTGTCTTGTATGAATTTCTAATTGAATATTTATAAAAAAAATTCAACCCACTTGAACAGTTGAATGAACCTAATTGCGTTATTTATTATGATGGCATTTCTTCCTAGAGAATCTTACAAAGATGCAGTATTCATTTCAACACATAAGTTTATAGGTGGTCCTGGAACACCAGGTAGGAGTCTTGATCTACTTGTCATCTTTAGGAAATCTTCAAATTATAGCAATATTGCAGTAGCATGAAATTTGGACACCTAAAGCCCGACATCTATAGAAGGATGCAAATAAACATCGAAAAAGTAAACCTTTTCATTGCCAGCAACAGTCATTGTTCTATTTTCTTTCTAAACTTTGGAGTATTCATGGGGAGCATAGGGCTCAAGTCTTTAAAATGGTGGGTGTGAAATTTTATTACATTCTGCTTTAAATTAAATGGCTTGAAAGGAACGTAGGGTACTTTACTGTAAATCTGTCATGGAAATTTTTTGATATCTAGATTATTTTCAAAATGGCAGCATTTATTATATTTGAGGCTGTGACGTCATCAAATTTCTAAATCCTAGACCAGAAGAGCGACAGATTTCTGCTTGGCATCATATTGTAGACCTTCATAAACTATGGTTTTCTTGAAGATTGTATAATTTTCCTATATTGGTTTAGGATTTACGGCGATTTTAATTTGTTCAAAATTTTCCATGAATTCTTTCAAAAAAATATAAATGCTGCCATTTGAAAACAATCAAGATATCAAAAACTTTCCACAGCAGAATTAAAGCAAAGTACCCTAAGTTCCTTTCAAGCCATTTAATTCAATGAAAAATGTAAAAGAATTTTACACCCACCCTTTTAAAGTTTTGAAAGATTTGAGCCCTATGCTAAACTACAACATATTTTGTTTGCTACTTGCTTGATATTTTGTTTCAGGCATTCTGATTGCAAAGAGGGGCCTGTTTGTAAATCCTGTGCCTTCTGAAGCTGGTGGTGGTACCGTTATTTCAGTAAGTAATAATCCCCAAGCTACAATGCTTGCCAAAAGTGTTTGAACATCTAGTGTCCCACAACAAATAGAAACAGATTTGATCGAGTCCACCATTGACTTAAAGGCCAGTTTCCAGTCAGTGGAATTTTCCGAGCGAGCGGAAATTCTATTGTTTGGCAGAAAATGTCGCTTTTAGAAATTTAAGGTGGACTGAATTTTGATTGTACAAAATTCTGCCCGCTCTGAAAATTCCACTGACTGGAAATCTGACTCAATACCTCATAGCAATCTGAAATATGTCGAATTACAATATTCGATATTTTCACTTTCCCTTATTTGTATTCTTCATGCTAAGGTATCGATAAATAAAGCTCAAATTTGTGATCAACCATCAACCAGAGTCTAAGCAGATTGGCCCAACGAATTTGAGTCAATACTTGAAACACAGCCAAAGGTTCATCATTGTGGTTTGCTGAAACAATAATACATACAATTGCGGTATCCAAACTAACGAATGTATGAAAAGGTAAATAAAAGATAGGTGTGAGTTATTCACCATATTCGCGCCGCTCCAAGGCAGTCTAAGCAAGCCCCTGTAATAAATATACCATTTGCGCAGCGAACCACGGCTAGCATGTTTTCGGTATGTTTGATAGGACTAGTTTTAATCAATCATTTATGTCAGACTGTTGCATGTTTATTTGTATTTGTGAAATTGATTGTTATGTTGTTTCCTTGTTGTTAAAAGGTATTATATGTGATAAATAATGATGTAAAGTTTATAGATGCAAATTCTCAACTAATTCCTACACCAAGATTTTACATTTCGGGACAATTAAATCAGAATGTTTCTTTGGTGTAGGTATCCCAGCAGACCAGCGTCTTGCCTGGTCCACTATTGCATCTGTTGTTATTTAGTTTCTATTATGCCATAATGTTGTAATAAAACATTGAACAGTTAGAAACTGTTTCTGATCAAGGTGACGAGAGCTGCAATTTCTGCTTCACAATGTTCCAGTTTTAATCCTTGTATTTCTTATTTTTCAATTGGCAACGATTTGATAAGTTGTGCAAACTTCTATGCCAAAATGTTGCTTCTTTTCTGGAATTCTTTATTGAGCTTGGTAGGTTTAGTGTTGGGCCTGCAGGCTATGTATGGTTTTACATATGCGATGCATTTTGTTGTTTGAAGCAGGCTGTTAAATAAGTCACATCGTGAATAGTTGTCTGTTTTATGCATAGGGCTAAAATCTTTCAAATCTTTAAAAAGGTGGGTGTAAAATTCTATTTTTTGAACTGAATGGCTTGGTAAGAACTTACGGTGCTTTTCTGTAAATCTGCAGTAGAAATGTTTTGATATCTTGATTATTTTCAAATGTTTGTTCAAATTTTATTTTTGTTGAAAGAATTCATGGGAAATTTTTAAAAACTTAAAATCGTCGTAAATCCTAAATCAATGGAGGAAAAATGATATAATCTTCAAGAAAACTGTATTTTATGAAGGTCTACAATATATTGGCAAGCAGAAATCTGTCGCTCTTCTGGTTTAGGATTTAGAAACTTGATGACGTCATAGCCTCAAATATAATAAATTCCGCCATTTTGAAACTAATCAAGATATCTCAAAATTTCCACGGCAGATTTACAGCAAAGTACTCTAAGTTCCGTTCAATTCAAACAAAAATGTAATAGAATTTTACACCCACCTTTTGAAAGATTTCAGCCCTTATGTTAATCTATGATCCACAGGTTACGCATCAGATGCAACGATACTATAAGGACATTGAAGTGAGAGAAGAAGGAGGAACCCCTTCCATTATTGAATCAATAAGAGCTGGTTTGGTATTTCAACTTAAAGAGGTGAGATTTTGCAAAAAGCTTTATAATGATAAAATAAGTTTATCCTCTTAGTTTTTGTAAGAATTAAAAGAACTTGTAACTGACACCATTTATGCATGCCTCAGTTCCCATCATACACATTTTTTTTATATAAGAAATCGCTTATAAGGAACTGTAGGCTCAACTTTTCAAAAGTTAAGAAACCGTGCTACCTGGATCAAAAAAGCTAAGAAAAATTTGTAATTTGCAGTTATAAGTTCCTACTGTCACTCAAAATGGTTTGACACTGTACAATATTAACAAATGTTTTAACATTGTTTTGAGTGCGAATTCTGTCAAATACTTGTTTTGAGATCTTACTAGTACTTTTAAAGCCCTTTTACCAAAATTGAATTGAAACTACCTATATTAAGAGCATGAAATATATAAGAAATTCACAAGTAAATTTTGGTAGTAAACTGTCCTGAAATTTAAAGGACAATTCTAGCCTCACTGTATAAGGCTCATCTCATTGAATTGAATTGCTGTTGTTGTTGTCGCTGCAGTGATGTCATTAAACACAAGGTCAGAGCGTTCTGATGTCACGTTTGAGAATGAGGCTGCCCTATTGTTTTCTCCCCTCTGAATCGTGACTAGCCTCCTTATCGTGTACTCGCGGAAAAAATGGCGGCCAATTGGTGGCGCCATTTGGCCTAAATTACCAAGATGTTTATTGAATTGACATCTGAAACACAAGTCTTAATGTGGAAAAAAGTTTGTCATTTGATTCGGGAGATGGTAAGTTCATTTTCTAACATTAATTTTATAAACCCCGGAATTGTCCTTTAAGAGACCATCTACCAGCCCCGGACATATTTTCAAAAATCAGTGTATTCAATATGAGTTAGATGAATTTATTCTTTTAGATAAATTTATTCTTTTTAGGTTATTGGAGCAGAGAAGATATTGAGAAGAGAAAACTGCTTGGTAAAGTAGGTTTTACCTTCACATTTTTCAAACATAGCCAGACAAACTGTTTTGCAACCAACTTACTCCTTAGCACTAAATGGGCAAAAATGTGCCTTATGTGTCTCAACAAATCATTGTCAAACAAATATCAATCAAAATAACCTAAAGAGTTTGAATTTTGATAGATTTTACAGGTTTGAGCTCAGAAAAAGAGAGAAGTGCCCTCGGCAAATTTATACCAACTTCTTTGATAATGATTCTTTTCAAGCGAAGTAGTCGTCGGGGTCGTCACGGTTGTCGAGAAGAGGACTATATTTTCGTCGTTCATAGTCCGTCTTTTGTATTTTTTCCAACGAATCCAAGGACTAAACTACCTAATGAATGAATTAAAATCGTCCTTCGTATTTAAGGTTACTGCCCTATATGACCAAAAGTATCATTTTCAGTTTTTTCCTTTTATCAATAATGCAGGGTCGAAGCTACAATTTGAAACCCTCCCAGTCAATATCTAAGCACTGGAAGTAATGATAATTCTTAGTTAAAGATAAGAAACTAAAAGTTACAGTAGAGATTTATTCCTAAATAGGAAGGGATTAATGATAATCACTTGACCTTCAAGATGAAATGATGAGTGTTAATCTACCTGTGGGATGCAAACTTTCGCAACTTTGCCGCGTTGTTTCGATTTATTGACATTAGTACTTAGTCACACGCTTCATGTTGCTAATGACCTTGACCCGGTTTATTTTGTGGTCTGATCGACAGTGAAGTCACGTTTCAAAGAGGAATCACTAAAAGCCAGCTTTCTCGGAACTGAAAAGTCCTCTAGTAGTAGGTACTAAGTTCCTATTTAGGACCCGCAGCACCAATCAAATTATGAGAAATTTGGCACAGTGGGAGATAATGCATGTAGCGACCAAAGCGTGTCTGCGTTTTTTTGACGATCAACTGGTCTGGATTTTAGACTGAGCAAAGCTGCCGGGAGGGCTAAGAAACTTAATCCAATTATTGCGAAAGCTATAGCTTACGAATTGGATATTATATCAAAATTCTCAGACACACTTTGGCAAACAAGGAAACGATCTATCGGCTTAAGTTATTTTCGTGATTCTACGGTCTTGCTGGGGGTCCTAAATAGCCTTTGACGGAAGGGTATTTTAAAATCATGATAACTTTGATAAATGATATATTGACGCTTTTTTCAACTGGATTTCCACATGGGGGTATTCCTAATTAAATTACGCATCGAATGATGTATGGGTTCGCTATCATCCACGCACAGTACGGTCCCTCAGAGGAGAAAACTGAAATTACTGCCGTGAGGGTGGGCAGTAACCTTAAATTTAAAATTCATAATAGATTAGTGCTCATATTCCTACTGTTTCCACATTCTTGACTGCGTGCATTTTCTCGTAGGAAGGCTCGTGAATATTGGAAAAACACACCGAATTTATTTTTTCTCGGTAACAGTGAAGCAAAAAGTTTGCCGATATTCCCATTCGTCATTTTTCACAAAGAGTCAGGCAAACTTCTTCATCATAATTTTGTATGTGCTGTTCTGAATGATGTGTTTGGAATACAGGCACGTGGTGGCTGCGCATGTGCAGGACCTTACGTTGAGGTATGGAGTAAATTTTCTTTGTGGTTGATTTTTAATTCATATTTTTTTGCAATATTC
>REGM01000121.1:388539-415001 GCA_004194415.1 Aurelia aurita
GCAAATTTTGAATAAAGCCTAATAAAATCTACAGGGAACTTGGGAAATCAATGCAAAGCTAGGAATATGACCTATTTTAGATGCTCTTTCGAAGTGACTACTTATTTTGAAATTTGGACTAGTAAAATTTGAGGTAAAAGACAGCATTAACGATACCTTTCTTAAATCTAATAAGCCGCTTTCTGGAGTCTCCGAAACTAAATAAGCCCTCAGGGCCTAATAGGGCTTTAACAGTAAAAGACTTTTAAAGTCAAGACACCAAACAGACTTGCTGCATATGAAGGTGTGACACTACTCTCTGTGAGAAAATATTTTTTCCCTTGTGTAGGATCTGCTTGGAATGGATGAAGAACTGGCGATGAGATATGCAAATCTTCTTGTTCAGAAAGGGTAGAAACTTAAATCTCATTGGTTCAAACTCGATTACTTTTTTACTTTGGTCTTTCTTTTAGTGTCAAATTTATCATGTGTTAAGAATAGCATAACGCCTTTTTGGTAACGTTAATGGTAACGTAAATGTTTGTGTACTGCTTGAGCACTGGCATAAAAACTATGGATGCTTGATAGTAGTATACTAGCGCTATCACTGCTGTTAACATCATAGTCTAAAGATAATCTTGAAATGTCTTCAAATAAGGGAGTTGTCATTTTTAATGCTGGTTACAGGGGTGGAAAATTTTAGAGTGGCTCTAAATGTTTAGCTTTGTTTCATTGGAGTATCAAACTTTTTGGCAAAATACATGACGGGGTGTAAATTGTTTTGGAAAATGATTTAACTGGAAATAAAAGTTGCATACATTTTTCTATAAATTGTACATGGTCCTGCTGTGTGCATCAGGCAAGACGTTACTTAAAACTAGTTGGCGAGGGTTCTCTTTTTCTTTGACTTTTTTATCTTTTCCATTTTGCTTTCTTTTATGTCCAGATTGCGTTTCTTAGTAGTTCCAAGCTTTCAGAGACGTAGGAATCGGTGGGGGGCACGTGTCCCCCAGGATTCTGCAATAAACCACAATGGTCCTGTTTGTTTCAGGAAGTGCCCCTTTTGCTTAATGAAATAAGCGCCCTTGAAGTATCATACCCACCAAGTTATTAGATAAAGAAGCTACGGAAAGTGAATCCAATCACAATGCATACATATGTACTTTGCCCTATATTTCAAATACTCACAGGAATCCAATATCCAAATCGCCATTCAAATTCTCAACAGGTGATCACTTTGACAAGGAGATCTTGACATTGGTTTTTGACCGTTGAATCTTGAAGATCTAATCACGCATTTTAAGCCATTTTCCAGTTTTTTCTCTACGGCTGCCTGTTAGTGAATTTCAGTGTTAATGAGATGATAATTCTTTGAAGGTAATCAAATTTTTATAGAGAATATTTTAAGCTATTGAGAGCACCTTTTCAGGTAAGATAGAACATGTAAATATTTTCAGCATTATGAAGATTGCTGTTGTAATTCTAAAAAATGGACGTTTTTGAGTCACCCAATAATACCACTTCTTTAAATCTTCGTCGATTTTCTCAAGGAACGATGAAGAAAACGAATTTCAAATTTTGGAAGAAGAATCAGAAGTTCAACTGGAGATACTTAAGTATGTTTATTGGATTTAACTTTGCCAAAATCCATTATAAAGCATTCTCATAATTAAGATGCCGTTATTCAATACTTTGCTTCCCTTCCCTTGGGAGTTAATCTATCTTTATTTAGCAGAATTTGCAAGGACTGTGAATTACCACGTCTGAACAAGCCCGGGGGGAGGGGGTAAATTAGCATTCTATGGTATTCTAGTATTCATATTATTCTATGATTGTGCCATTCAGGGCATGAAAGTACCACCCATAAATCCGAAAAGATTTCTATAAAGTATACCTTTAAATCCTGAAAAAGCCAAAAGGTATACTCATAAGTCCGGGAAAGGGTAAAAAGTGTACCCTTAAACGTAGTTTTTCATAAAGGAATCATACCCAGAAATCCGGAAATCTTTCAAAAACAGTTACAAACTATACCCATAAATCCGGACTCCATCGCAAAAAATATACCTTAAAAAATGGCACAACCCAGTACCATGGAGTACTTAATCCCCCCCCCCCACGCCTGGGAGAGCAAAAGAGTTTTCGGAAAAGAGAGTTTCTCTTTCCTAAGATTGCAACGAGAAAGTTCCCTCTATTGATAGCAAACTTTTGCTTCTAGGCCTGGATTTAGTCGTCTGAATTTACCATTCTTTATGTCTGAATATGGTATTGAATATGTTCTTGCTGCTGTTGATATGGTTGCAAGGCTTGGCTGGACATTGTTGCCCCAGGTATCTTAACTTACATTTTTGCAGTTTTTGAATTTTTCTTTGAATTGAATGACTTGAAAGGAATTTACGGTACTTTGCTGTAAATCTGGCATGGAAATTTTTTGATATCTTGATTATTTTCAAAATGGCAGCGTTTATATTTTTGTTGAAAGAATTAATGGGAAATTTGGAAAAATTTATGTCATCGTAAATCCTTAATCAATAGAGGAAAAATGATACAATATTCAAGAAAAGCGTAGTTTATGAAGGTCCACAATATGGTCGCAAGCAGAAATTCGTCGCTCTTCTGGTTTAGGATTTAGAAACTTGATGACGTCACAGCCTCAAATATGCTAAATGCCGCCATTTTGAAAATGATCAAGATATCAACAAAGTTCTACGGCAGATTTACAGCACAGTGCCCTAAGTTCCATTCAAGCCATTTAATTCAAAGAAAAATGCAGAAGAATTTTACATCCACCTTTATAAAGATTTGAGCCCTATGAGATCAGGCATTATCAGGCATTGCCAAGGTATAGCCAAGCCCATCCTTCTACTTATGTAAGTTTCACAGCAAAATGTTGTTGCATACAAACTGAATAGATTTACTAATTGAGCCGAAAATTCAGTTCAAGTCTCTTGGTCCATTTATTTTATGTAATCGATAAAGAGATAAAGAGCCGTGATTTTGAATGAATAAATCAATCGATTAATCAATCTAATACATCTAATAGGAGGAAATGAGTAAACGAATGACAGCAAAATAAGGAGGGAGTGTTTTTTCAATCACTTAGTGAATTAGTGAATTAATGAATAAGCGAGTGATTCAGTCATTGGTCTGTCTGTTGGTCGGTTGGTCGGTTGGTCGGTCGGTCGGTTGGGCTGTTGGTCAGAAAGTCAATAAATGAATGAATGAATAAATAACTGAACAAGTAAATAAATAAATCAACCAATCAATCAATCAATCAATCAATCAATCAATCAATCAATCCGGACTGATAAACGAAATCATATTTAAATTTCTTTCAGTACATCATGAATCGGAAAACTGGTGAATGGATTCATGGCAATGACAAAGTGAGTAATCATTTTGATATTACCTTATATTAAATGTAAATGGCCACAGGGTTGATATATATTTCCATGCCTCCTGTGGTATTGTTCTGTACCCTTGTTAGTGTTTGTAAAATATATTTAAAACAAAAATACGGAAAATTTAGAAAATTGGACTTGAAGATGAGTTGAAGTTCCCGCAAAGACCTTGCACAAAGGCTGCAAGGGAATCGTAAGAAGAGTTTTAGCTCTCTGGAGTACTTTTTCATGCTTAGAAATTTTATTTGTTTTTAGAAAATGCAGACGAGAAAGAATATAGAAGATATTACCTACGACGCACGAAAATTCAGTTATACCAAAAGTAGAGGTAAATTTGGAAAAAGTCCGAGTTGCAAGGTATTTACCTTTTACCGTTTTTCATTTACCGTTTCTTGTAGAAATTGGTATTTTTAAAAACTGCTTTGCATTGAAGTAAAACTCGAAGTGCATTCCAAATTGTCAAAATACTCCTTACAAGACTAACATAACCAACAACCCCTGTATAATAATGCCTAGTAGACTCAAGCTATTTATTTAGCATCTTTCTCTCAGCTTTGTTTTACAGTAGATTTTTGTAAAGGTCTGGCAAAATCTTCCAGAAATTTCTATTTGATCTGTTTTGTCAATGATACAATTATCTTTACAGATGATAAAATGTTTTTTCTCGTAGCTTGGGACAGTGCAAAATTTATTATATTACATGGCCGGTGGAGCAGAAAAATTCTTGCAAAAAATCTGCTTACCCCGTATAAAATTATTGCAAAGAAACTAATTGGTCCTTCCTTAAAAAATGTATCTGTCCCGTATTCGTGAGCATTAGTTGTAAACAGTATGATAGATGAATTTGCTAATGACCATTACAAAATAAATTGTTGTCCTTACAAGTCTTTGTCAACAAAATATTGATTTTGATGACGATAAGATGTGACTGATGGACCGTTCTTGCAGACAATTGACATGGAAATTCTACATCATTTTATACACATCTCTTCAAGCACTTCTCATCTAGCATGATTTACAATTTCGTCGTCAAAATGAAAATTTTATGTTTCAAACTGCACCTTGAGCTCATAAAAAAGTTACTGCCCCGTATTTATTTGCCCAATAAAAAGTGTTGACCCCGTTCTTCTTAAGCTCAAANAATTCGGCAAAAATTGGCTTTTCCTGGAAATTTCAAGGACATACGTTACGTCATACGGATGTCAAAAGCCTTAAGATGTGGAGGAAATTAACCGAACAGCTCCAGAAATTCTACTAGAATACCTGAAATTTTATCCTGACCAGCTATGTCCCAAAAAGTTGGCTTTTTCTGGGGTTTCTTCCATGAACCTAGGCAAAAACCGGGTTGGTTTATATTTGTTCCCAGGACAAAGGTGGGGTCAAGAATTTTACAGTACTTGACCACCCCTGAGGATTACACCACTGCTCTACAGCAGTTTCGACATCTATTTTTCAACAGATGGTATAATTCTCAGAGCAAACTAATTCATGCCTAAAGAAGTGTAATACGACGTTTCTATTGGTCAAATAACATTTTCCTGGACAGAGACTAATTCCAGCCAGCTGTTATGGACTTTGATTTTCAGGCCAGAGAGATAAAATATTGATGATCTGAAAACTAAGATCTGTCATAGCATTCTTAATTGAGATTCAAAATTCAAAAAGAACTATCTTTATCCAAACAACGTCTGTGATTGGTGAACTGCTCTCTTTTGTTGCGCAGCCAAACAGGTGTTCTTGTATTTCAGGGGGTAACAAGGGTAATAAGTAAACATAGGATAATTCTATTTGTACATCAAAACATCAACGAGCAGAATGATATCTCAAGACTTAGGACCTGAGGTCTTAGTTCTCACTATTTCCACCTTAACCACTACCTTCATGTTGCACAAAGTAGTATGAACGAGTAAGGATCAGAGGTCTTACTCTTAGCAGCTACTAGGACTCAAAGGAATAAGTCTAAAATCTCCTTATATCGAGAATTTTATAAAGGAAATAGACATGGCTAGATGCAATGGCCTATAAAATTTAGATTCGACTCATGGTTTGTCCTTTGGAAGCTGAAGTTAGACTCATTCTAAAAGTCTCTTGTATCGTTCCCCGAACTGATTGCTGCAATGAAACTGAAGCGATAACAACAACAGCAACAGCGAGCAAAAGTTAGAGGGACTTCTGTAATGAGCCAAAGCTAAAGTATCTAAAATTCAAAGTTTCCTCTTGAGTAAATCATGTTGTTTTTAACACAAATATGTTGGAATATCTAAAGAAACTAGCGTTGTTTTGATAACAACTAGTGATAACAACAAGTATATTCATTGGGGATTCTGATACGTGAAGAATGTTTCAGGATTGCCCATGCTATTCTGCAAACAGATTAAAATGATTACTTTGCTGTTTTTGCTGATATTTTCTTCCATTTCCTTTATTTTGTTTGAGCTTCGCGAAGCTTCGAGCGATCATCCGCCAGTTTGAAATCCAAAATATTTTTGGCGGCTATTACAAAAAGACATGATTCTCAAGCCGGTGCTCTCGTAATTATACGCAAAGGGAAGGAGTACCTGCTTGAGGATCATGACTTTTTGCTAAGGACCGCCAAAAAAATTGTGAATTTCAAACTGGCGGATGATCGCTCGAAGCCTTACGAAGCTCAAACAAAATCAAGGAAATGAAAGAAAGCAAAGTAATCATTTTAATCTATTTGCAGAATAGCATGAGCAATTGTGAAACATTCTTCACGTGTCAGAATCGCCCCTGGTATATTTTCTAAGAAAGATATGGAACAAAATCCTCCTAAAGCATGTAACTGATATCATGTACCTGATAAAATCTCACCTTTCAGCCCCCCGTGTCAAGACGAACCGCCCAGTACTTCAAGAGTCAGAGATCTTGGCGATCATGCTGTTACCGGCGAGCCATTTTCAAAGAATTTAAAATTGCTTTATCTCAAATGTTCGTAGTCAAAATATAGCACAAATCAAGCAGGTTTTTGTATCAATACGACGTTGAAGGAGCTAGAGAGTAGACAAGGCCGAAGATCTTGATAATTCTCGTCAACAGTTTGAGTATGATTTCAGGGTAATTGTTATACTTATTAATTAAAGCTACCACAATTCTAGATCGATTATCGTACCAATATGACGTTGAAGGAGCTAGAGAGTAGACAAGGCCGAAGATCTTGATAATTCTCGTCAACAGTTTGAGTATGATTTCAGGGTAATTGTTATATTTANATGTAACTGATATCATGTACCTGATAAAATCTCACCTTTCAGCCCCCCGTGTCAAGACGAACCGCCCAGTACTTCAAGAGTCAGAGATCTTGGCGATCATGCTGTTACCGGCGAGCCATTTTCAAAGAATTTAAAATTGCTTTTATCTCAAATGTTCGTAGTCAAAATATAGCACAAATCAAGCAGGTTTTTGTATCAATACGACGTTGAAGGAGCTAGAGAGTAGACAAGGCCGAAGATCTTGATAATTCTCGTCAACAGTTTGAGTATGATTTCAGGGTAATTGTTATATTTATTAATTAAAGCCACCACAATTCTAGATCGATTATCTCAAGATGTTTGACATAATAAACAAGAAGATAAAATCCCATATAGCGGGTGAGTAAAACAAGCATAGGCGTTTGCCAGAATATGCTGTCAAGAAAAATTTCAATTTCAAATTAGTATGGTTCATCTTATAGTAGAAAGGCTAACTTAGATGAAGAAATTTATTTCATTAAAATCGGTCATATTGTTGTAGGGTTATTGGTGATTTCACTTGGAAGTGGTTTTTGGCAGCGCTTGAAAAAGGGCTAGATTTTACAACCAAATTGTGCAAGTCTTCGGTTTGAAATGATGGCAATTGCATCAAAATCTTCTGAGAAGCTAAAATAAGCCATGGAAATGCGAAGGGTCACATTTGCATTATTTTTTCATACTGGGGGCTGTTTATGCTCCGCGTCAATGTTCATAAGTTGAATGAATACTGGAAGAAATTTGATCAAAATTTTCAATCCTTCTTCCAGCATGTTCACAAGAGCTCCACAACAAAATTGCTGATAACTCTAGAACGAAATGAGCTATTTCAGAGAAATTAATTTTAGCATCTAAGTTAGCCTTTTTGCAATGAAATTGCATATAGCACGATGAAATTGATCCATTATTTGTAATTATACAGTTTGTCGAACTATGATACCTTTTTGCCGCACCTGATATGTTGTCTAATGAAATTTTGATAATGGAGCTCTTTCGGCAAGCAGCTAAGTCTGCTGGAAGTGAAATGAACTAAGGCACTTCGATAATTGAAGTAAATGCACTTAATTTTTCATAAAAAATTGGTTATAGGAAATTGTAGTAACTTCTTCCAGAAATAAATAAGCGTCCGATTGAGCGTACGAGTAGAGATCACTCTGGAAGCACCTTGCTGTCAGAAGAAATTGAACCAACAAAGGTCATAGAAACCAAAAATAGTTTTGTTTGCTAAAGATTAATTGAGTGATAAATATAGACTAGTAAATAACTTTTGACCGGCTAAATTTTAATGTACTTTCAATAAACTTGATTTACGCTTTGATCAATAATGAGTTTATTTAAAGCTGGTGCTATTTAGAAAAGATAGACAAACAAGAGCAATATTGAGAACCATTGCAGTCGAAATCAAATTTGCAGTTACGTGCTGTTACTCGTTACCAGTGGCGGCTGGTGGGGGAATAATTGGTGGGACAAATTTGGGAAAATGAGGGGGTCTGGGGGCAAACCCCCCAGGAAAATGTTTAGTGACCATGCCCTTCACACGCTCGGAAAACGCAGCCAACGCCCTTTTTTAGATCATTTTCTGGATAATTTGCATAGAACTTTTAGCAATTCTACTTTTCCATCTGCAATTGCCCACCTATGGCACTCATCGTAGTAGCCTACCAAACCTGTAGCCAGTCGTACCTTCGAATACCCATAGTAAATACGAGCTCCTCGTAAAGTTACGTGGCGACGCTTTTGTCAGCAAATCTGGTCGATCTGGCCCCAGACGCTTTAATTCTAATTCTCTTCAAGACTTTGTTTCGAGAATGGCTGATTTTGCAGAGCTTCGATAGCATTCATATCAAATTTTCCTTCGTTCTTTTCAAAACAGGCCTACGAAATGTTTGAAACACCTGAGTGGTGTTGCTGTTGTTAAGCGGGGAGGGCGAAATTGTTTTTGCCCAAATTTCACGAAAATTGACCAATCAGCTAACTTCATGGCATGGATGGCAGGACCAAACGACCGTAGTGCGCATGACAATAAGGTTCTGAGAGGGGCAGAAAAATCTTTGCCCAACAACAGACAGGAGGCAGTTCAAAGAAATCGCAGCAGGCTCGACAGCCTCAAAGAGAGGCTAATTCTGTCAATAGTATAAACGACTCCCACGCTTTTAATAGGGCTCATTGAAGAATTTTCAACACAGTTCCCAAATTAGATAAGATCTTATTTAACTCACACACAAAATGTTTGTTGATTTTCAGGCGAAATTTTGTACCTTTCTTTGAAATTGGCAGGTGGGGCACTGCCCCAAGGGCCCCTCAGTACCAGCCGCCACTGCTCGTTACTTGCAATTGCTCGACCCTATTTAGGCCCCTACAAACATGATCCCGTGTTACCAATCAGATTGCGAGATTAGGTAAAGAACAAGGGTTTTAGAGCTTTGATTCGATTGACGCAGTTGGTTAGATTTGAACGAGTTGCTGCGGAAGCTGGTTGAAGATTTCTCTGGCAACTTTTAGTTTTAATAACATGGCAATAGTCGGATCACAAGACTTATTTTGCATTCACAAGGTAAAATGAGCTTTCTTCTTCGTATTTAAGATATGTTTCATTTCTGAGGAGTGACTGTTGAAAATGGCCTAGACAATGATTCGGTCATGTTCTGATTGATGAATTCAATACACAGGGTCAGCTTTTGTACTGTTTCATTATCCCTGTTCAGTAAGGTTTACCGCAGGAATATATAGCATAGGGCTCAAATCTTTCAAATCTTAAAAAAGGTGGGTGTAAAATTCTATTTCATTTTTCATTGAATTGAATGGCTTGAAAGGAACTTAGGGTACTTTGCTGAAAATCTGCCGTGGAAATTTTTCAATATCTTGATTATTTTCAAAATGGTGGCGTTTATATTTTTGTTGAAAAAATTCATGGAAAATTTTGAAAAAATTAAAATCATCGTAAATCCTAAATTTATAGAGGAAAAATGATAAAATCTTCAAGAAAACTGAATTTATTTAGTCCCAAGAGAGGAAAAAGAATAGAGTCTAAGTATGTTACAATAGCGCCGCGGATACAAGCGTTCCAGTGATTTAAGTTGTTCTTGCACGTGAAATAGTGACAGTATAAATAGTTTGTACAGGAGTCTAAAGGTCACACGGTCGATAGCTCGTTGCTGATCAGAAACCCCTCCCCACCCCTCCCATAAGATTTTAGTATACCGGCAATATCAAGTAGTGGATGTTAATTGTATTTGATATATCTATCGATATTCGATTCGCCATCCCATAATGATAAGCCCTGACAGGCTACTGTAATGATCTAACCTGGATGGCTCATCAATTGTATGCTATGTGATACAACTTTGTAGAATTTTCGTCTTGTCTTATTTACCTAATTTACTTGTATGTCATGCACATGTCTTTTCACAAATTGCTAAACTGACCAGTACTACTGTTATGAAAGACTCTTAGATATAACTGTAATTAGATACTAAATAAATGTAGTTATTTTCGGTTGAATGAAATGAATTAGAAAATAACCATAGTTTATAAAGGTCTACAATATGGTGGCAAGCAGAAATCTGTCGCTCTTCTGGTTTAGGAACTAGAAATTTGATGACGTCACAGCCTCAAATATAATAAATGCCGCCATTTTGAAAATAATCAAGATATCAAAAAATTTCCGCGGCAGATTTACAGCAAAGTACCCTCAGTTCCTTTCAAGGCATTTAATTCAAAGCAAAATGCAAAAGAATTTTACACCCACCTTTTTTAAGACTTGAGCCCTATGCTGGGATATATAACATGGCCGCTCTGGGTAATCATATAACATTACCCCATGCGTTAGTTTTCGAATACAACAAAATCAAACTTCTTTCATACAACAATTTAAATCTAATTCAACTTCGCAATATATCGACTGACTGAAGTCTATCTATTAACTCACAACTCAATTGATTATGTGTTAACCACACGGTCAATATATGCCGAATAACATATGTAGAATGAAATACTATCTTAATGCATTAATGCTCTTGGGGCCTGATTACATGAGCAGGGCTGGCCCTGTTATCCAAGCAGGACGATTTTAGGTGAGATTTCCTTCTGTCAATAGGAGACATGTGATAAATCTGAAACATGATTATATGGTAAGTGGGCCAGCCCTGGCAGCCGGGATCCCACTTCTGCATTTAACAGGGCTGGCCCTGTTTGAAGGGATGAAATAATGACGTTTCTTTCATGCAATCGCTTGGCAGGGCTGGAAACAGGGCTGGCTTCCTAAAGTTCTTAACTGCGCATGCACCAAGCCGCCATATTGCAAATGGTCTGATTTTTCCCGCCAAAATTTCTTCGCAGCCCTGGGGTGAATTACTCCATGTAATTGCACGCAACATTACATCCCTGCTAACAGAGGCAGCAGTTTTAGCAGGGCCAGCCATGTAATCAGGCCCTTAGTTAGCATGTTCGTCGCGTCGGTTGCAAATCGTTGTATGAGATAATGTCGATGCAAAACCACTATTTGCCAACCTTCATCTTTTTCTTTAAGGTATATTCTAAAATGTCTTGGGGTTTTCTTACGACTTTGGTCAATTCCTCACAGACACGGGGGACTTGGGTAATCAGTCTTACAAGAATCGTCTTGCAGGTAGACTAATTACAGGGGTGTAGCCAAAGGGGGGCTGCGGTTGGGTATTGCACCCCCACAACGTTTGGTTTGTCGCCAAATTTATCGGCAGAGTTGGCCACGTTGTATCACTTTCAAGAGCTACAATCAAGGAACGCCCATTATTTTCTGCAAATTAATTGTTTGCGGCGTTCCTTGTCTGCACCCCGTAAGTTTTCTTTAGCTTCGTTCCTGTTATTATACGTTTGAAACAAGTTCATTGATTTCTAATCAAGCTAGAGACTTATCAAATCGAAGTCATCTAAATTTGCAAGAAATTACAGGACTAGAGAGTTGCAAAAGTGGTTGTTGCCTGCAATGCTTTAAAGTGAGCTTTTGATTTGGCAAGGAGAGAAATTTCGTTAGAAAGTGCTCGCAATCAGTTATTAAGTATTAAAAGAAGAAAATTGAAGAAAAAATTAGAGTTGTGTTGTCCATTATCGCCACCCNGTCGCCAAATTTATCGGCAGAGTTGGCCACGTTGTATCACTTTCAAGAGCTACAATCAAGGAACGCCCATTATTTTCTGCAAATTAATTGTCTGCGGCGTTCCTTGTCTGCACCCCGTAAGTTTTCTTTAGCTTCGTTCCTGTTATTATACATTTGAAACAAGTTCATTGATTTCTAATCAAGCTAGAGACTTATCAAATCGAAGTCATCTAAATTTGCAAGAAATTACAGGACTAGAGAGTTGCAAAAGTGGTTGTTGCCTGCAATGCTTTAAAGTGAGCTTTTGATTTGGCAAGGAGAGAAATGTTGTGTTGTCCATTATCGCCACCCACGCAAGCAAAGTTAAATCATAGCAGTTAGGTCCAATGAAAACTGCTATATTTTCCTCAATAATAACACTATAAAGATGAAACCTTTCTAAATTAAAGACAATGGCATCAGGAAAGAATTTAGTGCGCTTTTGCATTTTCATTGGTGCCTATGACTTTTTTCAGAACTTAAAAAAAAGTGGCGGTAATAGGCGATTGGCGGGCGACACTACTCTACACCTTTATTCATATTTTCAAAGCAGAAGGAAAACATAGTTGACTTTGAGTCGTAGTTTCAAAGCACGTCTAGTTAAACTTACAGCAGTGGCGACGATTAATTGAAACAACGAAAATTTACCCCAGTAAAGATAAGAAATCTAGCTTTTGCTGGTTGAAGCTCGCAGTAAACTGCGAAGACCGAACAAAAGAATACCTGATAGAAAACGTTCTACTTTTGCCCATATTTATCAACCTTCTAAATTTAATTTATAGATAAAGCAAGATTCTATTGTATGAAGCATTTGCAAGAAATTACATTCGTAAAGAAAGGAGAACTTTAGCTTTTAAACTGCTTAAAGAGACCTGTTAACAGTTGAGATTGGGAAGAGAAACCGTTAAGAAATAGTTGGAGCTGACCTCATATTTTCAAAACACTGTCCAGCATACTTCTAAAAAAGCGAAATTCTATTGTATGAAAGGCTGGCGATAGAGAACAAAGACTAAGCATTTGCTGTCAAGTGATTCTAGTGAGCAGGCTGACTGGAAGAAGAAAAAGTGTCAAGAAAGAATTGTATCTCAAATCATACAACGAAGTCAATTTGCAAAAAGAGGCGGAAGTGAACTTCAAGAAGATAATTAGAAAATGCAGCCATAATAAATGTTCTAGAGAACTCTTGGTAAAGACTTGAAACAGAATTTTAAAATTTTCAATAGGAAAAAGGCAAATATTTGTCAAAGAAGGCAACAGTTGATTTCGAAAGGATATACGAGAAAATACAGCTACAAAGAAAAGGGGAGTTTGGAACTCGTTTGTAAGGACGTGAAGCAGAATTTTTGAATTGAAAAGTAAACCAAATTTCTAGTAAGAAGAATACTTGCGGCATGTTTTGAAGGAAAGTTCACGTTTTTTCGTAGCAAAGCGACCGACTATGTCAGTATTACAAAAGCGATGTGCAGTAAGTGCAACAACAAAGAAGAATTTTAGTATCTTCTGGTAAATAGCCTTGCAATAAAGAATAGAAACAATGCTGTGAAATAAACTGCAAAAATGGACGTTAACTTTGTTCCAAATTTGTGGTTGAAATCTTAAGAAGCAATTTAAAATTGAGTGATTAGTTTGTTCTTGGCACCAGGTTACTACCAATAAATATCTCTACTGAGAACGGAAAGAAGACTTTCAAATAATGTCTAAAAGTAAAATTTACAGTTGATCGCAGCTTCTGGCTGAATCTTTCTGAATCAATTTGAAATTGAGCGTGAGGTTGGACTCGATAGCAGGTTCCTGACCAATACATCAATATTGAGATAATAACCGAGACTCGAAGACTAACGACTCCTCTTTTTAAAGCAAATTGCTGTGACAAAGAATGGAAGGAAGAATTTTGAACAACCTCTGAAATTGAGCATTCGATTTTATCAAAATTTCTGGTTGAACCATATCAAGGAATTTGAAATTTAGCTCGAAATTGCTCTTGGCATTGAGATTTGAGTTATATCAAGATAAACATCGTTACCGAGACTCGAAGACAAATAATCTTTCTCTCAAGCACTTTGGGAAAATTAAGAACCGAAAGGAGACTTCCAAATAAGCTCTGAAGTTCTGAAAGACATGATAAATTGGATGAAAGTTCCTTGTAGAACTTGTACGAAGTAGACTTGGAAATGGAGTGTGCAATTGGTATTGGCTATAAGCTTTGAAAGTAAAAGATAGATTGGATGAAAATTTCTTTTGCAGCTGTACGAAGCAGATTTGAAAATGGAGTGTGCAATTGGTCTTGGCTATCTTCCAATAATATGGAGTTTACTCACATTGAGTGCACCGATCGTAGGCTACGCTGTATCAGTTTCTGATGGCCATGTATATGCGTTTCTTCCTGCAATAAGTGACACAGGAGCTGTCTCACCAGAAGCCAATGTATTCTCAATGCTGATGAATATCTCAATTTTCTTCGCTTTGGTCAATTTCTATGTTCGTTATCATCAATGCAGTCTTCAAGTAAAGTACTGTCGTGATATCAAAGATACGTTATCTCGTTTGAATAATGTGGCAGTTGTTTTTGCTGGATTGAGTGTTTTCGGTGCTGTTATTGTGGCAAATGTTCAATCACGAGAGGTAAGATTCTTTTGAAATTTTTACCAAATCATCGTTAAAGCAGTCTGTCGCGTTCATGATTGGTTAATTGAACAATTATTTCTGATCAACAAACAATTCCTTTCTGCTGCTGCCATTTGGCAGGTCCACACTTAGCTATGGTGGACACCTGAAGTTTAACCTGCGTTAACAAATATGTACGATGAAGGTGGGATGAAAGCTGGAAGGTGGGACGAGATTGTCTGTTTTGCGCACGCGTCAAGATGAAAACAAAGGAAACATCATGGCAGTTGGCACCAAACACTTTGTTATTGTCTGAATCATGAGGTGGGAGGTGGGATGAAAATCTAGAAGGTGAGATGAAATTTTACATATAAACACTACGCGCAGATTTCGTCCCACCTTCCAGGCTATCAGCCGTCAGGTTTTCTTATGTCCTTGGTAAATCAATCTAATGGTAAATCATTCCGCAAAGTGGATCCTGCATATCTAAAAGAGCAATTACCCAGAGTCTTACGTTTACACCAATGAACATCTAGCAATAGCAACTGTTGCCAGTCTAGCGCCATTTCTGTGGCGATGTAGTTCTACAGGTAAAACAATCTGCTGCAACTCTCTTTATAAAAATGACGAGTAGTTTTTAACGTTTTTATTTTCAGGACCATTTCATGCTGGAGATCCATGACACTGGAGCTGTTCTTTTGTTTACATTTGGAGGCTTCTATTTCTGGATTCAAACAACAATGAGTTACCTGATGCGACCTTATGGAATTTACACGTCACGTTTGTGTCATCTGCGAATAGTCCTCACAACAACAATAACACTATGCACAATTTTCTTTTTTACTGCTTCCGCATATGGATACCAAGAATTTGTGAAGAACAACCACAACCACAAGATAACGCGTTGGATGCCGGAGGATGGAGGTTACGTGTTGCATGTTTTGGGTAATGCTGCAGAGTGGCTGGCACTTTTTGCATTTGTCGGCTTGTCTTTGTCTTTTTTCAGTGAATTTCAATGCGTTAAAATGTCAGTAGAATGTCGAGAAGTAAAACCTCCTATTATTTCAGCTTACGATGAACTGAGTGAATATGCGACATTGAAACTGAATGCAGAAGAAAGATACATATCGGACGATGAACAAGGTCCCTAGACATTAGTGAAACTTCTTAGAAGTATCAAAAGACAAAAGTGATATATAAAAGAATATTATATTCTGTATCCTAACTCTTGATAACCCTCTGGAGACTTTTGGGAAAGGGTTTTAAAATAATCAACGATAGCAAGAGCACGTTTTTGCCAAAATACCAATAGTATCAGTTGTTTTTGATAGACACGCTAATACAAAACGAACAGCGATGGTGGACAAAGGAAATTCTCTCATTGTGACTATGATCCGACCTGAATCTGGACTTTCACAAAAGGACCCATTTCTATGACGCAATTTTCGAGAATTTCGAACCCATTTGCATGAATGTCATGAATTTTCAAGCCCATGCGTATGAATTTGGTTGATTTTGAAACCCTTTTTTAAAGAACATAACAGCAAACATATAAATGTTTATTTACAACTCGATGTGGTGTGTTGAGTGTTGACTTTATCGTTTCGCAAGCAAAATGCAAAAAGAGATTTTTCGGTAGTTTTGCGGCTAATCATTATGGGACCCATTTTGGGGACGCATTGGTAAGAAACTCCTAAAAATACCAACCCATTTATCAGAATCAAGCCAATTATCGGACCCATGTGTAGGGAATTTCAGATGAAATAACCCACCCATATGAGCGGCACATCCAGTATGACTTCACAATAAAGTACCCCCCCCGGGTTTTGATTATTTTCAGACTTACAGCGTCTTCTTTGCTTTGGCCAGTTTTGATAATGTGAAGTCATCAAATTGCTAAATCGTAAACTAGAAGAGCTACAGATTTCTGCTTACAGCCATATTATAGAGACCTTCATAAACTATGGTTTTCTTGAAGATTGTACCGTTCTTCATATTAATTTAGGATCTACGATTATTTTAATTGTTTTCAAAACTTTTCAGGAGCTCTTTCAATAAAAAGAGAACCGCTGTTATAAATCGAGTGCAATAACTTTTCTTCAGATATAGAAGACCCAGATATTCTAGTAAATCAGTATGGACAAAGAGAAAACAAAGGATTTTGTAGGTTGTCGTTCTTGACGAGGCTTTGCATTTGATTCAAAAAATTAATTGACATTTTGAAGTAACGACTATATTTTTAGAATTATACTCAGTCAGCAAAACAGATCAAAGGAAAAACTTCAGTATTATAAACTGTCCTTGCAATCCAGCTAGCACGCATATGGTAAATATCTTGTGATGAAGATGAAAGCTACATCAAAAGTAGGTTAATAACAGAATTAATGTCAGCAGTCAGATTGAAATGTTATTGCTCAACGAAGTCCAATTGCTGTCCCTAAAGCTGGGTGGACAGCCTTGAGCCAGCGTTGGCTATCAGTGTAACAACCACAACCACCATAATGCATCTCTGTGAACAAGAAGAAATCCAAAGGCATTCGTCTTCCAGAGGGTGTTCTCTTGGCTGTTCCTCTCCAATTCACTGCTATTCCCTGGCGCTCGTAGCCTAAGCCTGGATGATACGTGGAAACTGGCTTTTCCTTTGGGTTGGCGAAGAAAGCGAAGTAGTTGCTGGGATTTTTATCGCAGTTTGTGAAGTAAAGACTTTTCCCGTTGGACACGAAACCCTGCTTATGGTTGTTTCTGGCAATTGCTGCAGGTAATGTGCCAACAAAGAGGTAAGCGCCAAGTTGGGTGTTCAGCGGTTTCGTGTATCCAGTGAAGCTAGTCAGTTGAATGGACAACCCACCTGTATTCGTCAGCTGCTTGATAACTGTATAAGGTTGTGTGCCATCTGGATTGGAAATACGCATAAGTACATCCTTGCGATCTTTTACCAGTACTGTCAAATCGTTGCGTCTGAGCTTTGACAGGGTAGCGAAGGGGATGAATGTATATCCTCCCCCATTAATTCCCATCTCGCAATAAACACGATGGAGGCCACTGGGAAGTCGAATTTTATACACGCCACTTTGCATATTAGATCTTTGTTGCCTGAGTGTCTTGCATGTTGTATATCTATATCTCTTAGCCTGCATGATAGTAAATAAAATATCATTTAAGATATTTAGTCAATTGAGAAGCTATAAAAAGGGCCTTGGGGGGAGGGCAAAAAGTATTGGAATTCTTTTTCATCGACATAGAGTGAGTTCTTTTAGCTGAATCGGGCCATTCTTTTCCACCGGGAATTTTTTGAAGTTCTGCACCCCTCGGAGAGTTTTAAAAATGCTACAGTGTTCAATAGCATCACTTTATGATAAAATCGCAAATAACGGTGTTGGAAAGGAATTGTTCGTTTCGGCTAAAAATTCCAGTCCTTGCTGACACAAAGAATGCGCCTAAAATTTATGATATTCTTTTTAAAGAAGACAAGAGTCAACCACAAATTTAGGTAGATTCAAAGATATGCTGAAAATGATTAAAAATTTCTGCAATTTTTGCATCTTGGATAATGCTGCAGAATGAGAAGGAGAGGCGAAATGCTACAAATCGAGATAAAAAAAAAATACGTACGCAAGATATGGTAGAGCTTGCAAAACAAGCCAGCATGAAAAAAACACCAATCTTCAACATTTTTGCGAGATCTGTAAAAAAAACTTGGATTAATTCATCTATGGTTATCGGAAAGAACTTTGAGCAAAGATTATTAGAAAAGATTTTTAGGGTATTTCAGTCTTGGCATTTTAGTTTATTTAACAGAGAAATTTATGTTCATTTGCTGAAACTATTGCCACACGTCGCTCTCAACATATCATTACATTGGATTGTTAGAAAAGTATTGGATACCTAAAGTCAATGAACTTGGCCTGCTATCCAATAGTTAACCGGTCAGTCAATATCAACGCAGAGTGAACATTGAATTACAATAATAATAGTAATAATAGTAATAATAGTAATAGTAATAATAGTAATAATAGTCATCTGGTTAGTGAATGCGGAAAATTAGCACAAAGAGAGTACAAGAGAAGGCATGATAATGTGGCACGATATGTTCATTGGCAACTTTGCAGTAAAGGCGGCTTTGAAAGAGCAGATAAATGGTATCAACAGCAACCTGAAGCAGTTATTGAAAATGAGAATTTCAAGCTCTTGTGGGATTTTACCATTCAGTGTGATAGAATTATTGAGGCAAGGCGACCAGATATTGTGTTGGTGGATAAGAAGAACAAATAAGTGAAAATAATCGATATTGCTGTGCCAGGAGATTCAAGAGTGAAGGAAAAGGAACTCGAGAAGATCGAAAAGTACCAAATGTTGAGAGAAGAAGTACGACANCCAGCTTTAGCTCTTGCAAGTGGTTTTAAACAAATTGCTCGACAATCTTACCTTGGTGAAAAATTTTATCTCAAGGTTTTGAATTCCGGTACGTAACTCTTTGATGACATCAAATCTGGAAAGGAGAGGGATGCAATTGTAGACTATGTAGACCTTTCGTGGCTCAGATTGGGTTCTTGAGCGGATAGAAATTCGATGCACTGTGTGTAAATATAAAAAAAGAAAACATTGTAAATATTGGAAACATTGTAAATATTGTATAAATCTGTTGCCAAGTATTCTGTATTGTATTTTTTCTTTTCTTTTTAAACAATTTTACTTTGTTAGATAGTAGGCTTGAATTAGCTTTTATTTTATAGCTATTTATATATATGCCTACTTTAAATAAATCTATAATAATAATAATAATAATAATAATAATAATAATAATAATAATAATAATAATAATAATAATAATAATAATAATAATAATAATAATAATCCAGCTGCAAACCCTGGCTGTGTGGTGGCATTACATTACATTGAGGATGCTTTCTTAATTTGGACCCATGGGGAAGAGAAGCTATCGGAATTTGTAGAATACCTAAACTTTGCACAAAATTTCATTAAATTTACAGCTGATTGGTCTAAGGAAAGCATCAAATTTCTTGAAAGTAAGGTAATTAGAAAAGGAAACGGGTTAGTCAGGCCCTTCGTTTGGTGATCTGCAGTTGGTGAACAGACATATGGGGAAAATGACCTGTCAGAAAATGTTGATTCTGGACATGATAACTGTTCAGCAACTGCAGAATTGGAATCTGCATGATCGATTTAGCTGGGATCAACACAAAAATTTGAAGTTAAGTCATTCTGAAAAATATTAATTATGACGTCATAAGACAAATGACGTCATACACTTTTGCTAAATTTCATCAAAAGGCAAAAACTTTTACATCGCTCGAAAGGTCTAATCAAGGGCAATTCAATTACGGTATTTTAAAATCAATGGGACAAACGAGTGATGAAATATGGTTATATTAGTTTATAAAACTACCCTTTGCTGATGTCATCAAAAATCCCACTTCCAGTCAAAACTGAAATGATTCAAGAATAAACTAAGGAATAGGAGTTTTGTTAGCTTTTCCTAAGAATTTCCCTGTCTATAGGTTCTGTTCTGTCGTAGCTCTTTGATTTCTCTTTCAAGCCGTTTTATTTTTGGCTTTCGTACCAAGTATATAAATTATGCCAAGCTGTTCCATCTTGTTATTGATTATCTATGCCATAGGACTTATATAACATTAACGAGATCAGAGTATTTTCTGCACTTTTCCTTTTTGGTGTGATATTTTTGACTACCACCCTTTGGAGCCCTCTTAACTACCAAAATTTCCCTTGGGGCGTTAAAAGATCTCTGCTCAGCCCTGTCTAAAGTACTTGTTACCTAAAAACACATAAATATGGTACCAAGGCAGTTTAAAATCGATAAAACACCCGAGTACACGAATCTTTTTTTATAAGAAACCGCTTATAAGAAACTCAACTCTCAGATCGCCAAAAAATTGAGAAACTTCACCACTGGGAAAGTTTAACTTAAGAAACTATTAATTTTAATATATCAAATCCTTTGCATATTTTGCCTTATTTTCACTCGTTTCTTGAATCATATTACTCGAAAAGTACTTGAGTCATGTCTAAACATTGGAAATGGTTAAAAAAAGTTCGTTTTGAAATATTCGCGAGGGCACAGGAAGTAAACATGAAGATTGACATGGAAGTGATAAGAAACTCGTAAGAAACTTGGAGTACTGAATATTTGATAATTTTAAGAAATTTCAGTATTGGCTCAAATTGTTAGTTTCTTATATAAAGAAATACCTGCAATGACCTTGAGCTTACGAGTTCACTTTACCCCGTTCACTTTACCGAGTGCACTTTACCCCGAGTGACTGCCAGGGAAAAAACACGCTCATGCGTGGAAAAGTAGATAGTTAAAACTTAAAAACATACATCAATATTTTATCAAAGGCCATAATGTCACTCTGGCACAATCAGATTTGATATTTACCCCGTCTTACCCTATTAAGCATAGCTTCGCAAAGTTTGTAAAAACCACTTTCGGATGCTGTATAGAAACAAACAAAACATAAATCTTACCGAAGTGGTGCTGTCTGGAATATCTTCACGTCTCAATTATCTTCAATTCTTGACTCTCTCCACGTCTTCGCAGGCTGAACCAATGAGCTACAATACAGCAAACACGTCCTTTTATTGAATAGCAGTTTCCGGTAAGAATGTCTATTTGTGGATATTAAAACCAAAATGGATGTGGTATGTACTGGAATGGTGAATAGAATAAACATGACATCAAATTTTATTGGCAGCAATATCAGTTTCCGGTACGAAAATTGGAATGAATGAGGCTCATCCATCTATGAGTCTTTTACTTCCAAAAACCAAAAAACGTAAAAGGGAAAGTTTGGAATTTGTTTACGTTAATAATAACAGCATGGGATAACAGTTTACGCAGGATTTGAAAATAGCCCTGTCCACAAGTTGCTCGGCAACTTTTGGGCAATTTTTATGCACGCGTCATGCACTTGCCAGGGGGATGGGTCCAGGGGAATTCCAAACAGGGCATAAGATTTGCCCCATGTATGGGGCCCTTGGTAATGTAATGTCCCCGTTTATCATTCGTTCATTGTATTATTCTTTCAACAAAACCATCCTGCAGCAACATCAATATCTCGGGGCCTGGGGCAACGTCTCCCGTAAAGTTGCTGAATTCTAACAGAATCACCCGACCATCCCCGGAGACCCATCCCTCGAGCAAGGGCAGGAAATGTTTGTTTTATTCTTTTAGGTAACTTTTAGGTTAGGAATTTTGGCAAATTTCGCAATATTGGGAAACTTGTCATTATTTTAGCAATATTACAACAATTTCAATGAAGTTTTATCTTATTGCCTGCAATAATAATGAAAATTTAACATGAAAAGGATCTGTTTTGTGATCAGGATAGGATTCAACGGCTTGGCAAGTGAAAAACTGGTCTTTGTTCTCTACGATTGATGATGATGATGATGATTTATTTATCAATTTATGTTATTGTTGTTGTTGCTTTATATAAGCAACACATGTTTTCTGTTGAAATGCTGAACACATGCTAGATGAGGCAAACAGTATCAGTATCGAAGAGCTAAAACTTCCAGGAAACGAAAATGCAGTTGCAGGATCAGAGAAAAAAAATTGAATTTAAGTAAATAGGCAGTTCTTGAAGCATCCTTGACACTAAATTCATGCATATATGTCAATTATTCACACATGTCTTTGAAACCTGACCTTCTATAAATGACGATCAATGAGCAACTTTTGGGCAACTTTTTGAAAAAAGTGGCAACTTTTGAGCAACTTTTTAGGAAATTTTGAGCAACTTTTCAAGAAATTTCGAGCAACTTATGGACAGGGCTATTTGAAAATATTTAAGAAAAAGGTTTCCCTTTATAATTTTATGTACTTATTACCAACAAACAATTGATTTACTTGCACTGAATGAGAGTGACATCAATTAAGTTCTCAAACAACAAATTGTCATTTTCTAATTGAAAATTGTTATCTTACAAAACAGATGTGCAAATAGCATTCGGTAGTTAAAATTGAGGTAAACACTAGAAAAAACTTTCTTCTCTAAAATCGGTCCTTTTTAAACTTTTATGCAATTATGACTCATAAAAAACTATTAATTTATTTGCACTGAACAAGAGTTAAGTCAATAAAGTTCTCAAACAGTAAATTGCAAGTTTCTAATTGAAAGTTGTTATTTTATAATTGAGATTGTAATCATACCACACAGATGCAAATAAAATTCTGTAGTTAAAATTGAGGTAAAAACTACAGCAAACTTTCTTCTCTAAAAACGGTTCTTTCTAAAATTTTATACAATTATGCCTCATAAAGAGCAAATGATTTATTTGCACTGAACGAGAGTTAAGTCAATTAAAACCCTATCTCACGTGGGGGGGGGGGGGAGGGTGGATTCCACCCCCAACCAAGTTTTTGTTTGCTGCTTCTAACGTATGCAACGCAGCATCCCAAGATTGCTCAAGTTTAACTTTATAACTATACTGTATCGAATTATTTAAATTTCAAGATTCTAAAAATAGCACCGTAACCATGGCAACCAATTTTTACTGAGTGGTCGACCAAAATTGAATACCTTTTTTGAAATTGTTACAAATATTAATCTCAAATATGGTACATATTATGCCTATACATGTATTTAATGATATCCTTCTCAATTTGACACAAAAAATTACAGTTTAATCCCTTATTTTGTTGTTTTAATCATGATACCCATTATCATCATAATCATAACTTGATATCTTTTTTTGTCATAGCAACAAGAACAATTGCCTTAATTTGATTTTATCACGTGATTTTAATTCTCTGCATCAAAGTCCATTTAATAACTAAGTTACACGATCATAGCTACTGTAACAGCGGAAAAAAAGAGGGAGAGGGGGGGGGGGGTATAAAGCATTGCAAGCAGTAGATAAAACTTCATTGAAATTGTTGTAGTATTGCTAAAATAATGACAAGTTTCCCAATATTGCGAAAGTTGCCAAAATTCCTAACCTAAAAGTTACCTAAAAGAATAAAACAAACGTTTCCTGCCCTTGCTCGGGGGATGAGTCTCCGGGGATGGTCGGGTGATTCTGTTAGAATTCAGCAACTTTACGGGAGACGTTGCCCCAGGCCCCGAGATATTGATGTTGCTGCAGGATGGTTTTGTTGAAAGAATAATACAATGAACGAATGATAAACGGGGACATTACATGACCAAGGGCCCCATGCATGGGGCAAATCTTATGCCCTATTTGGAATTCCCCTACCATCCCCGGGGACCCATCCCCCTGGCAAGTGCATGACGCGTGCATAAAAATTGCCCAAAAGTTGCCGAGCAACTTGTGGACAGGGCTATTTTCAAATCCTGCGTAAACTGTTATCCCATGCTGTTATTATTAACGTAAACAAATTCCAAACTTTCCCTTTTACGTTTTTTGGTTTTTGGAAGTAAAAGACTCATAGATGGATGAGCCTCATTCATTCCTATTTGCGTACCGGAAACTGATATTGCTGCCAATAAAATTTGATGTCATGTTTATTCTATTCACCATTCCAGTACATACCACATCCATTCTGGTTTTAATATTCACAAATAGACATTCTTACCGGAAACTGCTATTCAATAAAAATACAGCAAACGTCCCTTTTAAAGGGACGTTTGCTGTATTGTAGCTCATTGGTTCAGCCTGCGAAAACGTGGAGAGAGTCAAGAATTGAAGATAATTGAGACGTGAAGGTATTCCAGACAGCACCACTTCGGTAAGATTTATATCTTGTTTGTTCTATACAGCATCCGAAAGTGGTTTTTACAAACTTTGCGAAGCTATGCTTAATAGGGTAAGACGGGGTAAATATCAAATCTGATTGCGCCAGAGTGACATTATGGCCTTTGCTAAAATATTGATGTATGTTTTTAAGTTTTAACTATTTACTTTTCCATGCATGAGCGTGTTTTTTCCCTGGCAGTCACTCGGGGTAAAGTGCACTCGGTAAAGTGAACGGGGTAAAGTGAACTCGTAAGCTCAAGGTCATTACAGGTATTTCTTTATATAAGAAACTAACAATTTGAGCCAATACTGAAATTTCTTAAAATTATCAAATTTTCAGCACTCCAAGTATCTTACGAGTTTCTTATCACTTCCATGTCAATCTTCATGTTTACTTCCTGTGCCCTCGCGAAAAATTTCAAAACGAACTTTTTTGAAGCATTTCTAATGTTTAGACATGACTCAAGTACCTTTCGAGTAATATGATACAAGAAACGAGTGAAAATAACGCAAAATATGCTAAGGATTTTATATATTAAAATTAATAGTTTCTTAAGTTAAACTTTCCCAGTACAGCAACTTTACGGGAGAAGTTGCCCCAGGCCCCGAAAGTCCCCGTTTATCATTCGTGCATTGTATTATTCTTTCAACAAAACCATCCTGCAGCAACATCAATATCTCGGGGCCTGGGGCAACGTCTCCCGTAAAGTTGTAGTGGATTTTCTCAATTTTTTGGCGATCTGAGAGTTGAGTTTCTTATAAGCGGTTTCTTATAAAAAAATATTCGTGCACTCGGGTGTTTTATCGATTTTAAACTGCCTTGGTACCATATTTATGTGTTTTTAGGTAACAAGTACTTTAGACAGGGCTGAGCAGAGATCTTTTAACACGCTGCGTTGATATTGACTGACCGGTTAACTATTGGATAGCAGGCCAAGTTCATTGGCTTTAGGTATCCAATACTTTTCTAACAATCCAAAGTAATGATATGTTGAGAGCGACATGTGGCAATAGTTTCAGCAAATGAACATAAATTGCTGTGTTAAATAAACTAAAATGCCAAGATTGAAATACACTAACAATCTTTTCTAATAATCTTTGCGATTCCTAAGAGGCAAGCTTTCTGTAAAAGTTCTGTGTTGCTATTTCAATTTTCTTCAGCCAGTTCTCAAAGTTCTTTCCGATAACCATAGATGAATTATTCCAATTTTTTTTTACAGATTCCATATCTCGCAAAAATGTTGAAGATTGGTGTTTATCTCATGCTGGCTTGTTTTGCAAGCTCTACCATATCTTACGTCCGTCTTTTTTCATCTCGATTTGTAGCATTTCGCCTCTCCTTCTCATTCTGCAGCATTATCCAAGATGCAAAAATTGCAGAAATTTTGGGGAAATTTTTAATCGTTTTCAGCATATCTTTTAATCTACCTAAATTTGTGGTTGACTCTTGTCTTCTTTAAAAAGAATATCATAAATTTTAGGCGCATTCTTTGTGTCGGCAAGGACTGGAATTTTTAGCCGAAACGAACAATTCCTTTCCAACACCGTTATTAGCGATTTTATCATAAAGTGATGCTATTGAACACTGTAGCATTTTCAAAACTCTCCGAGGGGTGCAGAACTTGAAAAAATTCCCGGTGGAAAAGAATGGCCCGATTCAGCTAAAAGAACTCACTCTATGTCGATGGAAAAGAATTCCAATACTTTTTGCCCTCCCCCCAGGGCCTTTTTATACTTTCTCAATTGACCAAATATCTTAAATGATATGTCATTTACTATCATGCAGGCTAAGAGATATACAACATGCAAGACACTCAGGCAACAAAGATCTCATATGCAAAGTGGCGTGTATAAAATTCGACTTCCCAGTGGCCTCCATCGTGTTTATTGCGAGATGGGAATTAATGGGGGAGGATATACATTCATTCCCTTCGCTACCCTGTCAAAGCTCGGAAACAAAGATTTGACAGTACTGGTAAAAGATCGCAGGGATGTCCTTATGCGTATTTCCAATCCAGATGGCACACAACCTTATACAGTTATCAAGCAGCTGACGAATACAGGTGGGTTGTCCATTCAACTGACTAGCTTCACTGGACATTGCTTATATATGCAAAATAAACCAAGGAGATCGCAAGAAACACATTGGTGTAATTTTTTCAAACCGACCAGTGGCTCTTTTCCCGGCTTATATTCCATTCCCTTCCATTCCACTCCATTCCATTCCATTCCATTCCATTCCATTCCATTCCATTCCACTCCACTCCACTCCACTCCACTCCACTCCACTCCACTCCACTCCACTCCACTCCACTCCACTCCACTCCACTCCACTCCACTCCACTCCACTCACTCCACTCCACTCCACCCCACTCCACACCC
>REGM01000121.1:420426-474452 GCA_004194415.1 Aurelia aurita
CCAAAGTTGGTCTACCGTGTTCATGACCCAAAAGGTTTATCCATCCTAACGCAGCTACGTGTTGGACTTAGTAAGCTAAATTTTCACAAATTTAAGCATAATTTTAGGGATACTTTGAACCCTTTGTGCCCGATAAATGATGGTGTCGAGGATACGGAACACTATTTCCTGCTCTGCCATACTTATGATGCAAATAGACGCGATCTTCTCAACCGAGTAAATGCGATATTGTTGCCTCATGGTTTAATAAATCCCTCAAATGAAGAGTTGCTAAAAATCATCCTCTATGGCCATGAACAGTTATCCTTTGATTCAAATGCAAAAATTCTTACAGCAACGCTAGAATATATCAAGGCCTCCAAACGTTTTGAATAAATTGGTAATGGAAGCTTGTAGAATTTCTTCTCTCCTGTAATATTTTCTTTTTCGTTTAGTTGTAAAACCGTGTAGTTAACTAAGTTTCTATATTATTTGTAAATTGCCACAGGGTTGCTATGTATTTCCATGCTCCTTGTGGTATCGCCTTGTAACTTTATGTATGTTTCTGTAAATTTTTATGCGAATATATAAAAAAAAAAAAATTCTTGCATGCAAATGTTTTCAAAATTCCTCCATAACATCCCATTGAAGATGTTTGAGAGTGTGTCATACCACTATATTGGTGCTTTCAAATTGGCCTAAATGATCATGAAGTCGTCAGCGGTGATGTTGTCCATGACTACACGCAACAAAATGGACAAAATTCATTTGTGGTAGAAATTCTTTCATCCTAATAAAATACACAGCAAGCAGAAGCTATAGAGTGTATTACCCCATATAGCAATGCAATCAGCGACACTTGAGATGACGCCTTTGTAATAAATATCCTCAATCGTTCCTGTTGGCAAGCTTTTTAAGCGTCGTAAAAATCGAATTTTGCTTATGAAGTTTTTACAAACTGCTTCGACCTGAGGTTCCCAGCTAAGTCTGTTATCGATGATTATTCCCAGGCACTTTGATTCTTGTTCATATTCAATAATATCCTCGCCAAACTTGATTACTCGCATTGGACCTGCGAAGGGCCTACTTGTGATATACATAGCCTCCGTCTTGCCTGTATGAGGAGTGAACTGATTTCACTGACACCAGTTATAGAATGCTTGCAGCATGACATTTAATACATCCACTATTTCTTCAAGATCCTTTCCAATGTAGTAGATTGTAGTGTCGTCTGAAAACATGTGGATATAACCCACTGGTGTAGAGTCCGGGAGGTCATTTACGTAAATTACAAATTGGACCAAGTAAGGAGCCTTGGGGGACTCCTACCTCGACAAGTTTGATATCGGATCTTTCCCCATTAACTACCATATATTGTCTTCTGTTTGTTAAGTAACTCGTAATACATTCATGAAAAGAGCCCGATATACCAGCAGCTAGGAGCTTATCTTTTAGGATACGATTAATAGTGTCAAAGGTCTTTTTAAAGTCTACAAATATCACTCCTACTTTATTTCCTTGGTCAACTGCTTTCTTCCATGTCTCAGTAAGCAGCAACAGTAATGACTCTGTTGAAATCCCTTTCTGAAAGGCCCATTGGTTAGGGTGTAAAACTCCCGAATCAAATAGGTGATCATATATTGAGGTACAAACTATATTTTCAAGGGTCTTACTTGCTAGGTTTAACATCGTCAGAGGCCTATAGTTCTCTCTTTGTGAGCTAACACCTCTCTTGAATGCTGTGATCACCTTTCCAACTTTCCAGTTATCAGGGAATTTGCAGGTTGCAATACTTTTATTATATATGCCATAAAGACCACCCATAAGATTTTCACCAGCTGCTGCTACATAGTTCTCTTGCGCAGATTCCGTCAGTTCCTCCTGCCTTTTGTGGGATGGTTGACAGTTTCTTAACAACCAGCTCCTCTGAAATGTTGATACTACTAGATGGTGTAACCCTGTAAAGGTTTTCAGGAAAATTGTCACATGATTCAAATTTGCTAGCTGGTTTGTTTCTGATTCCACTAAAGAAATATTAAATGAGTCAGCTTTTGCAATATCAGAAGTTAAAATGTGTCCATCATCATTAGCTATTGGAGAAATTTTTCTAACTTTCGTATTCCCCTCTACTTTTTTGACCACTTTCCAGAATTATTTACTGTTTGAAGCTGATGTGAACTGCTCTTTCCAGTACTGCATCTTTGCTGCTCTGAGCATTTTCTGTATTTTGTTCCGTAGGGCTTTATACTGACTCCATGACTCTGGATCTTTATCTCTCTTAAATCTCTTCAGTAGCTTGCACCGTTGATTCTGGGCCTTTTTTATATCTTTGTTTAACCAAGGAAGGGATTTGGGTCTCATCCTAACCTTCCTTGTAGATATGTTGTCTGAAGATATCTGTTTGAACAGGTGTTCCCAAGCCCAAACCTGATCTTCCAAGTCCTGGAAAATTTCACATACACTCCATGGGGCAGCTTGAATGTCTGATTTAAATTTCTCTTCGTCAAAGTTTTTGTAGTTGGTTATCGTTTTGGTTTCTAATTTTGATTTGTTGGATTCCTCATTCGTAGATTAGCATATATGAAGCTATGGTCTGAGATGCCCAAATGTGCAACTCCATGTGCAGATATGTTGCTAGCATCACTTACAACTATCAAATCGATAAGAGTTTTACATGAAAAATTGATATGTGTGCCATATTCTTAGGGCCCAAATGCTTGTTAGGACAATTATAAATAAAGCAGCCTTGGAAAGAGCCTCCGTTCTTCGTCTGATACATTTTCACCCAAAAATTGCTATCATTCAGCCAGATGCAGGAAATCTGAGTCCAAAGATGGTATCAGGGTTAGCCATGAAATATAAAATAGTAAATATATAGTGATAGAACATAGTTATGAATTTAGCTGTGTCATAAAATGTTAAGTTACACATGAATTGTGCTGTATATCACTGCTCACTGATCATGGATTTGACTAGAAATGTTGGATGTAATGTTGGATGATATGTTGGATGTATTTAGCTACCCCCTCATAAACATTGATGAACTTTTAAATATAGTATTTTTTTTGAATAAATGTTGTAGGAAATATTGGATGCCTCTCTTGGGTGATACTTTTTTCTTACATTGTATTAGGCTGTTGTATTCTGCGAATAAAATTGACTTGAATTGACCAGGCTCGATATGAAGTCAATAGATTTTGTATAGTTCAGCTATCAGGCCTTTTCGTTTCACAATTGTGATCAAAACATCACATCAGCACACGCGCAAACAGGATCACAAAGGCTTTTTATCACTCTCTCAAAATGGCTAATTTTTGGGAAAATGGTTCTCAACAATTTCTTACAAATTTCTTATAAAAATTACCAGATTATTTCATCATCTTTCATATGACCCTTGAAAGGGCCTCAAGGATTACAGGCTAAGAACCAATCAGTTTTGCTAATTAAAGAATAGATTGGACATCTTTGCAGCCAACCATAATTTTGTGCCATCTAATCTCTGTTTATTTTGATTTCAGTAAAACATTCTTTTCTTTCAGGGATTTTATAGAACAACATTACATAGGAATAAAGACTGAAAATCCAAGCCTTCCAATTCTAATTCGAGAATGTAGTGGAATACAACCAAGGTTGACTGCTAGATATGGTAAGTACTACAAGATAAAAAACTAAGGATTCAAAGAAACGTTATAATGTAGTTAAAAGGGCGAGCCTCTATGTACATCTGTTTGAAATTTTAAATGCATTAGGAACAAGCCAAAATTTAATGCTTTTCCCAACCTGGCCTAAAAAGCAAGTAAATTCCTCATATATATATATAATGCATATAATTCCCTCCCCTATGCTGCTGTATTTTAATAATTTTTTTAAAATATATTCATATAAAGTATTTATCTTCAGTCTTTATTACCAATGACGGACTGGCTTATATTTTTTCATCAGCCATGAGAAGCTGAAGAGTGTTTGAGTCGGGTGGTGTGGCCTGATGATTTTCACCAAAGGAGTTCTAGTGTTGAACATTTGTTGTTGTGTGTAGAGTATTAGATGGATTGGAATGAATCAAATTTTGCTTGATAGCTGAAATACCAAAGTAATTTTTGTGATTTTTCTTGGAAGTTTTTGAGTGCTGAACACTAAGGTAAATTTGATTGTGCTAAGAATCCCAGGTTGTGAAATGCATGAAAAGGGTCTAAAATCTTTGATCAGATCACAAAGAATCTCTTCTCGCAAAACAAGACGCAATTATATTTTATCTTCCTAGGGAGATGAATTATAGTTGCTTATTGTTTTGTGTGAGGGGATTCTTTATGATTTGATCAAAGGTTTGTTCTAGGCCTTTTTAAGCATTCCATAACCATGGACTTTTGTAAACATTTTCAACATGTGAGAAAAATCACAATAAATACTTTGGTCTTTTGGCTATCAAGTAAACTTAGTTATTTATATTTCTAATCCAGACAGTACTCAAGGTAGAAGGTACTACAAATTCTCAAACTCCTGAATTTTTTTTGGTGCACCCTGTATTGTTATGAAATCTGTCCCTGGAAAGGACTGAAGTCAACAAAGTTTCAAACAATGCTTTCAGAAATTTTCAAAGTAATCTACTGGGTGAGTCAGTAAAAACAATCCCCGTTCGAATGGCTACTGTTGCCTAGATACCAAAGCAGTAATACTCGCAAATATCTTGTTTAATAGTGGACATATTCAATTAGATTTAAAATTTACCAGACTGAATCGGCCACTCCCTTCTTAAGTTGCGAGGGCTTTTCTCGAGAAAGTCCTTTCAAGAAAACTTTAAAAAATCCTATCAAATTTCCGCAGCATTCCTGCTTTACAGCAATGACTTGAACACGCTTTAGCTCGTGTTATCCCGTTAGAAGAGTGAAAGTGTCATCCCTGATAGCATAGCAAAATAATTCTGGGAGATTTCATCCTCCGAAGAGCATAACACCCGCTAACAAATGTAAATGTCATTACTGTTAGGGTAGGAAAACCGGAGAAATTTGATCGTCTTTGTTAGCCGTTTCTGAAGGTTTCTTGAGGGGGTATTTTGCAGAAAACTTCTCATAATTGAGAGCGCAGTGGCGGGTTTAAGCCGGGTAAATTTTCAAATCTAATTGACCATGTCCGTTATCAGAAAGGGCATTTGCCAATATTACTTCGCTTTAATATCCAGGGAACAGCAGGCTTTCAAATGGGGATTGTTTTTATTTACTAACGAGGTATCTGTGTATTTATTTGATTTTATTTTTCTTTTGCCACTTTGCAGATTTTGGAAAAGAAAGCAGCGTGTATCTGACTGATAAAACAAGTGAACAAGTACTAGATGCCATTAATCAGATTTCAAAAGAAGGAAATTAACTTGACTGTGGTTTGTTTGTGCTATATTAATAGATTTTAATATTTTGTTTTGTGAATTGCTTGCATGTCAAGGTTGTTGCTTGGTAGAAATCTGTATAATGTTGTGGTTGCTCACTTCACCTTTTCAGTCAGTTGGGTGCTTCTTCTACCGGGTGACCCAATAAATAGTGAAACTTTTTCAAAAACCACCAAAAATTGATTTCGGTACTGATCATAAAATATTCTTTTTGTGGACTGGTATCAAGGATCGACATGATTTTTTCCCCATGGGAATTAGGCGAGGAAAATATAACTTGAAAAACCATATTTTGAGCAATAGTATTTTTGGCCAAACTATATTTTACAGTTTCATATTAAAGTACAGGTCATGCATGATATAAAAACTGTATCAAAGACAGTAGCAACCAATTTGACTAGTACATCAGGTCAAAAATTCAATTTGATAATCATCCTTTGCGATTTTGAGCATGATCCGAACCAGGTAGCTCTGAAAGCTCAGATTCCAACAAAATCAAAGCGATTTCAATTAATTGCAATATCACTCAAATTAAAATGGTCCTTGACAAAAATACCAGACAAAGTAATTTTCAAGATTGAAATATTCAAATCTTCGTCATTTCCCCAAAATTGTTCACTTTTTTTGGGTTAACCATTATTTTTCACCCCCGCTTTTGTTTGGATCGACATCGTTTCTTCTATGCCGATCCAAAAAACAAAAGATCTCTGCGGTATCTTCGTTGACAGTTTGTTATTATTCTTCTACACTTACACAATGCCACTAAAATTTATTCATTTGAGATCTTGGAACAATTGGTAAGGGAAGCGTAAGCTAGCTCAGTCGCTTACCCTTTCTTCTACAGTCTAAGACGCCCGCTAGAATTCCAGGACGTAGAATCTGGATAGAAAGATCAAGTAGTGTTGTATAATGGAAACGTTTACCCAAATATTTGCTTCCACTGACCGAATGAATATTTTACAAGTAATCCTGATGGACTTATTTCCAATTTCAAAGTGCATTTTTGATGACTCAGTTGTTCTTTGCTGCTGTAAAGAATATTAGCTGTTCTTCGACGCTATTTTCAGATTAAGTACCACTGAAGAATAAAAGTGAAATAAACTATCCATTTGTTTATTATGCAATGATTGTTGAAATTGAAGTTAACCATTGAATTGATTGTTCAATAACATGTAAGATTAAGCAAATGTTGGAATAGATACGGATATGTGCATACAATAACATAAAGAATAACTTTCTACTTTGATAGCTAACTTGAACTAATTGCCAAAAGTTTTCATAACAAACTAAAGTTCAGCCAAAAATCATAATGTGTAAGCTTTCAAGGCCTTTTTTTGGGCACCTGCTGAAAACCGTAGAGTTGGAAGGAAACTGGACTTCCCCCAAGTCGTCTTAAAACAATATCCAGCTGTGAGCTGTTGGCAACCACTCGTCCTTTCTTTTCTTTCATCCAATTGTTTTGGTGTTACTCCGCAGGCCCGTACGAAGCGGGTGGGGGAGGGGGTATTTTAATGTCAGTTTGTGGTTTAGTAGCTGAGCAATTTTCATGAATTGACAAGTTCCGGTCTAAACCGCGACCGGTGAGAAATACCGGGTGTCCCAAAAAGTATTTCTGTTTAAAAAAATCACCAAAACTCGATTATCAAACCTATCATAATATTTTCTGTTTGATTTTTGTCAATGACCCAAAAATATTTAAGATGATAAAATGTTTGTTTTCAATACTTAGAGGTTAAAAGATCACACTTTGAAAAACCATATTTGGAGCTATACTTTTCACGCAACATAGTCAATCCTTGAAGTCTCCAATGATAGTGTGCGTTTCTATCTGTCATTTATGACCAAATTAAAAGCTTAATATACACAAAGAAATTCATCTAGCAATCATCAGTCCTTTTTTGCAGTATGATTCAAAACCAGGCAGCCCTAAAAAGAGACAAATTTGCTAATTTTTAAACCAATTACAAGATCAGCTATATCTTGGAAAATAATTTGGTCCTATATATACTTTCCAAACAAAGAAATAAATTTGAAGAACGGACTTGTAATCAAATTTTGGTGATTGTTCAAACAGAGATACTTTTTTTGGGACAGGCGGTAGACTGAAAATAACGGCGATTACTTTGAGTTGACGAGAAAGCTTAAAGGCTCTCATCCAACCATGGTCCTTTGCGTGCTCTATTTTATGAAAACGAGCATTTTGTGGTAAACGAAAATGGCTGCCTCAATAGAAACCTACCCGCAAAGGTTGCTGGTTGAACAAGCGCCTTTAAAGAAAAAGGTAATTCCATTTTCGATTTTTAAGTACCTTGTTATTACCCTAGAGGGTTGTGCGATATCTTGAATCTAAGTTTACCTTTCGGACGTACGTGAGTGCAGCTATATTTGCAAAAGGTCAATTGCTTTGTCCTTTTGGAAACCCTAATATGAATGCAACTTTATTTCTAGAACAGCTAATAACTTGTCCACAGTACTCCTTCAAACAGTACTCCTAAATTTTTCTGGGCCACACGGTACTTCAGGCTAAGTTGGATTTTAATCACTAAAATAACATACGCGTAATTAGCTCCAACAGTCATTTGAAAAGTTGAACTTTTCTGAATAAACTGGCATGCCTCCTAAATATAACAGGTTAAATATTGTTCGTCTAATGCGATTACTTTAAAGACTCACAGAGTCTGATTATTTAATCTGATACAGCGAATACAGAATAATACAAGATAAGTTTCTATTACAGAATACGTGATATATACATATATATTCAAAATAATGTAGCATATAGGCACACAGTGAGCTGAAATGAGTCCTCCTCTGTACGCTTAATCAAGTTAAATCAATATCAATAAATAAGTAAATACTTTCATCAACGTTAACAAACAAACTCTTCCGAACAATGTTTATGGGTCTTACGTCTACCTTCACTGTGAGACTTGCAGCATACGGCTACATCGATTACAGCAAATGCATACGGTATTTTCTCGGTTAATCGCCTCCTCGGGTAGTTAAACACCGCAGTTGTACTTACATTGTCTTCATGATAAGAGTGTTTCTGTTTCCTATCCTTGTGTCAGCCGCCACAATTTTTTCCTCCGCAGAAGCATATTAGTTGCGGCGCTCCTCCATAAAAGCACACATGCAGTGTCTAACCACCCATGGTTAACCCCTCAAACAAGCCCCTCTCCAATTCGCTAATCATTTCACTTTAAAGGGACTGGATAAGAAATCCTTGGAGAAAGTTTTGATCTGGCAATGTTTTGATAATCAATGCTATTGGGCCTACTTGACGTAAATTCAAAATGAATTCCTCATCTTGGATGTTAATCTTTGTACTTTGGTCTGACACAGATAAAATCTCCACATAATTTGGGATTGCCAAGGTATAGATGGATTTCCATCGAGTATTTTAAGGAATTTTTCAACCAAAGATCAACCCGTTCCCTTTGAATTTAGCTAATTACAAAGGGATTTCGTTTTTCAAAATGGGATATTTGATGCATAAACTTTGGATTTGTTTATGTAGTTCTTAACGAACATTTGCGAGGGACAAATTACTTCAAAATAGAACCTGAGATATAGTAATTTTAGAAATTGCAGGAGTGTTTTTAAGTTACACACGCTTCAATAAGCCCCTCCAACTAGTACCAATTCGAAAACGAGTCCAGGGGTTGTTAAAGTGGACTGGGTCACTTACACAAGGGTTGTTTTTGCAGAGTTCAATACTGTTCTACCTCTCCTTCTCTAATGCGTCGCATCACCATCAAATTATTTCTCCACTGAACATTGTAGAGTCATCAGAAACTTCTCCAATACAACCTTTGTGGTATGCTTCCCCCTACACCAGCTCATATGATGGCTGGTAGCATTAAGAGATGCCTTTACCAGGAGATTTTGACAGGTTGGCAGTTTCTCTCCTTTAGGTGATCTTCTATTAAACATTTGTTTCTGGTCCATCTGGTCCAAAATTGAAAGTGTCTCGTATCTTTGTAACACATGAATACACTAGCCATGGGCCGACTGCTTTGTTGTAGTATCTTGGGCTTTTCCCCCTAAAGCAAGAAGAAAATTTTTCAAAAGTCTTCGTGTGGCACAGAACGTGGAAATCGCATTAAGTGACAGAACCATTTGCTAAATATTGCAGCAAATCGTCAGATAAGATCACGGGCTGTAGGAAACTCTGAATTAAAAATAAGATTTACGTATGATACATCGAGCGTCTTCCTAGTTTATTATTTCGTTTGCGATTTATAGAGCCCACCCGTGGCAGAGTGGCGTGACCTAGAGCCATTATTCCACTAAAGTGTAATGACTCTAGGTCGCGTCACTCTGCCACGCCCGGGGATTAAAATGGCGCCTTTGCAGGAGAAGCAGAGACAGAAAGAAAGGAGATTCGATATATCACGAACGAAATAATAGACTAAGAAGAATAAATCTAATTTTTAATTCAGAGTTTCCTACAGCCCATGATAATGTCCGGAAGAGAAGAAACGGGAAACAATCAAGCTGAAAACAAAACATGAAAATGAAAATAATCCGCTCCTCAAATTTTATTCAAGAAAGGACAGCTTTGCAAAAGAGACCCGAATTTCCATACTATTTATTACTCTTGACAAGCAATTGACTCATTTATTTTGAAGCTCATTGACTGTTCGAAAGAAAACTGGCGAAAATAGTTTCAAGATATTCTATACCTTAGATCAGTCCTGCTAATGTAGGTTATCCGGGACCTTCCAAGACCACATGGTTCCATAAGACATCTATCTGCTAGAACAGTCGCTCGAATCCCAAACTCGACTGGAGTTGATCGATGCTTGATTGATGTTGCAACACAGCCACAACAACTTCCGTTAAGATTGGTCTTCCATGATCTGCAAAAAGGTCAAGAAATTCATTTTAAAGACATGAGACGATACAGGTATAGCTAAATCGCCTTGAGGCAAATGTTGATAGTTTACTGTTCTGGTTATAAAAACCCACCCGCAAAAATTTTCACTGTGATCTTTGTAAAATTGTTTGTCAAAATCTCTCTAAATCATTTCCCACTACAGACATAACTATGATGCACATATCGATGGCTGATACACGACTAAACAATGAGTGTTTGAAATGCACCAGAATTGTAGTGTTTATTGTCCAGCTTCTGAATTAGGCAAATCAAATTCCAGATTTAGTCCTCTATTCCACATAACTTAGCTATGCATCTTGCCTTGTTTTTTACACTTGCAGTTTGACTGACGGGCCGTAGAAATCCCTATGTCTACAATAGGCCTTTTAGCTATCTACTAAAGAGTCTGGATCGAGCGATATTTTTATACATTTTTATACCAACAGACGAATTTTCGAATATGCACGATAGTGATAGAAGCTATAACGCCACGCAATCGAACCTTTCGAATACAAATGTATAATAATATCGTTCGATCCGCCCTCTTTTTTAGAATAGTTAAAGGTCTATTGCTGATCACTTTGTAAACTGGCGTTTCAATAAAAAAGAACGGATGCAATAGGCGATTACGCTACGGATGGCGACGAGGAACTTTTTACCAAGATGCATTGCGTTCCAATTAAGAATTTAACAATTCTACAGGAATTCGATTAAAGAACGCAAAGCATTTTGGTAAAGAGTTCCTCGCCGACATCTTTAGCGTAATCGTGTATTGCAACAAACAATCGGGTGCGCCAAAAATATCATTATTTGACAGGCCACGATAAATCATAAATTAATCAGCTCACTAGGTGAACCGCTCACCTAAGTATCAAGAAATTTCGTTTTATTGAAGGTGCAATTGTTTGTGTTTCATAAAAGAAAACATCGGTCTGATCATCAAGATTCTCTTTGTATTCCCAGTGTACCATTTCGTCATCCCACAAATGTCTGCAAGTGAATATGCAACGAAGTGTTAGCGTGAACAACTAACTACTCTCAAAAATTGGATTGAGGAATTACGTCTGTAGCTGTAATTGTTCATCACTCTTCAAGGGCATATTTGAGTTTTGAGACACTTTTTATTTGAGCTCAGAAAAAGGGGTTTTATCGTGTCATCTAAAAGTCTACTTTTCCTGATTTCAAATCTGAAATTAGAATTTTCACGAATTGTCGGGAAATATAAACCAAAGAGATCTCTTTTTTACTGATTTTGTATATATTATGTTTGTAAATAGTTGGTTTGAATTAGTATTTTCCTAATACTACTGTAAGTACCAACTTTAAATATTGACATTGATTGATATTGATTGATATTGATTGATATTGATTGATATTGATGTGAACTATTGATATTGTGAACTATTGATTGATATTGATTGATATTGATTGATATTGATTGATTCTATTTTGCTATTTCACGCACATTCCTTTTTCTAATTCATTTCCCTCTTTCTTTCTTACTTTCTTTCCTTCCTTCTGTTATTTCTCTTTCTTGCCCTCTTTCTCTACCACTTTTAATCATCTAATTTTCGAGAAAAAGGAAGATCAAATCACGTTGAGTTTCAGAACAGACTGCTAAATAAACTTCATCTAAGAGTCCGTTTACATGAGAAATTCAAACCGGTTTGAAATTTCACCCCGATCTGAATATTGGCCCGAGAGCTTATTTCCTTTTGCGTTCACATGAAGTTTCGCCCCGGTCTGAGACCTGTGTTGTTTATCGAATGACGCAAGAATGCCTTAGATTGTTCATCGTCATCATGTTTGGCGCAAAGAAAAACAATGCAAATGTAAACTTTGAACCCGAGACCTCTTAATCTCAAAACGGTTTGAGAATAATTTGCGTTTACATGGTGTTTTCAAAGCGGGGTGAAATTTCAAACCGATTTGAAATGCCGAATTGAGTTTCACCCCGGTTTGAGTTAAAAATCGTATTTTCCATGTAAACACTATAAGGGCTTTGACCAGACACCGAGTTCAACTGAGATCGGGGTGAAATTTCAAACCGATTTGACTTTCTCATGTAAACGGCCCCTAAGAGGCCCTTTACATGAGAAATTTCAGCTCTTGCTGAGTTCAACACGGGCTGAGTATCAACGAATCGTATGTGTGCCACATATCATTTACATTTATCTGCTGCGGGGCTTTGCGAGAAATTGCTACCCATTTAAAGGAAATTTCCCGGTATTAAAATACATCAATAACTCTTACCTCTCTTTCACAAATCGTCTTAATACGTCATTGGGAGATGCGTTCACTTCAACCACAGCCTTCCAAAGCCGTATGGGATATCCATCATTCACTTTCTTGTAAGATATTTCCACTTCATCAGTAAAACTGTGTTGAATCCAAAATTTCGCCTTCGCTTGAGATTCCTAAAAATAAAACTCAGCCAGGATAGACGAGAGTTAAAGATTTGTGATCGTAAACCAGGCCAGGTGATACCTTTGTAGCAGGAAAATAGTGAATACAACAGTTCAGTTTATCAATTTAACAAAGTCCTTGCCGTAATGTATCATATTTAATTTTCGTAAAATTTTGTTATGGACATTTTTAGTTTTTATATTGGTATTCAACTTAAGTTAGCAACATTTGTNATTTAATTTTCGTAAAATTTTGTTATGGACATTTTTAGTTTTTATATTGCTATTCAACTTAAGTTAGCAACGTTTGTAAATTAGGTTTTTACTTTGTAGTCTTTTTTGCACGGCTCCCTGTAAAGCAGTCCCCACGGGACTGACGGGGCTACCGTGGTTAAATAATATAAAATGAAATGAAATGAAATGTATCATATTTGAATCATCAAACTAACCTGTAAAAGACCAGCGAAACAATTATCCAAATAAGAATGATATCCATCTTCAATTCCTGGGTCTGACAGATTTTGAGATAAATTTTCCAAAAATACTGGATCACCTTGTTCGATATAGGAGAACCTGCATTTCATCATCACATCTTCAGGCACCTGGAAATCAGAAATAAAACGAATCTATGTAAAGCATCAATTGATAAAATTCCAGACTCAAACAATTTAATTATGAAAAACTAATTATGAAGCTAACCTAACCTAACCGTCTTTTTTACACCTCAACCAAACTCTTCAAATTCCCCAAGATGTAAAAGATGTATAACTCTGTGTAGCATAGCAAGCCTCAACACACTTATTTGCTTATTTCAATTCATCTTCAACTAAGCCAATTTAATTACAGCGGCTAACAAGGTAACAGATACTTCTCTCACCCAACGAAGTGCCGTGTTATACTGGATCTCTTAAACAAACTACCTCCTTTTGACTGGAAAAAGGAACCAAACGATAAGATGTCCGGACTCTTCAACTGCACAACTAATTTTTTTAAAATTCAACTTAAATGTACGTAATTTAAAAATGATCCACGAAACACCGGATATGTGAGCTTGCAAAGTCAAAATTTAGGGTGCACCTGAAACCGGAGGTTTGAAAAAGGGCCTAGCCATATGCTTTGATTTCATGGGCATTTTGCAATGGAATTTTTAACTTTCATTTTTAATTTTTACTTTTTAAAAGAATTCTACCTTGAGATGTTTCAATTGTTCTTTAAATCATTTTTTCTTTTGAGGAAAAAATCGTTCCTTACATTCTATTGAAAAGTTATTTGTATCAAAGAAGAGGAAAAAGGAGCAAATGCACGCTTACTTTCGAGATGCGGCAAGAATTTATTATTCTCGCCAAAATTTTCTCCTATGCGTTTAATTAGGGTCGTGGCTAAGCGTCAATGATTCTTTTCAAAAGCAAAAACTAAAAGTAAAATTTTAAAATTTCTTTGGAAAATGCCCATGATATCAAATCGTGGTTAGGCCCTTTCTCAAAACCTCTGGTTTCAGGTTTGCTCCTTTTTCCAGTAAAAAAGCGGTACTTTTTTTTGAACACCCGTTATTAGCCTTAGTAGGCAGCATTTTGCATACGACTTTGGCGCTTGTTTGAGTCACTGGAAGCACCATATTTCTGTAACGGACAGCTACAAGATGTCTTTCAATTATCTGAGTGAACGAAAACTGACGTGTAACATTGATGGGTGGGCAGGACGAGATTCTGTCCTTGTTTCAACACATGCTTACCTCGCTTAATAATGTATGTTTTCGGGACATAAAAAAAGGAAGCGAATGAGCGAGAAACTTACCGCAAATAGAAAGCGAACTGACTTCATTAAGTCAACGAGACATTGTTGGGCAGCCTGACACAAAGAAAGACATAGAAATCAACCAATGAAGCTAAAAAGAATCGCAAAGTCTCCATTTGATAAAAAGAAGAATGTGAAATCATTTGGTTTATCTCATACCTTCTTATTATAAACTTATTATAAACTTATTTTAAACACACTTGCACATTTGTTGTTGTTGTTTTCTCAAAATTTTCACAGCCCTCCGGCTGCCTCTTCAGTGAGAACTATCTATTAAGATCCATTAAGATCATTGGCAATATGGTGAAAGGAAATATGATTTGGTTTATCATTTTAAGCTTTCCAAACCTACTGTAAATCTACCGATGTGAGGAGGTGGGGGGGGGCCCGATAAGATAATATTGTGCCTGGGAACTTAAGCCAATATAATAAGGAGCTAGGACAATCATTACTAGAAAAACAGCTAAATGCGTTTTCTTTCCAACACATTTCCAACATAGAAAATCACACGAATTAATTAAAACGGCAGGAACCTCAACCAAGGCGACACATCTGAAGAATTCATGGTCGATGAGTCATTGCAAGGCATAACATGAAAAAGCAATACTACTTACAGTTGTATCTTCAAGATCTTTCTCCGATCTAATGCTGTTAAACGTCCTTTTTAATTTTCTTGAGTTCTGATTTTTGTCCACTTTTATCCCAAATATGTGGAAGAATGCAGGTGTGAAGCAAACTGACAAGTTCTTGTGATCCATCTACGGTGAACAAAAATCGACATCATACCGGGTGTCCCAAAAAAAAGTATTCCTGTTTAAAAAATCACCAAAATTTGATTACATGGTCGATTTTAAAATTTCTTGTTTTAGCAAGTACATCAAAGTCCTCATTATTTTCCCAGGTATAGCTGATCTTGTGATTGGTTTTAAAATTAGCGAATTTAGCTCCTTTCAAGGCTACCTGGTTTTGAAGCATACTGCAAAAAGTACTGATGACTACCAGATTAATTTATTTTTGTGTGTTAAGCTTCAAATTTGGTCATAAATATCAGAAAGAAGCACAAACTATCTTTGGGGCTTTAGGGTTAAAGAAAAATCTCAAAAATTGTGGCTCTAAGGCAAGATTTACAATGTTGTTTAAAGAGTATAGCTTAGACTGAGGTTTTCCAACCTGTCATTTTATACCCTTTAAGGATTTACAACAAACATTTTATCATCTTTAAATATATTTGGATCATTGAAAAAATAGATAAAACAAAAATTTTGTGATAGGTTTAATAATCGAGTTTTGGTGATATTTTAAACGGGAGTACTCTTTTGGGACACCCGGTATTATTCTGGACGAGTAAACAAAATAACTCCTTTGTTTTCCAGTTGCAACAAACGAATCGAAAATATACCCACTTCTTGAAACATCACAGAGCAAAAAACCTGTCAACCGACTTTAAAAGTTCTAACATTTTCACCTTACTAAGATTTAAATTCATTTCGACACTTAAGTTACTCGATTCAATGAATAAAAATTTTAAGAAGCAATAATATTTTTATGAAATCTTGAAATTCTGAATTAATTTGGCAATTGCATTCTTGCCAAAATTTGGAAGTAGAAGAGCGTTTTTTAGAAGATTTAGAAGAGAACAATTAATTGGTTCAAAGGTGCTTTTCACACTTTATTCAATAAAAATTTTCCTTAAGCCTCCTTAGCTTTCATAGCAATTATTTCATTTGTTTTCGAATGGTTTATTTCATAATACACCTCGCAAGAAGTAAATTGGACTATCTGCCTTCCCCTAAATACGTCAACTGTTACCTGATTGTCGACAGCCTTTTCAGCAAAATGATTGAGAAATGTCAAAAGTGTTTGCAATGCCTCTCTGTTTTCATCTGGCATCAGAATAATGGCCAACTTTATAGCTTGTGCTCGGAGCTCATCTGGAATATCTAAAAAACAAACAACATCTATGAAATTCCAAATTCATTTTTATCATTCACTGACATTCACTTACAGGTATGTGTCCCTCATAAGGGTGGGTTTTGCAATCGAAAATTCCCTAAAACAGGGTCTATTATTGGTAAAAAGCTCCTTAGAAATGGGTCCAAGTGTGAATTTCTGGAAACTTTATTGTTTATCAAGGTATGACGTCATCGTACGGGTGGGTTGGTCGTCGAAATCTCTGAGACACATCCCTGTACAAAGGTTCGTCAAATACCCCCCTCCCGGATCGTGTGACAAGTCTGTATTTAACTCTTACTTACCTTTGTAAATAGAGATGAAAGTTTCAGCCAATTTTGACGTTAGTAACGGTTCTGGTAATTCCCTCAGGTATTGTTTGAGCATGTCAGCAATATCATACACAGAGTAAGAATCAAAGTCAACCGCATTCGTTCCATTTTCAATTTCATCTTTCAGTTTTTCAATTCTTGATTTCATTCCTGATCTTCTAAATATCCCAAGACATGTGGAAGCTGTCCTTATCAGATAGTTCATTGATAGAAGTATTGGCCGAGGTAGAGGATTTCCGGTACGTTGCGCTGTTGTTAATAGAGGAGAGCCAAATATGTTCTTATCTACAAGGATAAAAGATTATATCATTATTTTCTGTGGCCCTCTGCTTAAATAAATTCGGATTTATAGTCATCATTGTTTGAAGAAATTGGAGTGCATGCATCGCTATTAAAAAAATGTAAACAACTTGCAGGAAATAAAAGGAAAATAAATATCCAGAACGGTACTTTTTATATAACATAAACCAGCAAAAGGTCAATGAAAAGAGCGGCATTCGACAAAGAGTAAAAACCAACTTACCCTTGTTATCTGACGCTCTGAGACGCTTCAAAAGCTTTGGGACAGTCCTAAAAAATAATAGACAGTAAATCTAGGAACTGTAATGGTGGTATTCCCATTTCTTGCCGTCTAACCTAGCATATGGACGCTCTGATTTTCATCAAGGCAGATAACCCTCTGTGTTATCAGAATATAAAAAAACATACCTATTTGGAATCTACAAGGAAAAGTAACTTTAAAAAATGACGAAATAGGTAGAGCAGTCGCATGTGTCACCGGAATTATTATCATCATTTTATTTAAAGTTGGCAACTTTCATAGCTACATAAAAACAGGTAATTCAAGCCAACAAATTAATTACAAAGTTACAGAAGAAAATATACAAGTAAAATTAGTCAATAAATTACAAAATTCATATGAAATCTATATCAAACCAGATGTGTAAAGCTATAAAAAGCCGAGTCGAGGAATGTACTGCCTGCAAAGTCTGCAGTTGCATTCTTATAAATCTGGGGTTTAGATTATCAATAGTTTTGAACATTTCAGTCATTAGAAATTGCAGATTTTTCGGATGTATCGTTACGGATCTACCTTTTTCTAACAAAGTTGCGAAGCTGGAACTATAGTCTTTATATGCTATTTGCAAGGCTCTATCGTGCAGCCTATTGATTTGGTTATTTATCTTTCTGCTATAAAACATCCAAACCAACGAACGGTATTGGAACTAGCTAGTTACAAATGATTTCATCAAAAGTCTTAATTTATCAACGACCGACGACCACTGACTGAGGACAAATGAATCAGTTACAAGACCTACCAGTGCCAGCCACTTCGACTGTGTATCGAATATCTTTCCATTAGTGCGGTCAACCTTAGAAGCGAAATCTTTCTCAGTACATTCATTTGACCAGCTGATAAGTTCTGAATTTTCAAGGATCTGCCAAGAAGAAAAATCTACAGATAAAGATTTATAACAGAAATCTAGCAGCTTTGGAGACTTCTTCGTATTGCAGCTTAGAAAGAAGCCTTAAGATTCAACACAACATTATTCAAAAGGAAAGAAACGGGCTCTTATAGCAGNATCAACGACCGACGACCACTGACTGAGGACAAATGAATCAGTTACAAGACCTACCAGTGCCAGCCACTTCGACTGTGTATCGAATATCTTTCCATTAGTGCGGTCAACCTTAGAAGCGAAATCTTTCTCAGTACATTCATTTGACCAGCTGATAAGTTCTGAATTTTCAAGGATCTGCCAAGAAGAAAAATCTACAGATAAAGATTTATAACAGAAATCTAGCAGCTTTGGAGACTTCTTCGTATTGCAGCTTAGAAAGAAGCCTTAAGATTCAACACAACATTATTCAAAAGGAAAGAAACGGGCTCTTATAGCAGATCTTTGATAAAAGAAATCGTGAAGCTGATTGAAGCGAAGTGATGAACGTTAAATTGCAGAATGAGATAGCGACAGGTCTGTGAGATAGAATGAGAAATGCTACTTACAGACAAACAGAACCTCGATCAGAGGATGATTTCTGGAAGCTATGCCATCTGACACGTCTTCTGCGCACACTGTAGGGAAAAAAACCTAATAATCATATTTTGTACATTAATGAGACACTGAGTGTTTATGTGAAAAAGTTGAAGTTTTACTTTCAAAAGAATTGACGAAGCTTCACAACAAGAGGATTTTTGACTGTTATTACATTCAACCTGCTTCCTATATCTTTTTAGCAAGGGAAATATTCTGCCAGAAAGGTAAAACTGTTAAAGGCATTGAGTCATGTTAAATAGACTGCGTATACCCAATTTGCAAAAATTGCTGACTCATGATGATAGCTTACGCCAATCTGATTGGCTGTTATGCAAACTGCACACATGAAACACTCGAGCCGACGTTGCCTCGTATTGGTGAGGTTGCTGTCTGATCACATGAAAACAGACTGATCACATGAAAGCAGACAGACCCCCAGCGGAGAATCGCTATTTAACATGACTCAATGCCTTTAATCGTTTTTGTAAAACAAGTTTGATTCTTATCTGAAAACTGTATCTTTCTTCAAAAAGGTCCAGACAAGGGTATCAAAACGTCTCTCACACGTACCCGAGTTGACATGAATGTGCTATTTATAGTATTGGCTGCAAATCTTTGCAAAAGTTTGAAATTAATTGAGTAAAATGTTATCGCCATTTTCTATCAAATAAGTTGCTGAAAATGAATTTTAGGTAATTTGTCATAATCATAGAGAGAGCATTTTTAAAATCATCATTATTTTCTGAATTACGGCATTTTTTGTATTTCAGCTAGTTTTGAAGTCATGACGTCATCAAAATGCTCAATCGAAAACTCCGAAAACCATAAAAGCTACAGAATTTTTCTTACTACTAGACTTTCATAAGCTGAGGTTTTCTCGAAAAATCTATTGATCTTCTTCAATCAATTTAGAATTTATGGTGCTTTTTATGTTTTTCAAAGTTTCAGATACTTCCTTTCATTCTTTCATAAAAAATAAAAATGCTGTAAGTCTGACAATGATAGCACGACACCATCTTGTTTTGGGGTAAAACTTCATAAATTTCTATACGTTTCTATAAAATTGCCCTTCTATTCTACCTCGCGATAGTGAGTAAACGATACGTAGCAATTGTCGGTCAGATCTAAACCAATGAAATCAAAACAAACATTTAGGCCAAGAAAGCTGTGAGAAACTTGCCTTTGCGACGATAATTTCGTAACCAGCGCCAAAAACTCAATCGGCTTTAAGTTGCCCGTCGCTTCTTCAAAGTCAGTCTTCCTTTTAGACATTCGCCTATAACAGCTTACAAGCTTTTTTAATTTATCTATTGCGAGAAATAAACGAGACATTCTCAAATCCCAGTGCGACGCTATGCTTTGTAATGGCTTCATCACTCGGATTTTCGAACGCGAATTAGTCAAGTCACGTGACATGTCGTCCGTATGAATGGCCAATNGGTAGCAATTGTCGGTCAGATCTAAACCAATGAAATCAAAACAAACATTTAGGCCAAGAAAGCTGTGAGAAACTTGCCCTTGCGACGATAACTTCGTAACCTGCGCCAAAAACTCAATCGGCATTAAGTTGCTCGTCGCTTCTTCAAAGGCAGTCTTCCTTTTAGACATTCGCCTATAACAGCTTCCAAGCTTTTTTAATTTATCTACTGCGATAAATAAACGAAACATTCTCAAAATCCCAGTGCGACGCTATACTTTGTAATGGCTTCATCACTCGGATTTTTTCGAGCGCGAATTAGTCAAGTCACGTGACATGTCGTCTGTATGAATGGCCAATTATTTCAAGATTCCTACAAACAATTCATTTGAGAGAAAGGGCAACAACATCTTACACGACTAATTTCAAAGTTTTGCGAAGATTCGACGCCTATGCTGCTATTTACCTTTCTTGACAAAATGAAACACAAGAAACAAACCTTGGTGAGCGAAGGACGGGGGATGATGGCACTCCTGAATCAACACTTCCCATTACTTTATCATTGATTCTTCCATCTAACGGTGTCCCGGATATAGCAAGGTGTTCTGTGTCTTCCTCATCATCCTCCTCCTCATTGGATGAAACTGAAGAGAGGTCATCCTCGGAATCGTTTTGTGCTGTAAAATCTTTCGAACTGCAAGGAACGGCTTCATCAAAGACTGAATCACTTGTGCACGTGCCGAGAGTAGCATTGTCATTTTCAGAATGACTTACGATGATCATGGGTATGTTATCATAGAAGCTCCCACGGTTGTTATCATCTAATACATTAGAAGTGCTCGCAGAACTGCTAAATGGTGCCGTGACTTCATGGTGCCCAGACCCAAAAGTGCCAGAAAATGAAAATGTTCTTGATAATCTTGGTTCCTCTTTGCAAGGTACAGGAAATGTGCTGTTTGCAGTCCGTGGAGCATTTGGCCCGCTATTTATATCATAGATTCCATATTTTGATGACGGTCTATTTGTGCTTGATGCCTCGCCAGAGGAATTCAACATTTCACTCGATTCACTGAAACAATGCCTCTTTTCATGATGTTTTTTCGAGCTGGAAGATGCTCCAGAATTGTCCTTCAGCCGGATCTTTCGCAATGGTGAATTCTTAAACTGTTGAGTAAAAGTTGACAAAATTACATTATACACAAAAGTACGTCTTATTACGTGCTAAGAAGCACACTTAACAAAAGAGATGTTCGTGCCACTGAAGGCACAAGCCTTAATGCACATGGCTGGCGGAGTTAAAAACCAGGGGGGTCTTAACTATTGGGTCATACGGGGATGTGCGCCAAAAGAATTTCTGTTATGACCCAATCCCAGAATTTAGGAGAGATTTTGATATCCAATCCCACAATATAAATGTGGTTTCCACAAACGCGTTTTCACTACAAAACAACAGAACAATCTTTCTTTATCCTCAAACAGAAAATTACCAGGATTTTTAGCCAAAACTAGACCCCTCCATGAGTTGAATGACTAGACTGTACATCGACTATTTTATTCTATTTTAGCAATGTTTCTCTTTCGCATCTAAATACTTCCAGTTTACGTTGTCTCATGGCAGTTGTCCTAACATATACCTCAACCGTTATTCTTTTTAATGTTAACCATATATGCTAATGATAAATTACTGATCCCAAGAGGCGCTCTAACAGCTGCAAATTTGCGAAATTTTGCCAACATTTTGATTATATCTTTAATCTCAAAACTTTGTGTGTAATTGTGTCGAAGAAAATATTAATTCCATATATGATTGTAAATAATGTGCAGTTGATGAGTTGATGAGTTGATGAATCTCAGTTGATGTACAGTCTGCTCATCCAACTCATGGACAAATTTAGAAACTTTGTTTATTAACAAAAGCGCAAATTTATTTCCTCTGTTTCATGTTGGAGGGGTCCCTGTTGTGGACACTGTTCTTCTAGCCCCCCTTTTAAGGGGAATCTAAGCATATAAAAGTAGCTCAAGCTACTTGTAGTCAAATTCCAACCTATTAGATATCAGTCTGTTGACGAAGATCAGTTACCTAAATATGGTTCGGCACGTGTCACGGCCTATTGTCTTTGTATGGCTATTTTTATCACATGCTTACATATGCTTAGATTCTCTTAAATCTGGATTTTAAATCACAAAACAGCATTGCGCATTATACAGAAATTTCCTAAAAAACAGCTTTTATATATCTTTGAATGAAAAAAGGCACACAGTAGTACCATCTTTGCGCGCTAAATGATGGTTCATCAGACAGTGAACTGAGAATTGTCCATGAGTTGAGTGAAGAGACTGTAGTAACTAGAAGGCCTTTGGCATTGAAATGTAAAGAAATGTCTTACCCGTTTGTCAATAAGCTTGGAACATCTGTTGAGGGTCTCCAGACGTCTAGAAATAAAATCAAATAATGTTTGGGCGTCTTAAACAGTTAAACATGGGTACTACTGTTCTCTAGATCTGTTTCAAGAATCTCTGCCCCATTAAATTTTGTTGGGAAAAAAGGCACAAAGACTAAAGAACCTGCAAAAACTACTCGTAGAGTTTACAATAATAATAATTATTATTATTATAAAAATATAATAATAATAATTAATTTCTTTACAGTTGGTGAAAGGAATAGTTTTAAGCAAAACTAATAAATACCAACTATTTACAATACAAAATGAAAATCTATAATATAAACATAAATATATACATGAATCTATATACACATCATCTGCAGATGTTGCAATTGCACGTATCTCCCTTCCAGCTCTTAATCATAACTTTGAATTGTTTCGTGTTTTGGGCAATTTTTATTGTGTCAGAAAGCGTGTTCCACAAAATGCTTCCTCTAAATGACAGTGAATTGTTCCCATAAACTAACGTATTGGTTTTAGGGAGCTGCAGGAGGTTATTTATTCGCAGATTATAGTTGGCATCTTTCGGTTTGAAGAACTCGAGCATGAAGGAGGGGCAGGCGCCATTTATGCATTAATTTTTCCATATTCCATATTACATATTTCCAGCATTAATTTTTGCAAATTTTTGCAGTGGGTAGTTAACTCGCCCGATCTTCTTACGAGCTCTTCAAATGTTGCATCATAATCCCTATACAGAGCTCTCAGTGCGCGTTTATGTAACCGGTTGATTGTATTGTTTGCAGTCTTCCCACAAAACATCCAAATTAACGGGCAGTAGTTGAAGTTTGAGAGGATAAAAGCATGATAGAGGGTTTTGGCCTTATCTACATCAAGATATCGTGCAATACTAGAGAAAGCCCTTGTTTTCTGATTTGTCTTTTTACACACGTGTGTTACGTGATCCCGAAAGTTTAACTTTGAATACAAAACGCGTCACCTCTTAAATTCGTCGTCCCTCTGGCAGAGATTCCAAATAGAAAGTTGCATGCAAATTTCCTCAGAGAGGCCCTTGCTTTATATGAGAAATTTCAGCCCGTGCAGAGCTCAACACGGGCGGATTTTTGACAGCATTCCTTTTTTCCTTGCATTTATTCGAAATCTCAACACGGGCTGAAATACGTAACATGATATGAAAGTGGAATAGATTCGATCTTCTTTGTTCACATTTTAATATTTGATTTCAACACGCCCCGAGTTGAAATTATTTCTGTTTACGTGACACAAGGAACTAATCTAGCACCTCTTTCATACAAAAACTTTTTTTAACTCAGTTCCCTTATTTGCCACTTTTTCAGTGCATCATCTGCTAGAAGCGCCCATAAGGGGCCATTGCCGAAGCCGAACAGACCACCCCTACTGGCACTAATCCCAAGGACTTTAAGCTTTTCTCCGAGGAGAAAAGTGCACAGAACATTTTAGGATGAGTGATGCCCATGGGAGGGGAGGGGAGGGGAGGGCATATAACTATTTTTTGTACCGGGTATGTGCCGCTGAACAGGGTATCGTTTTCAGCTATTTTGCTCTCGAACAGAGTATCCATTTTCAAATAATTGCTCTCTTACATGATTTTAAATGAGAATTGCAATCTTTCTTTTGTTTTCTGGCCGATTTGCTCCCAGGCAGGGTCAAAGGAATGAAAAAGCTTCTCCCATACAGGGTAAGAATCTCTTTACTCCAGCGACACACCCCGTACATTTATGAGTCTAGTGCTCCCCCGGGGAGTGGCGGTACTTCCCCAGGCGGCCAGCTCAGGACTCGAAACAACAACCTCCTGCACAGAAGGCGATCGCGCTAACCACAAGGCTAACCTACCATCTACCTACTAACATCATGCTATACCTTCTATTTTTGATTCAGCAAACAAGGAGCATTTGAAGAAAAGAAGAGCAAAGCCTATGGGCCATTCGTACATAGCAACCCATCGTGATTCATCCTAAACATCACACAATAATCCTGGGATTAATGCAATCCAAAAGTCTTTAATCTCTGCATACAATTTGTGGCTAAAATGATCACATGTAAACAGTCAGCTGATTCTATCTGACTTGCGCATCTCGACATAGCGATCAACTACAAATCTTTTTAGTGGGAGTAAACTGCGCAGGATGAAAGGTTCAACATGGGTTGACACCCACATCATCATCATCATCATCGGTTTATTTTTAGCAGGCTAAATAAAAATAGCTAAATTAGGGCTAATTGAGGCCTACATTACAAAATTTTACAATATCTAGAATAAATTTATTAAAAATGTACAATAACTATATTACAAGATAAAAGCGTCTATCCTGTTAGGAACCCAACTTTCGGAATATATGTTTTACAGAGCCTACAGTTGCATTTATCACCGTTCCAGCATCTAATTCGTTTTTTGAAAGTAAGAAGGGTTCTTGATTGTTTTATTTCTTGCGGTAAAAGCTGCCACAGTCTATTTCCAAGGTAGGCTATGGTCTCAATTCCAATGGACGTAGTCCGTACCTTTGGAAGTTCAGCGTCATGGCCATGCCTTAGATTGTGGCTAATATTTCTTTCCATAAAAAGATCCTTCGTGAAAGGTGGACTTAGATCGGATTTGGTTTTATACATTTCTGTCATTAACAACTGTAGAAGAGAGGTTAAATTTTGGTTAACACAGAGGGTTAACTTTNGAATAGTTTTAAGCAAAACTAATAAATACCAACTATTTACAATACAAAATGAAAATCTATAATATAAACAAAATATATACATGAATCTATATACACATCATCTGCAGATGTTGCAATTGCACGTATCTCCCTTCCAGCTCTTAATCATAACTTTGAATTGTTTCGTGTTTTGGGCAATTTTTATTGTGTCAGAAAGCGTGTTCCACAAAATGCTTCCTCTAAATGACAGTGAATTGTTCCCATAAACTAACGTATTGGTTTTAGGGAGCTGCAGGAGGTTATTTATTCGCAGATTATAGTTGGCATCTTTCGGTTTGAAGAACTCGAGCATGAAGGAGGGGCAGGCGCCATTTATGCATTAATTTTTCCATATTCCATATTACATATTTCCAGCATTAATTTTTGCAAATTTTTGCAGTGGGTAGTTAACTCCCCCGATCTTCTTACGAGCTCTTCAAATGTTGCATCATAATCCCTATAGAAAGCTCTCAGTGCGCGTTTATGTAACCGGTTGATTGTATTGTTTGCAGTCTTCCCACAAAACATCCAAATTAACGGGCAGTAGTTGAAGTTTGAGAGGATAAATGCATGATAGAGGGTTTTGGCCTTATCTACATCAAGATATCGTGCAATACTAGAGAAAGCCCTTGTTTTCTGATTTGTCTTTTTACACACGTGTGTTACGTGATCCCGAAAGTTTAACTTTGAATACAAAACGCGTCACCTCTTAAATTCGTCGTCCCTCTGGCAGAGATTCCAAATAGAAAGTTGCATGCAAATTTCCTCAGAGAGGCCCTTGCTTTATATGAGAAATTTCAGCCCGTGCAGAGCTCAACACGGGCGGATTTTTGACAGCATTCCTTTTTTCCTTGCATTTATTCGAAATCTCAACACGGGCTGAAATACGTAACATGATATGAAAGTGGAATAGATTTGATCTTCTTTGTTCACATTTTAATATTTGATTTCAACACACCCCGAGTTGAAATTATTTCTGTTTACGTGACACAAGGAACTAATCAAGCACCTCCTTTCATACAAAAACTTTTTTTAACTCAGTTCCCTTATTTGCCACTTTTTCAGTGCATCATCTGCTAGAAGCGCCCATAAGGGGCCATTGCCGAAGCCGAACAGACCACCCCTACTGGCACTAATCCCAAGGACTTTAAGCTTTTCTCCGAGGAGAAAAGTGCACAGAACATTTTAGGATGAGTGATGCCCATGGGAGGGGAGGGGAGGGGAGGGCATATAACTATTTTTTGTACCGGGTATGTGCCGCTGAACAGGGTATCGTTTTCAGCTATTTTGCTCTCGAACAGAGTATCCATTTTCAAATAATTGCTCTCTTACATGATTTTAAATGAGAATTGCAATCTTTCTTTTGTTTTCTGGCCGATTTGCTCCCAGGCAGGGTCAAAGGAATGAAAAAGCTTCTCCCATACAGGGTAAGAATCTCTTTACTCCAGCGACACACCCCGTACATTTATGAGTCTAGTGCTCCCCCGGGGAGTGGCGGTACTTCCCCAGGCGGCCAGCTCAGGACTCGAAACAACAACCTCCTGCACAGAAGGCGATCGCGCTAACCACAAGGCTAACCTACCATCTACCTACTAACATCATGCTATACCTTCTATTTTTGATTCAGCAAACAAGGAGCATTTGAAGAAAAGAAGAGCAAAGCCTATGGGCCATTCGTACATAGCAACCCATCGTGATTCATCCTAAACATCACACAATAATCCTGGGATTAATGCAATCCAAAAGTCTTTAATCTCTGCATACAATTTGTGGCTAAAATGATCACATGTAAACAGTCAGCTGATTCTATCTGACTTGCGCATCTCGACATAGCGATCAACTACAAATCTTTTTAGTGGGAGTAAACTGCGCAGGATGAAAGGTTCAACATGGGTTGACACCCACATCATCATCATCATCATCATCGGTTTATTTTTAGTAGGCTAAATCAAAAATAGCTAAATTAGGGCTAATTGAGGCCTACTTTACAAAATTTTACAATATCTAGAATAAATTTATTAAAAATGTACAATAACCATATTACAAGATAAAAGCGTCTATCCTGTTAGGAACCCAACTTTCGGAATATATGTTTTACAGAGCCTACTACAGTTGCATTTATCACCGTTCCAGCATCTAATTCGTTTTTTGAAAGTAGGAAGGGTTCTTGTTTGTTTTATTTCTTGCGGTAAAAGCTGCCACAGTCTATTTCCAAGGTAGGCTATGGTCTCAATTCCAATGGACGTAGTCCGTACCTTTGGAAGTTCAGCGTCATGGCCATGCCTTAGATTGTGGCTAATATTTCTTTCCATAAAAAGATCCTTCGTGAAAGGTGGACTTAGATCGGATTTGGTTTTATACATTTCTGTCATTAACAACTGTAGAAGAGAGGTTAAATTTTGGTTAACACAGAGGGTTAACTTTGATAAAGTTTCTATAAATATGGCATTGGAGACAGGTTTTTGAACTGGCTCTGTGCAAAACTCTCAAGTGAGAACGCACAGTTTAGATAAGATCTTGATTCAGAAAATTCAGATGTAAATTCAAGAAGACCATTTATCAGACTGACTTTAGTAGATAAAGTTATCAAAGTATTGCATCGTACTACATTTAGCCTGCGTGCAGACTCGGTACAATGTGTGCTCCTCCCCCCGCTCCTCGAGTCTGCACGCAGGCTAACTAAATTCAGCATTCTTGCCATTACCAAACAGAGGGGGAGGGGGTCTGAAATAAACGGGGTGGGCGGGAAATTTCTAGAATTCAATCTGCAGTTCTGTAATCCAACGAATTCGTTGTTTTGACTGTAAAAGATATCAGAAACAAGTTCAAGTTCAAAACACATTTCAAGAAGCACTATTTTGCATACTTTATATTATACTCATTACATAAGTTTCAGTATCGCTCATTGAATTGGATGGTTATCGCTCAAACTGAGAGAAAATAAANGACTGTCTTGAATCTTCATCCAACGTATCGTGTTCTTTCTCCACAAGTGAAATAGAGATTGGAAATTTCTTGTCTGGAATATAAACAAAGGGTTGTAAACTTTGAATAAGCAATCTTAATATGTTTCCAAGCAAATTATTTAAGATAAACACTCCGCGATGATCATCGCATCGTTATTTGGTCCCAGGGGGTACACTAGTGCGGCCTGACGATATTCTGAAGCACAGTTTTTAGGAAGCTACTCATTTGCTAAAGTTTGAAAAGTTGAACAGTCTTGGTGTGGTACAAATCTTGCAAATCCCGTTCAACAACGGATCTATTTGTTGAATATTTCGTCTGACACTGAAAACATGTGCACTTATCTGAAATTAGGCAATAGAGAGTCCATTAGTTTCTCATTCTCAATTTTTCCAGTTTTCCCTTTTCTCGTGCAGCATGTCAAGTTTCGGATGGTGCATGAGGGCGTTTTAGCATTGATACGCAAATAGTCTAACATCAGTATAGGGAAGTAGGATCTCACGCTACAAAGAGTTCAACACATTTCTCTGTCCCCCTGTGGGAATATTGTTGGAAAAGCGCCTATTTTCGACAATTCTTTCACTGTATTCTGGCAAATATCAGGAAATCTGACGAAAACGAGAAAAGTTTAAAAAACTTCCACAGGCAAAAACGCATCCATGCGATCCGTCTTGATACAATAAAGTCAGTCCCCCCCTTCATATATAATCCAGGCATTGCGTCAATAATTAATCCCAGCAGCTCCAAATGACCAATGAATTTTCTTTACAAACGGAGAACATTAAATGATAATCCAAAGGGCTTTAATTCTGTAGAGCTTCCATGTTCATAGCTAGCGAACATTGCACGAAAGGTCGTCAAAGCTAAAACTCAAGGCTAATTCTAGGATTAGAAAAGTTTTCCTTCTGCTGTGAAAAAAAGATTTCAAAACGTGAATTAATGAATGAGTGAAGACAATAGAAGGTCAGACTACTAGCGCCATCCATGTTCTGGTAATCTCGTCTCTAGTTCGTGAAGGTTATCAGGCTTAATAATGTTGAAAATTGCCTAGGATAGGATGGTAGAAATTCGGGTAGAAATCACCCACAATCACCCTGCATACCAATTTGTACATTTACGAGGTGTGGGCACAGGGGGGGGGGGGGCACAGGAAGCCCAAATAGATTAATCATAATCAGAAATTGCTGACTATCAGCTCTTGGCAAGAGCATAAAGCAATAAGTCGAACCCTTCGTAATTATTCAAATCTCCTCTCCGAAAACTTCATTCTTGCAGCTTGCAAACTGCAATGACAACAATCTCATTATCGATTGTGTCTATCCGCAGCGGCACTGCCTGATGTGACATCACAGTGTATGAGCCACTGTATCATTATAAAAGGTATCTCAAAACATTGTTCGAAGTTTGAATAATTATTGAAAAATAACGATACAATGAACGGGCTCTATGGAAATATCGTCCTACCCTAAAATCTTGAATTAATTTTAGACACCAGAATCTTGCAAATCCGCTGAATGTTCACGGAGCTACATAGCTCCTGAAGCTCAAGTTTGTGCGAAAGCAAGAATAACACAAAACATGAAGGCTATAAATTCTGAAGCCTTGATCCATTTTTGACTTTTAAAATTGGAAAATCTAATCTCTGACTATAACAATGATATCATACTAAGACAATAAGCAAATTCTATTTGAAGGGGATGCCTACTCCCTGATCGGTTAAGACAGTTGCTCCTTGCAATCTCCTGACCAAAAGGAACCAACTTATAAACCAGCAAAGCAAACAAATAAGAAATAAACAAAGTGCATCTGCGAAGGAGCAATAAGAAATGAACAAAGCGCACTTTGCAGAGGAGGAAAAGAAAAAGAGAAGAATTGCTTTCCTTGTCTTCTTTCTTTTCCTTTCCCTCCTCTGCAATCTCCCCATACTTCTTCTCTCTCTCCTCCACAAAATTCCCTTCATTAATTTGTTAATTCTTCTCAGATTTGCTTTGTTTATTTGTTTATTTTCTTATTTGTTTGTTTCTACTGCTTCTTAAATACATTGTGCCATGACTTGCAATTTCCAGGAATTTCAATCTGTTTCTTTACATTTAGCAAATCAGGCATTATTTCATCCTCTAGGGGTCCACTCGGCACTCTGGCACAACATTATGTCCCTAAAATTGATCAGACTGGTTGGTTCTTATTTCATATTTATTTCATTTATTTTAGGTTAGGTAATGCTGTAATTATTTCATTAGATGTATTTGATTCTTTGATTTTGAGGCCTTTGATTGAGGCCTTGAAGAAGGCCTTTGATTCAGTGTGCCACAACGTATTGAAAAAGAAGCTAAAGAATTGTGGAATCAAAGGAAAACTGTTTGACATGTTAGAAAATTACCTCAAAGATAGAAGACAATATGTTGTTGTAAATGGAAAATCATCGACAACAGAAGTTGTGAAATATGGGGTACCACAAGGCTCGCTGTTGGGGCCAAGGCTATTCTCCATTCATGTAAATGACTTGCCAGAAGTCCCAAGTCAAGGCCAAATCGAGATGTTTGCAGATGACACAGAGTACTACTGTGTAGGAAAGACAGAGGATGAAGTGTTGTCTGCACTACAAGTCGGCATAGATGAGATCTCAGCCTGGTGCAGAAGAAACAGTTTAACTATACACCCAGATAAATCAGAAATAATGATCTTATCCAGACGGAAGTTTATAGGACCTATGAAAGCAGTTGAATTGGGAAATAAGTTGATCAAAGTTGTAAACGAATCAAAGTGTTTAGGAGTAACTCTAGACAACAAACTGCAGTGGAAAACTCAAGTTAACAATGCCGCATCCTCGATGAATGTCAAATTAAAGCAAATAAAACGCTTCAGATCACTATCACCACAGACCTTGGAAAAGATATATTTCCAAGGAATTTTGCCTGGCTCGACATATGGAATCGCAGTTTGGGGATCTGGTGCCTCATTAGAAGCTTTAGAAAAAGTGCATAGAAGAGCCGCGAAAATAATTCATAAATTACCAAAGAACACTCCTGAAGGTAGAGTCCTGGAGTCTGTAAATTGGAAATCCATCGAGTATATATACAAAAGGCGTGTTGCATGCCTAATACATCAGATCTATAATAACAGAGGTCCTAACATTCTAAATGAATTAATTCAACGAAAAATATCATCAAGAAGCATGAGGGATATGGAACAACTGCAAGTTTCAAGACCAAAAACAGAAATAGGAAGATCAAGCTTTAGACACAGAGCAGCAATCATATGGAATGTACTTCCGATGAGCGTTAAAACTATTAGATCTTATCCTGGTTTTAAATGTGAACTTTCTAAAAATTCTAAAATTTTAAATAATTTATCTTTTGGACAGTCATCAGTCATAAACAACAGGAACAATGATTATATCTATTTTTAAAACATTTTAAAACTTTTATTTCTCTTTTTGGATTGCTTTTCTTTTAAATATGTTTATCGTAATTGTAAGTAAGTATTAGTAAGCAGGCCCACATCAGCAGATGCTGCCTTTTATTGTCCTGCATTATCAAAAAAATCATGTATGTATGTATGTATGTAACATAGACTAATTACATTCCTTTGTTCTACAGATACATGGACACATTCTTTAGGGATTTGAAAATCATTTGATAAAAATTTCTCTCTTGATGTTTATACACTTGTTTATTACTTTCCTTCCAAGCATCTAGGGAATAGCACAATAAATAAATATCTGGTGCGCCAAAAAAAAGTTCAAGCATTTAAAAATTTATAGTATATACCTAAGAGTACAGGATGGATTGGAATGGAAGAAATTCTGTCTGATGGCCAAAAGACCAAAATATTTTTGTGATTTTTCTCATGATTTTATGAGTACTGAAAATATTGGTAAATTCACCTTTTACGAAAATCACTTGTTTGCGAATTGCCTGAAAACGTCCTGAAACACTCAATCAAATTGTAAAGAAACTTCTTACACCAAACAATACAAAAGTATATTTTTTCACAAATATCGGATGTTGTCTGCACATTTATTGCCATGGGATCAAAGTTCTTAAAAGTTATTAAATTCCCTTGCGTATATTGTTCTGGATAAGAGCTTTGATTGAATGTTTAAGGCCCTTTTTCAGCCATTTCGCAACCAATGAATTTTTGTAAAGTTGAATTACCCATTGTTTTACTTGCTCATAAAATGTGAGAAAAATCACAAAAATACTTCATTCATTCTGCCATCAAGCGAAGTTCAATTTTATTCAGATCCATCCAGCACTTTAGGCACTACAATTTTTCAAATGCCTGAACTTTTTTGGCCCACTCGGTAGTGTCAACTTCTTCAAGTACACTACAACCCTAATTTTGGGAGATTGCTTTATCATTATTTCTTCTTTAAGTAATTTTTCTCTGTTATGTTTTATCATACAAAATGTTAGAAAATAAAAAGGAAGTACATTTACCTTCATATAAATGAACATACTCCGAAAATCCAGTTGCTTTCAACCAGTAACAAGCTTCCAATGCTTCAAGCTCTGCAATAGAAAATACAGAAGTTGACACAAATTCAGAAGCACACTCAGTTTCTAACCTGTTCATCTATACCAGTTTAAGGTTTCATGCCAAGCTTTAGAATCATGCAATTAACACTGTGCCAATTCATGACTTCCAGCCAGGACCGTCGAGAGGGGGGGGGGGTAGCCAGGGTAGTTACCAGGGGGCCCGGGCCCCTTAGGGGCCCGCAAGGAAGTAGGCATGTATTTTTTCTTTGTTGTCAATTTTCCTTCAGGAAAGTATAGGAGGGCGTAATTAGATTTTACATCGAAACATTTGACATTTTAGCAGCTGTATTTTTATTATTCCTTTTCTGCTACATTCTGATGGTGGTTTGAGTTTCATATTCTAACTAGTATATTAATATAAGTTTTGTCAGCAGGTAAATTGCAAGATTTTCCAAAAATAGAAAACTGATAAAATATTTCAATTCTTGACCACTGGATTAGCAATGTTGCAAAAATTTACCAAATGGGTCCATAAGAGTTCTAAATGTTTGTTACTCAAAATTTCTGGAAAAGGTGCAAAAGAGTAAACAAATACTTGTTATTGGCAAAGAATTATTTTTTAGCCTTGATGTGCAGCACCCTAAAGCCAGTGGCATGATGGGTCCGTACTTACTAAAATGTGGAGCAACCTAAAAGAACCCAAAACCAGCCACAATGACTCAACATGACCTACAACGACCTATAGCCAATGTACAATACAACCACCCAAAACCACAACAAAATTTTAAAGTTTAGCATCAGATGAGTTGTTCCCTAAAATTCAACAGATGGTTTCAATCCTTGTTGATTAATTTAATATTGCTGAACTTGTTCAAAGGGAGGTAGTGTATCCCAGGGAGTAATATACAGTCAACTTACCCTACCCGAGGGAATGCAGGACTGACAGGACTGACCTGCAGTATCAAAAATAACATCCACCCTCTATCTAGCGGAATGGATAATTTTCTGTCAACCAACTTTGAGATGTGCAATCTACAGTATGTAAATTGCCTCAAGCCACATAAACTACAGTATAATATTTGTGTCTATGGTAGGCAAAACATTATTTTGGATGGTATGCAAACCTTGGAAGGGGAAAAGATCACCCTTAGGCTGGCCAAATGTTAGAGCAGGATTTCAAAATTGATGTTTTTAGTTTTTTATTCATTCCACTAGGTGCTTTTTTGTTTTAATAATGCAAGGAAGCATTGCCAATCCAAGACAGTTTAAGATACACAGGACACTTGTTTAAAAAACCCATCTTGTGGTAAAAATTACAGGGTTTAGATAATCAAAATGTCAAGAACTTTCTTTGAACTGCAGGTGGAATATCTTGTTCATGTCATGTTTAAAATGAATGAAATAAATCTGAATATGAGTCACGATCGATTGACCTGCAGAAAGCCTAAATTATTGAGATCAGATTAGACTGAATATCTGCTGCTTTTATTTAGGCCTGCCATTTCACCGTAATGACCACAATTTTTTAATATGGGCCTAAATGCTTTGGGAAGTATGGCCTCGCCTCGCCTTGTCCGGCATTTGGTTAGGCCTGTTGCTCTCTGTCTACTAGTGGCTGCTAAAATATCGAGACAAATCCTTCCTTTACCATCTTTTGAGACCTGCCATAAACTTTCTTCCAGTATCTTCCTCTTGATACGACTCCATTTATATTCCAGAATTTTCCTCTTGCTTTCTGATACCGAATTGCTGCCAGAATGAGTTGTGAGCATAGTTCTTTATCTATAAAACCACTAATTTTCATAACAAATGTTTTCCTCTGTGCCCGTTCATTTCAGCGCTGCTCTTTGCTCAGTCTAAACTGTTTGTATCCTTTTCATAAGTCAACAGGAAAGGCAAACGATTAGCCATCAACTAAGCTGAGTGTCAAATCTTTTCAAATATTAGGCAATTCGGATATTCGGCCTTCCCGCTCTCTCAGAAACCTTTTCGAGGGAATATCAAGGTGCCTTGCCAATCACAATACTGAACACAAAGATCGTTGTTATTTTGGTATAAAACTTTCTAATTAGATTAAGGTTGTAAGACTATTTTTAGTAGAAAAAGCCATATTTGAAATAGTTGCATGCAGGGCAAGTTGGTGGCCCCCTCATTTCAGGATGGGAGCACCAAATTCGTAGGGAGGTTGCGAATCCAAACACTTATTCAGACCCAGGAAGACCCAGGCCCTTTATTGCAAAGAGGCCTGGAACCTAGTCTAATTTCGCGCCAAAAAGGAGCACAACATTTTCCTAAGATGCAGCAGGCACTGCATGTTGTTGGCGTTTTGGCATATTGGACAAGTTTCCATGTTTTGGTACTAAAAAATTCTTACATTGGCAATTATTTTGTGTTAAAAAGAAGAATACTTGTCACTCAACCTCGTCCCCAGGACCTTTTGTCATATTGGGACGACAAAAGGTCCTGGGGACGAGGTTGTCTTGAGCTGTTTTATTTCATACGTTTGAAAACAAATTTTTCTGGTATTTAAAAAAATATCGAATCCTAATTATATACATGATTTTGCAACCGAGAAAGTACGATTAAGGTTCTTCTTTGTAATAATCTTTAGCCTGGATGTCTAGTGTATGTATTTGTTTTTATTGCGAAAAAATAAATGTTCTCTAGGCTTTTTGAGGCATAGGACAAATCGTTTTTACCAAGAGACACTTTGAAAACTTTATACACAAACATTGTCAGAGCCCCAAAGTCGGCATTGTTGGCCTGTTTGGGGCTGTGCAGGTTCTACTGAAATCAATCAGTTACAAAATCCTCAAACCATGCTTCTAGAATTGTAACAAACAGCTGCTGTGATGCCCCAAGCAGATCATTTATCGAAGGGCTGGGTTGGAAGACAATTCAGTTCAAGAACTTATTCTAAATGAGTCTGAAACAATGGTCTTCAAATCCTTAATGGGTTGGCCCTGCAACAATACTTGTGTAGCTTTTAACAAAAATCACAGTGCTCCTCTTATTGCCCAGTATTGCCTCCGTAGTACAGAGACAGGTTTGAGACTACCCATGAGGACAATATCAAATGGGAAGAAATGTTTCTCTTACAGAGGTGTATAGTTTCAGCTTAATCTAAGCTGGTATATTCTCAAGTTTTGTAAATAATTTTGATTTTATTTCTTGGGAGGGTCCCTTGAAAACCGGCACATGTGCTGAAAGGTGACCCTCTTCGTATATAAATATATGAAATATGAGAAATATGAAATATTGCTGATGCAAGAGCGTTGCCAGGGGGTGGACTGGGCTGGACCTGGACTGGGAATCCAGTTTCATCAGGGCACTATTTATTCATAAGCAAAAACGGTGTAAGAACGGCTGGGTATACCTTTCAGAGTTTAATTCGTTACTAAGTCCANCATCAAATGGGAAGAAATGTTTTTCTTACAGAGGTGTATAGTTTCAGCTTAATCTAAGCTGGTATATTCTCAAGTTTTGTAAATAATTTTGATTTTATTTCTTGGGAGGGTCCCTTGAAAACCGGCACATGTGCTGAAAGGTGACCCTCCTCGTATATAAATATATGAAATATGAGAAATATGAAATATGGCTGATGCAAGAGCGTTGCCAGGGGGTGGACTGGGCTGGACCTGGACTGGGAATCCAGTTTCATCAGGGCACTATTTATTCATAAGCAAAAACGGTGTAAAAACGGCTGGGTATACCTTTCAGAGTTTAATTCTTTACCAAGTCCACCCCATTTTCTAGGTCTGGCGAAACCCCTGGCTGACGAGGAAATAACAGCAAAGATTACTTACTAAGAACTCCATGATGAAATTCTTTGACATTTTTGACATTTTTCGCGAATCCAGATTTGTTTTTTGTTTCCACACTCTTCCTTCTTTCGTTCAGCTGCGAAATAAAACATAAAAATACAAGCATGTATCTTGGTTGGAAACTCAAAGACAAAGAGTTAAGACTTCAAAGGTCGATTCTTTAAGGACGATTCCTTGAAAATCAACCTTGACTGAAAGCCAGAGAGGGGTATTCCCATTTAAAGGTAGATCTTGACGTGTTGCCCATGTTTTCAAAAACAACCGATGTCCATTATTAAAATTAGGGCCCATGTCGCACCCATATATAGTTGACATCAGCTATCTCGACTTCCCGCTATCTCGAACATTTGCTATTTTGGACGAATTTGGCTTTCTCCTCAGAGTTCGGGATAGCGGATGTTAACTGTATATGAAAATCTTGAAATTTTTGACCCTGTTTTAGCGAATTTGCAACTCAACTCTCTGCAATAATACAACCCATATCTAGCGATTTGGTACAAAAACAGTCCCATATGTATGGAATTTTCGGGCAGATGCTGCACGTCTAGTATTTGATAATGAAGTGAAATACACCCCTTCCCCACGGGAACTGAATGGTACGGTGCCCTTGAATATCGTGAAGTGAACTGAAACAACGAAATGAAGCAAAGGAAATCTTCAGTAGCTACTCGATAAAAGAAATAATCAGTTCTACATCTAAGGAGATAATCAGTAAAGCCCAAACGGGCATCGCGCTGATGAGGGCAAATCCACCGTAAGCAAGATTCGGCAAATATGTGTCATGGCCATAGCCAGGCCATGATGCAAATGGAAAATTTGCGACTTGAAAAGAGACGATCACCAACATTGAAAGAGCGACTCTTGCGGACAGTGGAAAGGTCCTAAGCAGCAAAATAAAAGGACAGTTTAATAACACCCCACGAGAAATGAAAATAAAAGTATTTAAACAATAGTTGATTACTGGACTATGTATATAAGAACATGCTGCTACTAAACATAAAGATGCAAGTCTTACTTATTTAAAATAAAATTCCTTAATTGCACAATTCATACCATCACCTCAGGTACCTGCAAATAAACCGTGTCCATCTTTTCCTCATGGTCAAATGGAGCAAAAGCAAAAGGAGACTAATACTTGAAACTATGTTTGAAACATCCAAGATACAAACAAAGAATGAAATAGTGTAAAAACTGATGTGATAAACCAATCGAATTCGCACCAAATTTCCCACAAATATTTGAAGAACAATATTGTAACATTTGCACATGTGACATTTAAATGGTTTGAAGAAAGCCAGGCCTGCCATTGTGTTACATAAACAATTTCATCACTTATGTTCTATATTTGCTTCCGATGTATGGCATCCCTGAAAGCTTTTCCTAGATTTCTGAAAGACTGCTTTTTCTTAAACTCACACAGCCAGAAAAGGCCTGTTTTAACTTCAGTGACTTCTTGGGCAAATTGGCCCGCTCATGTTTCATGTTTCTCTTCAAGTAACTTGTTATAAACAGACCTTTAAAATAAAGCATAGGCAACAAATCTTGATAGGCTAAAAATAAGACCAACATCCAATTGATTGAACGAATCATAACCGCGTAAAAACAACAACAAAAGAAAATTTAAACAAAACTTGCCGTTTTTATTTCATATTTTCATAATTCAATTTTTAACTGGGGAGGGTAGCCCTTCAGCTTAAGTGCTGGCTTTCAAAGGTCCTTACCATCCTTCGATCCTTCCCAATGCCATTTTCTCCCGCAGGGAATTTAGACTACGTTCATACGATGCCGGCACATTTAGAAAACGGTGAACAATGTGACGGATAGGCCTCCCGTTCACACGAAGACGGCATATTTTTTGCCGGCAGATTTTGAAAATGGTAGATTTTGAAAATGGAACTCTAACCGGCAAATTTTGAAAACGGCATCGTGTGAACACTTCAAAACGATGAAAACGGAACATTTTTCGACGCTTTCAAAACGAGGCTGATCGATTCTTAAGGTGCAGGTACATTTCTTTGGCGTCAATTCTTGGGGAGATTGCAATAAGTTTGTTGGCGTCAAATTTTCTACCGTTTTCAAATTGTGCCGGTATCATGTGAACGCTAGCTAAAATTTTTCTACCGTCACATTTTTCACCGTTTTCAAAATGTGCCGGTATCGTGTGAACGTAGTCTTAGATTAAACAACATGTTTCACAAGGTCTAGAGAATAATCGTACTTTTGGGAAATAAGATCTGGATAGTTCTCAATTCGTAGTGTTTTCCAAAAAAATTCTCCACAAGCGTAAGATTATGCATCTTGGGCAACGTTGTTACATTATTTTGAACTTATCCCAGGGGGTTTCTTTTAATAGATTGAGCACCTGGGCAAGTGCTTAACGCTAGGGTCCTAAATTCAGTTAAAAATTCTGGGAAAGTATTTTACCTCTTTCAATTGCGTTCCAGGATGGGTATGTAAGTTACGATATTTTTTTTCAAGGTCAAAATTTTTCTGAAGACCAAGAGAACTAGTGGCCTTGCAAATTGCCTGGATCTCATTCCAGGACCGATATGTTGTGTTTCCGACGGTTTTTTCCAGCACCAGCACAAATCTTGAAAGTTCCTTTTCCAGGTACCACCCCGTTGTTTTCCTCCAAGGTACCGGGTATCCCAAAAAATATACTCCCGTTTGCAAAATCACAAAACTCGATTATCAAACCAATAATAAAATTTTCTTTCCATCTATTATGACAGGCTGAAAACCCCGACTCTGAGCTATGCTTTTTAAGCAACTTCGTAATTGTAAATCTCGCCCAAGAGCCATTATTTTGAAATTTTTCATTATCCTTCAAGTATACAATGATAGTTTGCATTTACTTTTCACATTTATGACCAAACTAGAAGCTCAATATACACAAAGAATTGATCTGGTAATCATCACTGCTTTTTGCAGTATAATCAAAAACCAGGAAGCCTTAAAAAGAACTAAATCTGCTATCTTGAAAACCGATCACAAGATCATGAAAATAAATGCGAATATCAGTCAAGCAGCAAAATGTTGGTGTTTTGCAATCAGGAGTAATTTTTATGGGACACCCGGTAGATCACCAGGGGAAAATGAATTTTCTGACCTCACGAAAAGCTACAAAAACGTCATAATCTTGCATTTGCAGTAGGAGTGACAAATTCGTCAGCAAGCCAATCAAAACTTGCTGATGCATTCAAAAATACGTGATTTCAAAGAAGCAGTTTCTCTTCTCTCTGAAAATGTTAAGTATTCCATCTTGCATGCACATACGCAATGATCAAGCTCTTTCTGAAATTTAGTCACATGATGAAATATTCGAGATATGGATTGCATAGTGGTATCTCATTTCATACTTTGCATTCGCAGTTTGTTTATATATTTTGTTACTCAGGTTTTCGTCTTGCCGGGTAAAACTCACGTCTGCCTGCACAAGGCTAATGCGTCATAAAAACCCAAGCCATATTTGGGTAGTGTCAAGAAAAATGACGAAACAGAGATGTAGAATTGGCGGGCGCACAGAGGGCACTGTGGCTCTCCAAGTTTCAAAAGTACCCTATTTTAACCTCAAAGTGCCATTTTCTTCAGCCATACTTATGTTTAAAGGTGCCCGTTCAATTCAATGAGTGGCCATCTCAGAGCTGTACCCCTTAGAGCAAGAACTGCTTCTTACCACCCAGCGCTATTCCCGACTCTGCAAAGACACAAAATCGCGTTTCTTTACGCAAATGCCTTCTTTGGGAAGGCAGGGGTCTATTCAGCTTAAAAATTGAATATTCGATAAACAACAAAAGGCATAAAAGCACAGATCCTATGAGTTTACAAATGGTGTATAAGTTATCATAACATCATTGTAAATTTAGAGTAAATACTTACATGGCCTAGAATAAGTTGAACGAAATTAGCCATAATTTACAATCATGGGTGATCTCCACCGATATTGAGAGTTTTCTAGCTTCAAGCTGCAGAGCGCGAGGATACTAATTCTGCATACTTTGAAAGAGTTACGTTCAAATCTGCCGGCTGCCTTTTGTAGACATCAAACGGAATCTGAAGATGAACATCAGATCAAGCGAAATACTCGATTTTAAAACCACTTGAGAAACTTCAGCTTCTTGTTAACTGGAGTTTAAGCATCATCGATCGAAAATGATTTGTCAGATTGGCGAATATGTGAGATAACTGCTAGACTTATGACAAGAGCCCTTTGCTTCACTATCCGACTACAACAACAACCACACACCACCGCTCAACAAGGACTCATACACAAACTGTAAGAAAATCAAGACAACCAATTTTATGAATGTTGAAAGCGTTGCAATCTCGTTTTCCAAGCATCAGTTGGGGCACAAAAAATAAGGTTTTAAGATTTCAACACAAGAAACTCTCTGAGAATCATTAAACTTTAATTTAGAGTTATTTTTGATAGTATTGTATTGATAATCCCCCCACAGCAAAAATACCAAAATTTCCCTGTAGTTTTTGCGTGGAAATTTAGAGGAAAAGTTTCTCTAGGGAATTTAAAGGAAACGGACATTTCCATTGCCCTCTTGGAAAATTATGGGGAAACACTCCCTTTCCTCCAAATTCCCCGCTGAAAAACCATAGTTAAATTTCATGATTGTTTGCAGCCCTTCCTCCATTTTATTTGAATATCAAAGCAAAAATGCTTGATAGTACAAAGTATTTTTCTTTATCACAGCTCTGAGACTGTTAGACAAAATACTTAAGAATATCCTCGAGCTTGTTTGCAGCTTTTAACCAGACATGTTATCAAGAATTATTGCCACCCCCCCCCAAAACGGTTTGGGCCGTTTGTCCGGGGTTTTGAACAGTAAAGTTATGAATCGTAGTTTGAGCGAATGGGTAAATTCAATTCAACAAAACAACGAATCAAGTCATAAGTCTAGACAACAGCTTATTTCGTGCAGTGGTAAATAGATCTAATAAGTCGACCATGAACTTTAGCACTTTTTGTTTTCTATCTGCTTATGACGTTTACCTAAACTTAACTTTGCATCCCTGGATTCTTTAAAATCCCAGTTTTTTCATTAGTAATTCTCTTTACGACAGGGGGTCATGAAAACGTGCCAAAAGGTAGTGCCAATATGGTGACGCCCGTGGTGAGCCGCAAATAATTTTTAAAACGACATCTAAAAAAATATCTTGCTTTTTCTTCAGTGAGGTCTGAAGAAGGAAGCCACATAATTAAGTGATTAGGTAGTCACACAAGGCCAACATGAAAATATGCTGAGTATGGTTTCACATTAGTCAACGTATTTTTTAATTAAATTCGCAAAAGCTTCTGGTTTTATTTCGATGTTGTGATCGCAATCTCAAGATTGAAAAAGTGTCGATAAATAACTTAACTGGAAGTTACACTCTGTATCTATGCTGGCCCTTCGTTATTCCTGCACAATAAAGCCTGCCCGCCCTATAAAGCTGAATTCACACTTGAGGTGATTTTGTGATGCGATGCGGCGGGTGCGGCAAAGTTGAAATAAGCTGAATTGACACTTGGAGTGTCCTCATTCTTGACGCATTTCAGATAAAAATGAAGTGCAGCAATTTGACAAAGATGGATGAATTCAACTTTGCCGCATGCGCCGCATCGCACCATAAAATCGCTTTAAGTGTGAATTCAGCTAAAATCCAACTTTTTCGCATTGCCGCGCTTCATCATTATCTGTAATGCGTCAAGAATGACGACACTTCAAGCGTGAATTCCGCTTCAGTGCCCTGTAGTCGTAGCGAGCGTATACTGACCTCATTCTATGTAAGAAAGATGACAGTGAAACCTGGGGGGGGGGGGTACATGACATGTTGAGAGTACGGGTATGTGCCGCCCATATGGGTGGGTTTTGGGGCCCGAAATTCTCTAAAAAAGGGTCATTTTTCGGCAGATTTTCCTTAGTTTTGGGTCGGTTTGGCTGAAATCGGCAAAAAATCTTTNCGCATCGCACCATAAAATCGTATTAAGTGTGAATTCAGCTAAAATCCAACTTTTTCGCATTGCCGCGCTTCATCATTATCTGTAATGCGTCAAGAATGACGACACTTAAAGCGTGAATTCAGCTTCAGTGCCCTGTAGTCGTAGCGAGCGTGTACTGACCTCATTCAATGTAAGAAAGATGACAGTGAAACCTGGGGGGGGGGGGTACATGACATGTTGAGAGTACCGGTATGTGCCGCCCATATGGGTGGGTTTTGGGGCCCGAAATTCTCTAAAAAAGGGTCATTTTTCGGCAGATTTTCCTTAGATATGGGTCGGTTTGGCTGAAATCGGCAAAAAATCTTTGATAATGGGTCGTTTTCAGCCAAAATTCATCATAAAAGTGGGTACGAAGGCGAATTTTGGCAATTAGAAGAGGGTAGCTCTCTGAAAACCGGGCGGCAGACCCCCGTAAATCCACAAGTCGTGTAGCCCCCCCCTCGGGCAGTGAAAAGGAAAATAATACGCTCTATTGAGCGTGCGCCAAAAAGAATTTAGCACTTTGCACAGTCAATCACAAAGAAGCATAAAGCGCCATGCGCTGAGCCGATTATGTTATGCAACAAAAGCATTTGTTACTTTTGATTGACGAGTCAGTAGGCCTACAAAGCGATTGCAAAAAAGATTTCTACGGGCGTCGGCCGATTGGTCAAACTGCGATTGTAAACACTGCAGATTGCAAAAGTTAGCGTAAAACCTGAGTGATTAACTCCCTCGAGCTGAACGCAAGATAAATCCAAACAAATGTCGCCGGAATTGTATTTATCTAGCTCAGAAGCTGGCAGTTAAGCCCAGTTTCCAGTCAGTGGAATTTTCCGAGCGGGCGGAAATTCTTTTGTTACGACAGAAAATGTCGCTTCACAATTGAATAGAAATTTAAGGTTGACTGACTTTTGATTGTGTAAAATTCTGCCCGCTCGGAAAATTCCACTGACTGGAAATCAGCCTTTAGGCATTACAATAATCGCGTACTTTTGTGCTTAAAAGGGACTTTGCAACCGGCATGCTTTGTGAATACAACCTTTTGTGATTTCTTTGTTGTCGTCATTTTCATGGTCCACGCAAATGGCCGCCAACGAAGAGATGGCACTTGCAAGGGATGCTGGTTGCAAAGGCCCCTTTAATGCTTGGTTTAAGTTAGTGCTTGGATTCTGAGAATTCTTAGAGAAGGGAGCCGTAGCTCCGGCCAACGGTTAGGGTTAGGTTTTGGAAAAGGGGTTTTTAGGGTAAGTTATGGTTAGTTAGGATTAGTTAGGGGAAGATAGGTTTAGTTAGGTTAAGTTGGGGTAGTTAGGGTAAGGTAGGGTTTAGTTAGGGTTAGTTTGGTATTAGGTCAAATACGTTCCCGAGAGATATGACATAAAGCTGGTCCGCTAAAGTGCAGTCGTCCCGATTATTTTAGCAGCTCTGATCAGAAAGCAGGATTTGAATAGCTGTCCTCTGATTGGTTAGTCCTTCAATGAATTTTACTTGATGGATCGGCTGAAACGGCTGAAATGAACAAAATCTCGAGAGATGCGAGCGACCTTACGAGATCCTTTGCCTCTCCAAACAGAAATGGCGTAAAGAAAGGGTTTTTAGCAATTATGGCTAGAAGAAACATCAATCTAAGTAATGATTAGGTAGTTTCATAGCGCCGCAGTTCAGGAGAATTGCTTTCTGTGGCGTTCTAGGCTCAGTCGTTTTGAGAAAAGATAACAGCAGAATTAGTCCCAAGGAGGCAGATCAGATTTTGGAAGTGTAGGGAAATGAGTCGCAGCAGTAGCGGTATCAGTTCAGTCAAAGAGCGAAACGACGGGTATTGCATTGCGTGGAAGAGTTCAACATAAAACAATTGACACTTAAATTTAACAATAAGATTAGCAAGATGTATTCCTTAAATTCGGTCCATTAAATTAATTTTCAAACCAATGTTGGCTCATAGATGCTATAGACTGCTTTGAATCCCCTGTCTTGATGCACCCAGTCGACCTTGAAGTGAACCCAAATCCATCTGTCAGCCCATGGCACCGCTGGTGAACCGTAACCATACGCTTTGTGAAGCAGATTCTTTGCANGGATGGCACTTGCAAGGGATGCTGGTTGCAACGGCCCCTTTAATGCTTGGTTTAAGTTAGTGCTTGGATTATGAGAATTCTTAGAGAAGGGAGCCGTAGCTCCGGCCAACGGTTAGGGTTAGGTTTTGGAAAAGGGGTTTTTAGGGTAAGTTAGGGTTAGTTAGGGTTAGGTAGTTTCATAGCGCCGCAGTTTAGGAGAATTGCTTTCTGTGGCGTTCTAGGCTCAGTGGTTTTGAGAAAAGATAACAGCAGAATTAGTCTATGTTGATTCCCAAGGAGGCAGATCCGATTTTGGAAGTGTAGGGAAATGAGTCGCAGCAGTAGCGGTATCAGTTCAGTCAAAGAGCGAAACGACGGGTATTGCATTGCGTGGAAGAGTTCAACATAAAACAATTGACACTTAAATTTAACAATAAGATTAGCAAGATGTATTCCTTAAATTCGGTCCATTAAATTAATTTTCAAACCAATGTTGGCTCATAGATGCTATAGACTGCTTTGAATCCCCTGTCTTGATGCACCCAGTCGACCTTGAAGTGGACCCAAATCCATCTGTCAGCCCATGGCACCGCTGGTGAACCGTAACCATACGCTTTGTGAAGCAGATTCTTTGCATTCTGGAATGGACCTTCATACATCTCAACAGTATCACTGTCGCTTTTTTGAAGGAAGAAATCAGTAAAGGACATTTGGATTTTCTGATATGGTCGATGAACTGTCCAGAAGCATTCGTCATTCGCATTGTAGGAGACTGGAAATCCAGGGCTTGTTATCACACCATATTCTGCATCCAAGTGTCCACCGCATGCTGAAAATGAGAAACAACAGTACAATAGTTGGATTTTTTTCAACATTTCAAGAATAGGTTCACCAGTAACTGTCCTTACAATGAATCTCGAGCTTACCTATGGGCCTACATTCATTTACAAAATTGTTTAGCCAATCTTTAAAGATTGTAATCCTGCCCCCGGTCCTCCAGTATCAATGTTGTGAAGAAAAGGTGAAGGTGAGGTGAAGTTGCGGTTTTTAGCGCCAAGCGCTGGGATCGCAGAAGTAGAGAAGACCTAATCGAGTCCGCGACCCCTTGTCATGACGCTGAAATGGTGGGGCTCTACCTGGGATCGAACCCTGTCCGCCTGACTGTTCTCGCTGCAAAGTCAGAGGATTACACCGCTGTGCCACAACACCTTCAAGATTTTACTTCATTTTGCAAGCGTTGGTAGGCAACTTATAAGCAGTTTCTTGACACTGACTGGGGGAGAGAGGGGCCAGCAGAGGTGCAGAACAAAAAGGTGAACATGACTAGATAATATTACAAGTGACTGAAGGTTACCATGGCATGGGGTAATTTTTAGTGCTTTACCTTTAAGAAAGGTGGCAACACCTATATTATATGAGTACCTTAGGGATTGGAAGAAGAAAAGGAGTTAGCAGAGAGAAGAAAGATCGAGTGAGTTTATTGAGCGTTTGAAAGGCTGCAAGTTGTATGTTGAGGGGGGGGGGGGCAGAACAAGGGAGGTTGTTCCAAAGGATCGAAGTTCTATAAATGAGGGTGTTACGATGCGATACAGTGCGAGAGTTATGGAGTGAATCAGAGTATCTATGATTGACAGCAGAGGACCTAGTTCGGTGATTTACTCTCAGAGACTCAGGTAAATACAAAAAAGGGGGTCGTACCCAATGAAATAAATTTTACCCGAAGTTAAACCGTCCAGGCCCTCTATAGTCGTGGCGAAAAGTTCAAGATTACATTTTAGTTGGCAACATTTGTTGGCGCAATGAGATCCAATACTANCCAAGGAGGTTGTTCCAAAGGACCGAAGTTCTATAAATGAGGGTGTTACGATGCGATACAGTGCGAGAGTTATGGAGTGAATCAGAGTATCTATGATTGACAGCAGAGGACCTAGTTCGGTGATTTACTCTCAGAGACTCAGGTAGATACAAAAAAGGGGGTCGTACCCAATGAAATAAATTTTACCAGAAGTTAAACCGTCCAGGTCCTCTATAGTCGTGGCGAAAAGTTTAAGATTACATTTTAGTTGGCAACATTTGTTGGCGCAATGAGATCCAATACTACTGCTCTGTCTAATTCAGGACTTGTTTCAGGTCAGTTCTCCATGTAGATTCCGAATTTCGATGTAATTTTTTCAAATTTTGTACCATTGTGCTATGACGTCACAATTGATTTTATAGAAATTCTCCGAAAATGGAGTGGTTCTGCCGAGCCGACAACGGGGTTGATCCAAAAAATTGTGTTACTCGCCTAGATTTGACATCAATGCATGCAGAATTCATTTCTTTGATTTGTTTACAAAATATCAAAACTCCGCGAAAAGGACGGCTTCAGGGAAACAGTTACATGAAAGTTTTCAGTCCACAGCTGTGGCCATAAGTTTAAAGCCACCCTTGGGAAATGTAACAAAACCCTGGGCTTATAATGTAAAAGCCTTTTAGAATGATAAAATAAATTATTGAAAATTAATTGCGAATAACTATGCGATTTGTTGCGTCAAACTATGAGTAAAGGGCTGGTCTTAAGATTATGGCCATAGCTGTGGACTTAAAGCCTTCATGTGACTCAACTTTGTTCAGAGGGCCAGTTTCCTACGTCAATACTGGCTGGCGGCAGACTCCTTTTGGGACATGAGAATGAGGTTGCATGTGACTGTATTTATAGGCAATTCTAAGGTTTGATCATTCTGAATGTTGGAATCAGCAATTTTTAACCTCAACCTGTAGTGGCGAGAGAAAGGTGCCCAAATCTAAATTATGTTTTCACAAATAGGAATTTAAACAGTTTGCAGCTCTGTCTATTTTCACTATTCCGCATTATTTGATTAAACGTGGGGACTTATTTTGGACACCCTGTAATTTTTAGCATGTGCTATAGTTTGAAGTTAACCAAATACGCCTTCAATATAATTACACTGAGCATATCGGGAATAGTCCTTCACAGCATAGGAGAAAATTGTTGCCTTTCTTTGAATATGTAGACCTTTCCGTAGACACGTCCCAACGCTTGAATATTCAAAGATAAACTATTGTCAAACATAAATAGGAAAGAGGTCAAAGTTTTTCCTTTGTTTTATTCAATTGAAATCAAGACTTAGGAAAGGTCTATTGGTTTGGTGTGGACATGGGNCAACTTTGTTCAGAGGGCCAGTTTCCTACGTCAATACTGGCTGGCGGCAGACTCCTTTTGGGACATGAGAATGAGGTTGCATGTGACTGTATTTATAGGCAATTCTAAGGTTTGATCATTCTGAATGTTGGAATCAGCAATTTTTAACCTCAACCTGTAGTGGCGAGAGAAAGGTGCCCAAATCTAAATTATGTTTTCACAAATAGGAATTTAAACAGTTTGCAGCTCTGTCTATTTTCACTATTCCGCATTATTTGATTAAACGTGGGGACTTATTTTGGACACCCTGTAATTTTTAGCATGTGCTATAGTTTGAAGTTAACCAAATACGCCTTCAATATAATTACACTGAGCATATCGGGAATAGTCCTTCACAGCATAGGAGAAAATTGTTGCCTTTCTTTGAATATGTAGACCTTTCCGTAGACACGTCCCAACGCTTGAATATTCAAAGATAAACTATTGTCAAACATAAATAGGAAAGAGGTCAAAGTTTTTCCTTTGTTTTATTCAATTGAAATCAAGACTTAGGAAAGGTCTATTGGTTTGGTGTGGACATGGGCGGTAGGAGACGCGTGGATTGCTTCTTGAAAAATATTGTGGTCATAGGTTGGGGTTATTAAGATTAAATTAGCCGCCATGTTTTGGAGCGGCTTCTTGTTATTTTGTAGCCACTTGCAGTTGACTCGGCAGACGCTAAGAGTCGATGGGCAGATTGGCGTCTGCCGGGTCAACCGTAAGTGGCTACAAAATAACAGGAAGCCGCTCTGAAAATATCGCTGCTTGTTTAATCTTAATAACCCCAACCAATGACCATAATATTTTTCAAAAAGCAATCCACGCGTCTCCTACCGCCCATGGTGTGGATGGAGTTTGATTTTTCTATTGATTGATGATTTTACCGCGGCAATAGACAATAACGCTAAAGATGGCGGCCGAGCAAAGCATGCTGGTAAAAAGCTCCCTGACGACTAGCTAACGGCATACAAATCTTGGTCTACCGTTTCGACTAGCTAGATGGGGTAAAGTTCGGAAGAAGTAATCAATGTAAACAAATAGGAAAATTTCGTAATTCGAACGCGAATCTTTAATTAAAACTTCAAGTCGAATCAAACTTTACTGTTTTTGCTTTGGAAAAGTTTCCTTTCGAACCATGCTGCATTCAAATTCAAGGTCGATTCGAATTCAAGCTATATTATAGTCGAAATGGCAGACCAAAAGTATCATGTCGTTAGGTGGTCGTCAGGGAGCTTTTTACCAGCATGCTCTGCAGCAAAATATAATGGAGTCTTTGGAGCCGCTATCTTTAGCGTTATTGTCTATTCATTAGCTGTTTATTCTTTACAAAATTGTAGCGACTTAAAAATTTGTGTTAAATTTGTCAAATGCAATGGACGAGAATTCTGCAAAAAGCAAATTATTGTGCCTTGAAATTGGAATAACAGATCCAGCTGAATTTTGTGAGATTGCTTTCTTCAATAATCTCTCCAACCTCACAGAAAAATCAAATTAAGAATAAGCATTTCGATAACGTCACAAGCAAAAAATTTAGAAAACTAGCAAAGCTTCATGATTTTAGAATGTGTCTAATATGGAATTGTCACTAACTTGAATTTGTATCTTACTTGGCTTTGTCAACTATCGTAAAAGCTCTATTTAGCCCCCCTCTCTATTAAGCCCCTCCATTGTGAGACAAAATTTAAAAAAGCTCCCCGCTCTATTAAGCCCCCCCCCACTTATATCAAATGTGAGAGGATATGAAACATTTTCCGTTTATTAGCTAAAACAAATTTAGATGTTAATTTTGATATGGTTTGGGATTAATGCAGCGTTGAATTTGTGTATTTGACTCGTAAAAGTGTATGATGATTCCGCAAAATATGATGTAAAAGACCTAAAAAGCTATCGTTTATAGCCTTGTTATTTGACTCTGTGAATAAGCCCACTCTCTCTAAAAAGCCTCCTCTCTTTTAAGCCTGGAGTCATCATAAGCCTGGAGCCTGGAGTTATCATCTCTGGAGTCTCCGAAATTAAATGACCCCCCCGGGGGCTTAAGAGAGCTTTTACGGTATGAATATAACTTGGAATGAAATCCTTGTTCTTCTTCATAACTTTGTAATAAATTAAAGCTTGATGAAAGTGCGAGGCAAAATTATGCATCCACGTACTAGGTGCTTAGTGAAATAAAGATAGTATCGACTGACTAGGAAACATTGATATTATTGTAGAAGTCATCATAGATTTCAAAATCCCTCATCACCAACCATTTTACCACAAGAAACATTTTATCTCCCAAACGCTGCGCTTCAAGAGATCCTCGTCCTAATATTTGGTAGATAAAGGAGTTAAGCACGGAAAGTGATACATTATCTTGCTCTGTTCAAATAATAAGTAAACAAATATTTCATGATTCGTCTGAATTTACTCTTCAGCTTTGAAAAAGTACATATAATCCTGGAGTACCACTTCAGCTGCCAAGAGGGTGTGACACAATACTCACCGTACTAAAAGAAATCTCTCTGTTTATTCAGATGATGATACAGGTGGAAACATTTTTGTTTGGTCAGATGATTTTTGGCACTCCTTTTCGATGCTGATTGTGCTCTTAGCTGCTATAATTTGGTTGGATACAGTTTCTTTTACGATAAAAACCTCCCTTTTATCTACTTAAAAACGCCTCTCTGTTTATTCAAATAATTTTTCTGACTCAAATTAGTTCACATCTTACCTCAACCGCCAAAATATCGCTTGGTGCAGCAATAATAGGGTGTAAGGGAAATATTTCCAATAATGCATTTGTTGGCTGAAATATTTACGAGCCGGGAGATACAAAAAATGTTGTAGGTACTGGTACGAGCCATTGTGGGTACATTTGGTAGAAGTCTTAAGATATTCGGTATAAATGGGGAGTTCTCTGTAAACGTCCTGTTAGGTACTACGGCGAATTAAATTCTAGAACTTATAAATGGGAACCTTTCTCAAAACTGCAGGGTATACCCCACACGTACGATCGCAAGTCAGTACCCCCGGGATTTATGGCATGTTCTCAATATTCATATGAAAAATTTAGCAATTACCCCCTGTCAAAATTATTCGACATTCATTAGCCCAGTGCTTATATGACGAAAAAGCTACTCGATAATTCAGTCTTGCATTGGCTGGACGCAGAACGGTGGACGAATAAGAAGGCAGTCCTAAGAAGCAACAATGCGTCTCAAAGAATCAGTTTTTCTACTTCTTGTTAGCTTTGCTCTCTGTCGTGGCAATGTCCCAACGGATGCAGAGGTTGAAGAAGCATTTAAAGATTTAGAGAAACAACTGAATGACAGAGCAGAATTGAAACAGATGATCAAAGAGATAAAAGATGAAGTAAAGAAAGGACCAGACTATGCGAGTAATGCTCTTGGCATGGTCAAATCTTTAGCTAAAGCTATCCCAAAACTCAAAAGTGACAATCCCTTGACAATCGCCGAAGGTGCACTAATGGTCATTTCTGGCATTGCTGAAAATTTCCCTGGGGGCATGGTCGTTGCTACTATTGCTTCTCTGGTATCAAGTGTAATTGGCATCTTTACACCACAAAAGGTAAGACGATCTGCGTTGTGTCTTAACATGCTAAGTATATCCCAAATCAATAATTTTCAAGTTGAAATCAAGTATACACGCTTTTTAAATCACGAATTCAAGTCTGTACAACATTAGGAGGAAGACACTGTCCCGTTGACATCCTTTGATCAGAAGCAAGCAAACCATGTATTTTCTATGCTTGAGATAAAACAGTTAAAAATGTCCCTATTTACAGACACATTATGGCATAAACTTCTTAAAAAGACCGGTGATGGGAACACAAATTTCTCAAAATGTCTCAAGTTAAGAAGGAGGGGAATTAAAGTAAACGTACCTGTCTTGTGAAAATATTTCTCAAAAACTATTCCAAAACACCTACTCTTGAACAAAAGAGATTTGAAGAAGACGAACGATCTTAACTAAAGTTTGAAAACTTCTTGTTTTGTTTCTTCTCCTATCTCTTTTACCGGGTCTCCCAATAAAACGCGACAGATATGGAAAATTCTAATGCAAACAGTTTCAATGTCATTATCAAACAACTATTTTCATTTCAATTTTCAATGTTTAGATTAAATTTCGATATTTTGTGTAACTTGGTCGCAGATTTAAAAGTAAGCAAACTTCAAATTTGCTCTGTAGTACTTCCAAAAAGCAGATGGACAAAGAATGTTTTTAGCTGGAAAATTTGAGATTCAAAGAAAGAGGAGCATAATCGCATAACAAATGATATGGGCCCTTCTAATTTCAGGCAAGCAATGCCATTAAAGACACAATGGAAGAAGTGATCAAAGAGGCAAGCGATCAAGATCTAGCTGACAGCATTGAGGCATTCCGCTCTAAGTTAACTCTCATCATGGGTTATATTCAAGCAAAGAAAACACAAGACCTAGATCTGAATGATGTTGAATACTTGGTTGATCAAATCCCCTCTCATATTGGAGCTGTCCAATTCTCATTACTTGGCAGCAGGATTGCAAGACGAGTGAAAGCTTCCAGTGCAACTGAGGCCAAACGTGGTTATCAGTTCTGTGTGATGTATGCTCAACTAGCAGCCTACAGGACGCTGGTGATCAAGGATCTCGCCATTGTTTTCAGAAAAGCAAACGAGCCTGATGAAGCAAGCAGCTACGAGAATGTCGACTCACTACTCAGCTATGAGCATGGCCAGAGACTGAAATTCTTGCATGAGCCAAAACCCGAGCATGCAGGCGCTGTGGTGCATTATTATCCCCCTGGTCATTCAGAAGGCAGCAGATACCTCAAACAGTTCTTGCAAAAGAATGGTGTGCGTAACCCCCCTGTATGGCTCCCAACCCAATATATGATGATCTCAGCTTATTGGCCAAGTTGGCATCTACACTTCAAGGGACATGATTCCGGGGGTCAAAACATCATTCATACGACGTATTATCTCTCGTTCCAAAACACCTACGCAACGAGCACCGATAAGATGCATTTCAGACAAAGAGGTGATGGGTATTGGACCCTTAGTATAGGAAGCAAGACTGCTGTCGTTAAAGACGCATCACAACCGTATTATATTGTTGGCAAAAAATGGGTCAATTGGAATGATCAAAATGGCCACTTCATCGTCATTCAATACCCAGGTACTGACATCCTCACGGTATCATGCAGAAAATGGCCTTCAAAATTCATTTCCGGAGAAAAACAAAAATACTCAGTTATTCTCAAGGATGGCAATTTAGGGAAGCCAATTCAGTTCTACACCGACGAGTGCAAGAAAACAGTCAGTGCTCAGCCCCACCCATTGCAAGGGTACTACTGTCCACCATTCACACCAATGAAAACGAAAAGATCACTTGAATAGTACTGTGAACTGCATATCTTAACAGGAATATTATGGTGTACAATAATTCTTCAAATTAAATTGAAATAGAGAACTCATTTCTGTAAGCATGATCTAACTATGAAATGATCTGTTGTAATCATGAAAATATGAATTTTTCCTTGGCCTCCTCCTTTCACTTGGAAATAAAAACTGATATAATTCTTACAAAAGGTACAAGGTGAGCTAAAGAACCTTCGAAAAGTACCAACGGGTGTCTCAACAAAAAGTAGTCCTGTTTCAAAAATCACCAAAATCCGATTACAGGGCCGATCTTCAAATTTATTGTTTTGGCATCTAGATGAAGGACCAAATTATTTCCCCAGGTATGATTGATCTTGTGCTTGGTTTAAAAATTATTGAGTTTAGCTCTTTTTAGGCCAGCCTGGTTTTGAATCATACTATAAAAAAGTACTGCTGAGTATCAGATCAATTGTGTGTGTATATAAAATTTGGTCATAAACGGCAGAAAGAAACGCATAATAACATTAGAGACTTCAAGGATGAAAAATGATCTGAATATGTTGGCTCTTAGGAAAGATTTACTTACATGTTGCTTAAAAAGTATAGCTCAAAATAAGGTTTTTGAACGTGTAATGTGTTAACCTTTAATTATTGAAAACAAGTATTTTATCATCTTTAAATTTTTTTGGGTCATTTGAAAAGCGAATAAAAAAGAAAATTTTATCATAGGCTGGATAATTGACTTTTGGTGATTTTTTCAACTTTAGTAACTATCTAATATGAAAGATGTAAATAGGTTTGTATCTAAAAATGTTTAGGCTTATTATTATGTTTTTTCACTGGGACAATTGGAAAGCAGTTGTTTAATTGTTTATTTGTTTAATTGTTTAATTGT
>REGM01000121.1:479156-494625 GCA_004194415.1 Aurelia aurita
AGGGGGGGGGGGCTAAACACGGTAAATAAGCAAAGCGTAAGTTCCCAAATTCAATGTTTTCAAACTGAAATAGTTTTTGCTATGTACATTTTGTTATCCTGGTTTCTAAATGTAAAAAGATCTTTTCAAGTTTGATTTGCAGGGCTGTCGAGAGCCAGTATGGGGCCCTGGAGTGATTTACGGGATTGGGTTCGAAGGGGGTTCGGGGCGAAGCCTCCAAGAAAATTGTCCATGACCACGCCAATGAGACTCTCCTTGAAAATGAACGAAATGCCCTTTATAGGAATAATTGTTTTAAAAATTGCTAAAACATTCTATGTCAAGGTTAATCAAAAAATGTTATTAATGAATCAAGGACATCGTTTTATATAAAATAAAATAACAATACGACGGTTGTAATTTCATGTTTACCAAGTCATGAATAATGTCCTTAATGTCCTTGGGCTTGTCGTTTTGGTGTTACTGTTTGTCGGGGTGGCTTCTTCCCTGTCGGGGTAGGGTTTTTGGCCTTCGATGACACTTCATGCATTTTGATTGCATGTTACGTATGTAATTAAGTACTTTATGTATGTTTGGAATTAAGTTAATTGTAAATGGCTTCAGGGTTGCTATGCATTTCCATGCTCCCGGTGGTATCGTTATGTACTTTTGTTATTGTATGTAAATTATTATGAGAATATAAAAGAAAAGGGCAATGGTTCTTGCAATTTCACTCTCGATGCTCAGCTCTGCAAGATCTGTCAGCCTGTCCTGAGTCATTTTACTTCACAATAAAGTTTTTGATGAGCTTGAGCTTGTTGAAAGAACGCTCTTCAGATGCATGCAGCTATCACATGCAAGGTACAAAATATTCTAAGAACAGTTCAAATATTTCAAGGTTCAATTAAACTTCTATGCATGGTTAAGACACTTTTAAGGCAGCTAGATTGTCATAAAAATGCGCTGCAAAGAGATTTTATACGAATAATAAATTTCTATGGTACAAGATTTTTATGGCCCCGAACCTTTGAAACCCCCTTACCCCGCCCCCCCCTCAACGCTCCTGTTGATTTGAACTGATAAACTCCAGGAAATGCCTTGTTTGTTTACATAAATGTTGAAAAAAGCTTTGGTAGGTACCTGCAATTGTTTTAGACTTATCAGCTTAAATTCCAGGTAGTATAATGACAGGATATTAACAGAATCAAGTACAATTATAAACCACGTTCCTTACCTACGCACAAAAGTTTTCCTTCCAACCTAAATCCTTTAGTGCAGGTACACGTGAAACTGCCAGGAGCATTGACACATTGGTGATTACAGCCACCATTTCCAACCAAGCACTCGTTGATATCTATAGAAAACGCAATAATTAAAGAGCCTGCAGCACACAGGGTAAGTCAGAAAAAGGTTTAGGCTTTTTTCAGTCTTTATTTTCCAAAAGAAGAAACCCAGAAAAAACTCAAGAAGAAACTCCAGTTCTTCAGACATATATCAAGACACAATGATTTAGAACATATAATAATGATGGGTTTGGTTTATGGAAGACGGTCAAGGGGAAGCCAACAAAGTAGATGGGTAGATGGAGTAAAGAGAGCAGTCAGAATGACAACAGTTCAGGCCTACTGGAACTCGCAAGATAGAGATGTCTGGAGAATTATTGTTCAAAATGCTGCGACAGCTGCAGTGGCGTGGTGGCTCCAAATTGGCTGGGGGGCACAACCAATTTTGGCGCCCCCCAGAAAATTGTGACAATTGTCGGTTGTACAACATATCCAGACTTTTGAAAGCTAATTATTTCTTCAGACAATGCGTTGAAACCATATGATGACAATTCCTTGGCAGCCCAATTTGGACAAATATCATACAATTTCGGGAGAGGCTAAAGCTCTGTGAGAGCAGAGCGAGGAAAAATTTTGAGACCACGCCCTTTAAATCGTTGGAAAAAGCCCCTCTTGTGAAACTTTCACCTTTTAACTGAGAAAAAGGAACGCGATATTGAGAGCCTTCTCGGGCAAATTTTTGCAATTAGAGTATCAAAATCTCGAAGAAGTCCCATGTTATGCTTGGTTCACAAGCAAAACGCGCTAGAATTGGGATAGTGAGAGCGAAAGTGAGAGCATTCTCTATGCACACTTTAAATGCAATTTTAGTGAGTATTGTTTCCAAGTATGATTACTTTACATTTTTAGAGAGTTATTCCATCCAAACATTTTCAAAGGCGTCTATAAAATCTCAAATTAAGACAAAATAAGTTCGACGCTTTCTTCCTCGTATTTCCAATGCATTCTAACGCTATTTCACTTTAGTTTGAACCAAGCTTACGTTCGGGCTTTTGGCGCCGTCTTAAAACGTTGGGCGCCTTCGGCGCCCCATCTTTCCACGTCGCTGAGGGGGCAAGTGCCCCCTGCCCCCCCGGCCACCACGGCACTGCACAGCCGTTCGGGATCCCTGAACTACCTGTTTAAAGAAAAAGAAGATTTCCAAACTATTCATCACGTGACTTCAAACTGATGATCATTGTGTATCCAAACTATCAACTAGACACACAAATTTAGATGGCCAAAATCAGTCGTATCGTTCTACAATTGCAAGTAATATCTAATCTATGTCGCGTGCTTAAAACTTACTTGCTTCTTTCACAAATAAGCAACAATACAAAGTCTATGATATCAAGTTTATTGCTACCTTGGCAGGTCTTTCTGTCTGCAGCAAGATTATAACCAGCCGGACAATAACATCGATAGCCTCCTTCAAGTTCTTGGCAATTATTCCCAAAGCATGGTTTTGTGGCGCATTCGTTCTTGGCTATAAAGTAGAAGAAAGTCAATAAGTTAGAAAAGTATCCCACTGGAAGATTTTGTAAATTGAATTCAACCAATCCTTTTTCAAAGTTCATATAAAACAACTAACATCGATAGCCTCCTTCAAATTCTTGGCAATTATTCCCAAAGCATTGTTTTGTGGCGCATTCATTCTTGGCTATGAAGGAGAAGAAATTCAATAAGTTCCAAAATTATACTCCTGGAAGACTTGGTTAATTTGATCTCACAAATCTTTCTCATGTTCATATGAAACTAATATCATCAATAACCTCCTTCACGTTGTTGCCAATTATTATAAAAGCATGGTTTTGTGCTAAATTCATTTTTATTTATGCAGTTGAGAATATTAAATAATTATCAAAAAATGCCCCTAAAACAAACTGAAAATTTTGGCTCATCGAAAAATTGCTTTTGATGTTAAAATCTTTCACGATATCCTTCCTCGAGCACTTCGCAACTATCTCCAAAGCGTACTTTTGTGGTGCATTCATTCTTGGCCTTGAAGTACAATCTAATACAAAGTTGTCAACACTATATTCCTGCAACGCACTGAAAATTGTAACTCATCGAAAAATTGCTTTTGATGTTAAAATCTTTCACGATATCCTTCCTCAAGCTCTTCGCAACTATCTCGAAAGCATAATTGTGCGGCGCATTCATTCTTGACTTTGGAGTAGACAATAGTCAATAATTTCTGAAAACTATAGTCCTGGAACGCACTGAAAATTTTAACTCTTCGAAAAGTTGCCTTTGATGTTTATATTCAACATCGATAGCCTTCCTCGACTTCTTCACAATGATTCCCAAAGCCAAAGCATGACTTTGCGGCACACTTGTTTTTAGCTGAAGAATAACAAGACAGTGATAGTGACAATGGCATTTGATACCTTGCAGTTTGAGCAACAATCCAAAGAAGGTATTGACACGATTCCTTTTCAGTTTCATCAATACATTTAGGTCACTAACAAAATAAGACAACGTTCTGCGGTTCAATGCATATAAGTGGGGGCTTATCTAAAATTTTGGTTTGAAAGGGAGGGCTTGTCAGATAGGGCCTTAATAGAAAGGGAGCTAAATATAGCTTTTATGGTAATTCATTTTCCGCGCAAGCGTTGTGTTGAAAAGCTGACTGGAAGTGTCAGAAATCTTTCACCATTTGGTTTTATTCGGACTGGCGTCATTAGCATTATATAAAAGCTGCTTTGTCTCGGAGCAGTAGGATTTGACGAGATTCGACAGCATAATTTTCGATTTCTCCATTGAGTTATAGAAGATAAAAGGAATTACTCACATGAACAAGCAACATTGGATCCAACCCATCTTCCTTTAACACATGACTTCCTTGTATTATCATTTGTAGTGTAGCCTGGCAGACATCCAACTACCACTGAAGTTTTAATTCCTGAAGCCCCGGTGTTTGCAGATACCGCATGACCATGTACTGGAATGTCGGGATTGGGGCATGGTGCAACTGAAAAAAGAGGATAATAAGAGTATAAAAAGTTTGCGTTCTTTGGCGGGCACTTGTGGTGGGAATCAGGGTGGGAATAACTCGTGGAACGCACTCTGTGTTAGGTTGGTTGGTTTTGAGAGCAAACATGCCTATATTTAGGGAATGTAGGCCTTATAACGTTAGTACACACCTTTGGCCGAGAATTTAGTCAGAAAAGTCACGAGTCCCATTGAACGAAACAACATTTTCTTCTCATCCGCAGTAGTATATTTCTGTACAGTTGATTGTGCCGTAAAAAGGAAAGGAATGAAATATTAGGACGAGTCAAGTAAGCCTAACATGAAAGCAGAAAAATATACCTAATTCACAGCGACTTCCAATAAAGCCTTGAGGGCAAACACAAGAGTATCTTTTGTAGAGATCAACACAAGTTCCCCCGTTGAGGCAGGATGATCCTCCGCAGTCATAGCTATCAGGTTTTTGCACAGGTTGGCCTTGTGGACCTAAAATTGAAAAGTTGAGGATCAATGTTAATTTGAAATATTTATAGTTTGATGTTCATTGGCCTAGTAACGCAAATAACGTGGGATTTTACAGGTTAAACACCAATGTGAATCTCTGGTTTGATTTAAAAAAGTCTGGAAACGCAAAGAAATAAAAAAATGCTGAAAGACACCAATTTTTATAAGAAACTTGGCTCTGAACTTTGTAGTACGGTTTCTTAACTTTGGGACCAATTCTTAAAGTAAAAGTTTCTTGCAGAGTTTCTTAACTTTCACTAAAATTGAATTTCACAATTTATCACAGTTCATTGAGGACGGCAAATATAGCTTTTTAAGCCAAGAGAATTACAAGAAATAACCAACTAATAAATAAAAATTATACTTTTCAGTATTATAGGGGTTAGTAATGCACTTTTTGTTTAAAAACTTTGCATCTCATAACCGAAAGTTGACGAAGTTTCTTAGCCTCGAATTGACCTCTGATAACTTCTAGTGGAGTTTCTTAAATATCTGTGCGTAAATTTCTGAAACTATTTCCTCCGTTTTCATTTGAAACAGTATCTTGTAAACAGGGCCTTAAAATTAACTGACGATGAAAACTTACGCTCCGGACAACCATATATCTCAACACGCATTGCAATTCTGGAGCTAACAGAACCCTTTTCAGGTAGAATCCTCAGTTTCAAGGCATAAAACAATAGTTCATTCCTGACGACACTATGTGAATCAGTGTTTGCTGTAAACCTGCTCCCGCTTGTCTGAAATGAGACGAAAATTACAGGGTGGCTAAAAACAACTTACTCACATTTTCCTTTTGTGTATTTGCGTTAGGGATCAACTAAATATTATAGGTGATCGTTATTTTGTTCTTCTGGGTGAAAAATGGTGAAATTACGGCATGAAAAGCCATATTTTAGCAATAATATTAAAAAACAAGGAAGTTTCAGCCAGAAACCCTATTCTACCCTGGCTCTTTAGGTCAGACCAAAATGCCCCCCCTAATTATCTCCGAAATCATAATTACTATGCTATTGTAACTTTGTACAATAGTAAGTAAATCTATTAGAAGTCTAATTATAGAATCTGATGCTAATTGGTCACGTGGTTTGTTGCCAGGCAACCAAACAATAGGACTATGTCGTATATAAGCTTCAGTACTGGAAAAACAAAAATGTTAGTTAATTCGGATTTTAAGGAATAAAACGTCAATAAACTACTTAGAAGTAAAGAAAATACGATTGTCTATCGATTGATATCAAAAATTTTAAATTTTGTCATTTTTAGTTGGAAATATGGCGTCATCAAAATGAATGACGTCATCAAAATGAATGACGTCATATTATTTATATTTTGCTGACGTAAGCAAATATAAATAAAGTATATATCAAATGAAATTGATTTGAAAGAAGAATCGTTTGGTAGCAGTCACGACTTAATCGAAGCTAAAACGAAGAATCAATGACTGTTTTTGTGATTTTCATTGTTACCACTCTCCAAATGGCATATCCTGGTCACGTGACTTACATCATGAGAAGGAAAAGTTTATAATTTAATTGCCAATGAAATAAGAGGAAATGTCAGAAAGTCTTGGATCTCTATTCTCTTTAATTTTTGTCTTATTGTAGAATGTTTGGTTGGAGGCATGTTTTGCCCCCCCCCCGGTAGAATAGGGTTAAAGCAACAATTTGCGATTTAATATGAAAGTTAGAGTTCTACACCACGTTAAATATATATCAGGGACACCAGTTTAAGTGGTAGTGCGACCCTAGTGCGACATAGAATTTCAGTTGATTATTTCTTCTGACTTCCGAGTATACTTCCAGGTAACATCTTACTAACCAGTTGCAAAAGCTTCAAAATCGTGCTGCTAGAATCATAACGAATAGCAGCTTCGATACCCCAAGCAGACCTCTTTTCGAGGGGCTGGGTTGGAAGACTATTGAAGAACTCCATAGTAATGAGTCTAAGATTATGGTCTTCAAGTCTCTCAATGAGTTGGCTCCTTAATAACTGTGTAACCTTTTCACCAAAAACTCACAATGCTCCTCCCGTAGCCTCCGTAATACAGAGACTGACCATGGGTAGTGTGGAAACAGCTCGTGTCGATCGTGCCCACAATTCATGGCCTAACTGTGCCTAAAGGAAAAAATCTAAAAGCACAAATTCCCACAAATTCAAAACCATTTTCAAGACTTTGAAATTTGTCTAAAATCAATTTGGTCATGGACATAAATTCTCAAGTAAATTTTCATGATCGGTTGAAAAAGTTGCTTTGGCAAGGAGCCCCTGTCTCTCCTATCGCCGAAACATACCTTACAGAAGAGCGATTCTTACCGGATGAGAAAAGGTTAGCCAGGGAAAGAAATCCATGATCTTGTATTTTATGGTGTAAAAGCCAGCAAATTCGTTCACTCTTTCGTTAAAATGTCCTTGTGTTGCTATTCCAGTTATCTTGTGCAATCCACCAAGATCTATCTACAAAGTGATCGGTAAGATTTTATTATTTGTTAAAGATTAGGCTTTGAAGGATTCAAAGATTTTCGAAATGAACTTACAACTAGCTATCAAATTCTGTCATCTGTTGTACCCGACTTAGAAACTTTGAACGAACAAGTTCGTGCATAAGCTAGCATAGGGCTCAAATCTTTAAAAAAGGCGATGTAAAATTATATTACCTCTTTCCTTGAATTGAATGGCTTGATAGGAACTTGGGGTACTTTGGTTTAACTCTACCGAGGAGATTTTTGATATCTTGATTATTTTCAAAATGACAGCATTTATTATTGTTAGGATGTGACATTATCAAATTTCTAACTCCTAAACTAGAAGAGTGACAGATTTCTGCTTGCCACCATATTTTAGACCTTCATAAACTATGGTTTTCTTGAAGATTGTATCATTTGTCCTCTATTACTGTAGGATTTACGATAATTTTAAGTTTTTCATAGCTTTCCATGAATTCTTTCAATAAAAAATGCCGCCATTTTGAAAATAATGAAGATACCTAAACGCTTCCACGGTAGAATTACAGCAAATTGCCTGAAGTTCAACGAAAATGGCAATATGCTTTTACATCGCCTTTTTAAAGATTTTAGTCCTATGTAAGCTGCAACCAGAGACCCCGCCAACTTAAAAAGCTCCCCGTGGCCGAAGTAAAATTGGGTTATCCAGTGCCAAACTTCTCTCTATCCAGAGAGATATCTACCTGAGACGTCAATCTGAACTAAAGGCCGTATATTTTTGGGCATCTGAATTCTCTCGAATTTTCTAAGAACAGTAACATACTTAAGAAATAAAATGCTCAGTTGCCACAACAACAAGCATTCTGAAGAGAGAGAGAGAACATGTTAAAAGGACATGAATTTTGAAAAAGAAGGATAAACGACTTGCCGTGTTGCCGTACGCTTGATACACGAATTACATTGAATTGTACTCTTGATATACGAATCCCCAAGAAAAGTATTTTACAAAATTCATTTAATTTTCGTACAGTTTCGAGTTGTAAACGAAACTACTTGCATTGCAATCTCAAAGACCTGCATCATTTTCCGAATTGCCTGAATGAATACTCCCTAACACATTTCACAAGCCCAGTCTAGTGCCCCGGTAAGAGGTCAGATGTTCGCCGTTGTCCTGGTAATTGATAAAAATAGTCAAATTTTCAGGTTTTGCTTCTATTTTTAACAGGGGAATCATCGTGGTAGAATGTGGTGGGAAACTTAGATGGGTTTTTTTAGAAACAGCAGCATTTTTCATGCAATGCTGCTGATACATAACATCAAAGCATAAGCGTCTAATGAAGATTATACAAATGGTTAATGCATCTTCCGTTTGATATAATGGTTTGAAAGGGACTTGAGCTACTTTGCTATAATTCTATTTGTGTAATTTTTGCTATCTTGATTATTTTCAGATCTAAAGTTTTGAAAAAAAATTACAATCATCGTAAATCCTAAATTGATAGAGGAAAACCGGTGCAATCATCAAATACAACTATAGTTTATGTAGGTCTACAATATGGCAGTAAGCAGAAATCTGTAGCTTTTCTGAATTACGATTTAGCAATTTGATGACGTCACAACCTCAAACTGGTTGAAACATAAATAACACTGTAATACTGAAAATAATCAGGATATCAAAGATCGTCAATAAATAATTATAGCAAAGTACCTGAAGTTCTTTTCAAGCCATTGAATTGAACAAAAGATGCATTAACCATTTCTGAATTTCTTTTAAAGATTTAACGTCTATGCATAGCAGCAATTAGTCTCAAACAATTCATACCTCAATAAATGGGCTTGCATCACTGGAACTGGGTGACCAATGAGCAAATGTTTGGCTACTTGATTTCTGTGTGTTGTAAAGCCTTGCCATGGATGGTGCTGAGCCAGGCATTGACGAACTAGCTGTCATTCTGCTATCAGGAATCAAAGATTCTGATACTCCCAGAGGCTTCACGCAGCCTACAAGAAGACAAGACAATAGCATATAGAGATTTAGAACTAAATTCACAATCTCTGTCGCTCACTTCAAAAAGTCTACCTAAATTCCTTATTTCTTCAGCCATCTGCAAGGAAAGTACCAGGTGCATACAAATATTGAGTTTGACTAAAAGCTTACTTGAACATAAAATTTTCGCATTAAGATTGGGTTTCCTAGCATAGGTTCCAAATATTTTCTAGAATGTTGGTGTAAAATTCTATGAGGTATTTATTTGAATTGAATGGCTTGAAAGAAACTTGAGCCTCTTTGCTATATTTTTACCGTTAAACTTTTCAGAAATTTGCATTATTTTCAGAATTACAGGGTTTTCTTCTTTTCTAAGAATTCACGAAAAGTTAAAAAAAATAAAATAAAACCATCGTAATTTCTAAACTTTTTGAAAAAACAAGGAATAATTTTCAAGGAAACAAAAGTTACGAAAATCTACAATATCAAGCGCAAGTCTTTCACGCTTCTGGTTTACGATTCAGAAATTTGATGACGGTAAATCCTCATATGAGTTGAAATACAAAATACGCTGTAATTGAGAAAAACAATCATGATTTCTGAAAAGTCCAACGGTAGAATCATAGCAAAGTAGCTAAAGTTTCTTTCAAACAAATCAAATCATAGAAATAGGTCATAGAATTTTATACCAGCCTTTTTAAAGATTTGGAACAAATGCTGGTATTCCGTAGAACCTGTTTCCGAAAAAGACTTAATTCATGATGAATTTTTCACTCCAGGAATACACATTTGGCATTTATTTTTGTTACCTGGGAGCTCCTGCACCTTCCAATTGTTTTGAAGCTGAAAACTTGGCAAAATTTGATCAACAAATTCACTAGCCTGCGTGCAGACTATACTTTTCCACTGCGAAGGAATGACAAAGAGATTCTTGTATAGTCTGCGAATTAGCGTCCATTTTTGTGTTCTGAGAGCAAATTGTCTCCTGCGAAGAGGAGCTCAATCTTGCGTAATAGATTGACTCCGCAAACAGGAAGCTTTACAGAAATGTCGGGTGAGAGTAAGTTCGCTCTTTGCTGTGGAGAAACTATTTTGAGGTGCGACTAAAATCTAGTGGAAGGATCTGGTGTGTATTTAATCAGAAAGCAGAAATATTAAGTTTTGATTTTCAACTTTTAGTTCCATTTTCAAAGTATAGGCCTATATGTAGAAACATACTTGTTATATGGACATACGGGTAGGTACCACTGGAAAATTTAGAAAAGCACCCTGTCCTGGAGTCAAATTCCTGAAGATGATACTCTCTCACGGAGCAAACTTTTCAAAAACAATACCCTGTCCTTGAATTTCGGCAAACAAAAATTGGGTGCTGCTCAGGAAATCTATCAGGAATCTATTAGAAAATGCGGAAATAAATGGAATCTATTAGAAAATGCGGTTTAAATCATACTCGTGAAATGCAAATGGCCTACAACCACGGTAGAGAGACAATCATAAAAAGTATGGACCCTGTGAAGGAGCTGCCTATAGAAAAATGATACCCTGCCCTGGAGTAGGAATCCTGAAAATCATACCCTGGTCAGCGGCACGTCACCGTAGGGAAAGATATACAAGTGCCCTCCGGGCTACATTATTGTAAAACAAGTACTTACTGAATTGGTACAAATCAAACTGTATGGCCTTGACCGGGCTTTCGTCTTGTTCAATAATTGTAGATTTAAAATAAAAGGTACATGTCTTTGCATTGGCATCATGAATAAATGATCTACATTTGTTGTCCATGCCACGACGCTCTGAGCATCTTTTAGCACATGACTTAGCATCGTTGTGTTTCTCTGTTGAAATGACCGAACGTAAACTGACTGGTAGCTGCCAACCTCGCAATGATTGATACTCTCGCAACTCATTTCTGACTGAAAGATAAATTTAAAAGATTTGATGTTAAATATTTGTAACTAAATGAGGGAATCAAAATTAGTCGTAAGTAATGGGATAATTAAAAATAAACGAATTTATGTCATATGAAATTAAGGTAACTCTGTTCTCCGTTCAAGCAAGCAGCGAGCCCCCACTCCACAAAACCACCACCCAAGAAACCAGCCAGCCCACCAAAACCAACCGGTCCACCGAAAAGCTCCTATAGACAAATATGGTTCTCCTTCTGTCGACAGGAGAAAATAATATAAAAAGCCATCAAAGAAGAAAACCGTACGTTCCTGCAAAGCTTCGAAAAAGATCACAAGATTTGCTATGTACTGCAAAAGATTTAAGAAATGTTTTTCTCTTTTTTATAGATTCTAACAAGATCATGTTATTAAATTCCTCCGAGTCCAATCATCCCTAATTTTTCGGCCTATTTATACGAGGCGGACTGGCACTGTTGCGAGCCAGCCCGCTTATATGAGAATATTCTTTACAACAAATGGGCCATCCTATTTGTTGAGTTTAAAGGAGAAAAGATTGTCAGTTTGAGGCGGGAACCTGGCAAGTGAAAAGTGAGATCTCGTCAAAGCACGTTAGCCCCATATCCACATAATCACAAACTAAACTCGTACTATCTCCAGGGGCGGATCCAGACCGGTTTCACCGGTTTCCGTGCATCGGTCAAGTTTCCAAACCATAGATAAATTGGCATTATTTACCAAACTTTGCAGAGAAATAAAAGCAGCTTAAGCCTATTTTCAATCTGCAAACTAGTGTAAAGTCAAAGGGTGATATGTCTGTCAAATCTGTCAAAGGGTGGTGAAACATGAAACTCATGACATCGGACACTTCCACAGAAATCCCTCTTGAAACAATCAGCGATGTTGTGATGGCTTTGTTTATTTTGCTGTATTTGCTATGGTCCTCTCGGTGGTGGTCTTACGTCATTCGAAACTCGCGTTCTCAATTTAAACTTACGCAACAGATTTTCCCATGTGATTCCCTTTGAATGGACGTGACATTCTGAATTGTTTTTTATTTAACTCTTTGTAATCTTATCAACCAATAAGGGCTGAGTGAACCTGTCCAGAGACTTCCGTGAACCGGTCGAGAATTGTTTAAAATCAGTGAACCTGTGTCGATTAGGAAGTAAACCGTTCTCGAAGGAAGTAAAAAGTGTGCGATCATGCTTGGAAAGGAAGTTGATTTTATCGAAAAAACGTACAAGTGCCATGAGAATTGAGACAGCAATGGCTGATTCAGAAAAGGAAGATCTTTATCGATTTCACAGTGCTATTAAAGAGAAGAGTGAAGGAGAGGTACAGCGCATAAAATAAAAATACGAGTGCATTTTTTTTAGGGAGTATTAAAGTTGAAGGAAGGGGTAGAGAATTCAAGAGCCTGCGAGGTGACGAATATGCAGGTTTCTTGGACTTATTTTCACAATCAAAAGTTTCTAATAACTTTTGTAATTTTTGTTTTGCATAGCATGGTAATTTCGCCTTGAAAACGATTTGGTAGATGCTCAACTGGATGGCCATTATTTTTGTAAAAGGGAGTTGCCCATGTTTTCCGAGAGTCTAGAGGGCGTGGTCACACAAAATTTTCCTGGGGGCTACGCCCCCAGACCCCTCCATTCATTCATTCATTCATTCGTAAACCGGTCAGAAAACAGGGCTAGATCCGCCCCTGATCTCATCTCATATATAAAGAGGTCCTTCTTGCTTTAAAGTCTTATTAGTACAAGTTTCGAAGCGATCTACTAATTCACACTGAACTCGATCTAGATTGCATCCAATCTTGATCAATTTGCTTAGTATTTTGTCCCTAGGACGTATTATGCGAATACCCTAGGAACTGGAAGCAAACAAAGGTCTAGAAGAGAGAGGTAAGTTCACGGGAGTTTATTGAGCGTTTTTTTGTAAATTGTTTGTTTGGGGGGAAGACTGAACTAGGGAGGTTGTCCCAAAGGGCAGAAGTTGTAGGAATGAAGGAGGGTAGGAAACTGTTTGGGAGAGTAACAGAAAGTTTATGATTAGCGAAAGAGGACCTAGTGGGAAGATTTACCCTTATCGGCTTAGGCATCATTCTTCTGAGCTCTTGAGAGCAAAGCCCATGAAAATAACGGTATAAAAAACACGAATCAGAAACACAGCGCCTGTGAGCAAGGGATTCCAGATTCTTTGTGAGATTGTGGTCGTTCATGAGACAAATGGCCTTGGACTGGATTATATCAACGAGGGATAATGTTGTTTTTGGAGCACCACCCCACACGGGTGAATAGTACTCCAGGGTAGGGCATATGAGGGATTTGTATAGTGTGAGTAGCTAGAAGGACGTGAAGTAATTTCGAGCTCTATATCAGAACCCAAGTTTTTGTGAGGAGCATTTTGCTAATTGATCAGTGCGGTGAAATGACAAGACCGGCCAATCCTATTTGCTGTTTCGTGTCTATTTCATGTTGTTTACAAAGCCTGGTCTGGTTCGTATTAATTTTGAGTCAAATAATGGGCTTCAAGACACGCGAGTTGCTGCACCCTGTGCCCGGTATTCTTTGCATCTGTTCTTAAAGTACATGGTATAATGCGCTAAGATCCATTTCAGTTAAACAATATCAGGAAAACGTATTGGCTTGGATGTGAAGATTGAACAAGAATGATTACTTACAGTCACAAGCAATGGAAGGTTCCGTTTTAACAATGTTACCATGACTTTGTTCACTGAAGTCGGCCCAGGCTAAAACATCCCCAGAAGCATGTTTGCAAGACATTGCTAAATCATAGATAAAGTTGGGTGATAGGACACTCTTCCATACATTCAATTGACTCATGTCACCAAAGAATGATTCTGTTGGAGTGAATGAACCACCAATCTCATCCTGTTCTTCTCCAATTATGAAAATTCCACCTTTGCTTACTATTTGACCTTGCTGGAATGCTGCAGATGACCTAGAAAATACAAGAATTGTTTATGGAATACCAATGCAGTCGAACCCCGCTTCCTTTAACAGAATAACTTTCAGCTGATTATTTTCTGATTGTTACAGAGAAATACTAGCATAGCATAGGCTCCAAATCTTAAAAAGGGGGTAAATGGCTATTACTTCTTTCTTTGGATTAAACGGCTTAAAAGGAAATTTGGCTAATTTTCTGTAATTCTACCTTGAGCTTTTTTGATACATTGATTATTTCAAAAATGCAGCGTTTGTATTTTTAAAAAGGAATTCAAGCACATTTTTCAATGAATCTAAAACCACCGTATCTTGCAACTTACCTCATAAACTAGTAGGAAACAAAGACTACTAGCAACAACAATAGTTAGTGAGTGCTGCCTACTGTTATCAGCACCAAAGCAGAAAGATTGTGCAGAAGCTCGAAATGCTCAGGAATGAAATATGCAAACCCCACATTGAAGCCAGTGAAATTGAAGCAAAAATCAATTTTCTCGATGCAGTTGCATTAAGTAAATAAAATGTTCATATCATACTTTCCTGTATTGCGCATGCGCTAGCAATGTCTATTATGACCGCACGGATTCCATAAAACAACTACATTTAAGAGTCCAACATCTATGTCAACATTAGTACATTCAGATGCATTTTAGGTCAATTGACCCAAATGCATTCTGAATGTCTGAATATCAATAATTCAATCGATTAAAGACCGTGTGCTACCCATGATCCTTTGCTTGTGCGCCAACCAGCACTTTTAATATTGCGAAGACGACTGCTAGGCTCAAATTAATTTCGTGTAGTATGAAAGTCACTGTAAGACGGCAAAGAATCATAGAGTGCACAGGGAGGTGACAGGGTATGAATCCTGTTAGATGTTAGGTGAGATTTGCGATATCTCTAATTACTCATGCAAAACACTTCAATGGTTGTTATTAACGGGCATTTTCACCTGACATCTAATCTGAGACAGACTATAATTTTGTATAGAATTTTGTAGAATCTGCTGGTTAGCCTTCAACAAAGTATAAATTGTAAGCAAAATGCTGAGAAATTTCGAAGCATACCTTATCAATTCAATTCCATCTTTATATGCAATCCATTGACCGTTTGAACTTGACCACGTGATTGCCACGTGATGCCATTCACCATCATTAGCAGAGAAATCCAAATTTGCAGTTACATTGTTTATTGTCAAATCAAAACTTGTATAATCAGCAATCACAAGTGCATTGTCATCCACCTTTCCATGGTGTTTGTTGGCGTAAGACAATGGAGTCCCTTTGTTTCTCTTGTTAGATGTTCTCATCCAGAATGCAACAGTGAATTGAGATAAATCATATTTTCCCTCAACAGAGGAGAATGTAGGAGCTTCACGGTTCTGGAA
>REGM01000121.1:494931-547331 GCA_004194415.1 Aurelia aurita
TATGGAAACCAAATTTGGCACAAAGGTAGTTCATTATATAAACAATAGAAATTTGAAAGAATAATTCAATTAGCGATGTTGTTGTTGTTGCTGGAGCACGATTATCATTGTGATGTCATATGACAGCAATATGACGTCATATAAATGAAAGTGTGCTAAAAGGTCATGAAACTTGACTTTTCATAAAGAAATGAAAGTTATAGATCAAAAACATATACAAAATCATAATTTAGACTTAATTGGACCAATTAAACAAGATTAAGAGAGATACAAAGTATGTTTTTCACAGAGTGTGGCATAAATAGTTGGTTACCATGGAGACCAGGCTAAAAATAGAATGTTCAAATTGTTATAATTTTATTGCTCTATGATACAAAGTTAAACTTACTAAATTTCAGAGCAGAGTCCTGCTGTATACATGGAAACATGTGCAAACAAAAATGTACTAGGGGGGGGGGGGCGGAATCCGCCCCCCAGGTCAGATAGGGTTAAAGGGGCTGGATAAGAGATATTTAACCTAATCTAAAATTTGTGCATCAAATATCGCATTTCGAAATACAAAAGTGCTTTTAAATTAGAAAGATTCAAAAGGAGAGATCCTTACATAAATACAGACCGATCTTTGGGGGGTAAAGATCGACTAAATTACTTGCTGGAAATCATTCACATCTCGGCAATGCAAAAAGATACAGAGATGTTATTTGTTTCTGGAAAATTCATGTTGATTTCATTTTCATATGAATTTAAGTGCAATAGTCCGAATAACATTGTCCATAAAAAATCGCAGAATAAAAAAAAATTGCTCCGTTTATTTTTATTCAACAGGAATTTTTAACGTTCACAATAGATATAAGAAAACTAAGCAGAGACTTCAAACCATTAAAAACAATTGCATGAATTGCTATTGCATCTCAGAAATCATCCTGAGGCCTCCCATTTTTCAAAATGGGCAGTTCTAACTCAATTATGGACAGTTCTAAATGACAACATGGGCAGTTCTAGAATCTCACTTTTGAGATATTCTACTCCAAAGTCTGCTATTCTCAAAAATTTCCAAAAAGACTACGCCTAAATTATCAAGAAAACTGATACCTCTCCTGAGCTGCACACTGCCTGCTTTATACAGTGTCATGTAATATACAAATTTTACGTTTATTTAAATTAATCTGAATAGTGGATACAAAAAATTGTCTGCTCGCTGGTCTCGAAGTTCCACAAAGTTTTACATTTGATATCGAGTGGGTTTCTTTGAATTCATTGGATAATTTCTATAGCAGATCGTTTGGGGGGAAGCCCCAAATTCTAATGCACACCTTATTCTTATTGATGAAAAATGGGCAGTTCTAAATTTTCTTTAGGATGATTCCTGTTGCATCTTCCTTTTGATTTAATGGCTTGAAGGAAACTTCAGGTACTTGACCATTGTTGTTCATTGGATCTTTTTACAGAGGTCTGGGGCGTAGCACTAATTTTTTGGAAGATGGCGGATACGCTGAGAGAGTGAATCCTCTTCGCGATGCAAACACTGAACTGGAGTTGAAGTGGGAGAAGTTGTGCTCGAAATATCACATTTTCTTCATGGTCCATAGAAGACAAGAAAGGCTTTCAATACGAAAATAAATAGTTACCTAAGCAATATCCAGCACGATTTTGTAAAGGGAAACGTTTAGTTCTTCAAATTTTTTCAGCGAAGTTTGACTTTAAAGATAATTGATGATGAGTGCCTCCGTCAAATTAATTTTGAAGGTTTCTTAAAGGGGCTTTCTCCACAAAATTCCTTATAATTTCAAAGAGGAGTGGCTGATTTCAGTCAGGTAAATTTTATAATCGATTTCAACTTGTCGCCCAATAAATGATATATTTTCCAATATTATTGTCTTGATATCAAGGGAGCAGTGGCCTTTCAAACGGGGATTGTTTTTTTTACTCACATGGTATAAGGTTATTAAGAAATTGTCGAAAAAATATTACACAACAATAAAGTATTTTCTGATGACATGTCAAACAAATCTACTATATGTGCGAAATCTTACTTCTGTCACAATATTTTCCACCATAACCAGGTTTGCAGCTACATTTCACATCCGTTTCAAGATCTTTACATCCAACACTGTGTTGACATATTGTGTGATGGCACATGTTTGTTTTCTGCTCACACTGGATACCAAAGTATGGAGCAGTGCATTTGCAGACGAATCCATACTTAGTATCGGAGCATTCACCGCCATTCTTACAAGGCTCGCTTGCACAGAAATTCACCTTTACCTCACATTGCTCACCAGTGAAACCTAAACGCAAGAGAGAAGTAATGAATTGTTTCATTAATTATCGATAAATATAGGATACATTGGTTCAGACTAGAGTAAAAACTCGTTCGAACTGGAGTAACACATTTTCTAAAATGATTTTAATAGCATTTTAATGAGTTATCGCTTTTAAACTGAGTCGGATATTTGATAAAAATAAATTGCGTGAGGACATCTTTAACCCTATCTGACCTGGGGGGCGGATTCCGCCCCCCTAGTATATTTTTGTTTCCGCTATGTTCGATATATGTAGAAGGCTGCTGAGATTTAGTAAGTTTAACTTTGTATCATAGAGCAATGAAATTGTAACAATTTTGACAGTCTATATTTAGCACTGTCTCCATGGTTACCAAGTTGTCATCTGGCAGTCTGTGAAAATTAACTTTATATCTCTCTTATTCTTTTTTAATTGGTCCAATTAAGCTCAAATCTTCGATTTACATATATTTTGATCTATATTTTTCATTTCTGTATGAAAAGTTAAGTTTAATGAACTTTTAACATGCTTTCATTTTTATGACGTCATTCAACATCATAATGATTATTATGCTCTAGCAACAACAACAACGGCGCTAATTGAATNTGTATGAGTTGTCTGCCAAGTCGACGCATTTGCCATTTGAACCACAAACTCCTGTTTTGCATATTCCGTACAATTGCTCACAATTTTTACCACGTACTCCTTCAGGACAAATGCATAGATATCCTTGGAACTGAAAACAAGGTTTGAAAAAATTATGGCGGGACAAAATTTTGGAATAGCATTTGACAACTGTTATTATTATCATGCACAAAAAGAATACAAATAAAAATCTGTCAAGAGAAAGAACAACAATTGATAGCTGCAAAGCAACAATAAACAAGCTAATCTGTGAAGTGAAACTGCAATAGTCCGCAGCTGCAAAAGAACGATGATCAAGTGGTCTAAAGGGTGTCAAAAAAAGAACCCAACTTTAGCTCACAATTTTCAAACAATTACAGAAATTTGAAAATATGTAATGCATACCATGGGCGGTAGGAGACGTTTCGATTGCCTTTTGAAAAAATGAGTGGTCATAGGTTGCCGTTATTGAGATTAAATTAGCCGCAATGTTTTCAGAGCGACTTCCTGTTATTTTGTAGCCACTTGACGGTTGACCCGGCAGACGCTAATCTGCCCATTAAGTCGATGTATAGTCAATGGGCAGTCGATAGGCAGATTAGCGTCTGCCGGGTCAACCGTCAAGTGGCTACAAAATAAAACGAAGCCGCTCTGAAAACATCGCGGCTAGTTTAATCTTAGAAATGCATTGATTAAAAATGAAAAAAAAACATGATCTCACAAAGATGCGTTGTCGCAAATGTAATTCGGTGGTATGTGTCAAATTGATTCAAATTTTATTATTAGACAAATTACAAATAAATTCCGGTTGAGTCTTTTTTTACACTCTGTATAACCAAAAACGCGTTTGCTGCAGCCTTGTCGATTCGTGCTAAGAGTAGATTAACCACTGAAAAGATAGATTTGGCACCAATGAATTCTTAAACAGCGATCTCTGTACAAGTTTCAATATTGGGTTTGCAGGTTAATAACAACGAGCCTGCTCTTTCAAATTTAACATCATTGGCTAGATCCGTATTTAAAAAATTTAAATCAGGGACGGTAATATTCCAAGTGAGAAAACAAAGGATACAAATGCTGCACAAGTATCCACTTCTTCTTCACACCTCTTTCCCCAATATCCTTGTTTAAATTCACATCTGGAATCTTATCTTGATAGACCAAGCTTATACCCATCTTATCTAAAGTGCAATTTAAGCAAGCTTTCAATCCACATTTATCCACTTCCTCCTCACATAACTTTCCCCCAATATCCTGACATATATTCAAATCAATAACCTTACTTTGATTGAAAGACAAAGATTATACCCACCTTATCTAGACACTTCCCACCATTCAAACAAGGTTTCAATGCACATTCCTCAACTTCTTTTTCGCATCTCCTTCCCCAATATCCTTGTTTACATTCACATCTGAAACCAACTTTCAAATCAACACAGTGACCTTCACTCAGACATGGATTTGAAGAGCAAGCATTGATGTCTACAAACATACAAACAGAAAATTTTGAGAGAGCATGAAGTCATTGCCATTTTGAGATGCGACAAAAGTTTACCTTAGAAGTAAATAAAACTGGGGAACAAGGATAGATTTTGAAACAATAGAATCACTTGCTTCTGGTTTACACACCAATTCAAAGCGATTAGCAATCGCAGATAAAGGGAATTCGCACGTGCAACAAATCAAAACAAACGAAGCAAAAAAGATGACTTGAAAGCAGAATAGCCAACTGTCTCGTTGTGCACGAGAAAAGGCATTGTTAAGAGAAGTAATCAGTATATATCTGAAAAAAGAATTATACTGTATATCGAAACATTTGCCTCGCAGATTTGATCTATTTGATGAAAAGTAAGCATTACAATTCTCAAATATTCGAGGCGTAAATAAAATACTTAATGCTTCTAAATTATACCCCATTCACAGTGACATAGTTTCATCTAAACGAAGCTAAATTTCAACAAATCAAATTAATTAGATGTGTTGGATTGACCAATTAGAACGCAACATTTGATCACCTGGTTTAGTTTAAGCTTGTCTGACTTGCCAGAGCGAATGTGGGTATGAGCGAATGATAAATAAAATACGCGAGGCAGATGTTTAGCCATATCCCTCTTCTTTCGATAAATACTCATAACTTCTCTTAGACATATCCTTCTTCTTTCGATATATACTCATAACTTCTCTTATACATATCCTTTCTTCTTTCGATAAATACTCATAACTTCTCTTAGACATATCCTTCTTCTTTCAATAAATACTCATAACTTCTCTTAGACATATCCTTCTTCTTTCGATATATACTCATAACTTCTCTTAGACATATCCTTCTTCTTTCGATATATACTCATAACTTCTCTTAACGATTCTATTTCGCGTGCATAATAAGACAGTTAGCCATACTTGCTTCAGGAAAGTTTGTGTGGCTTTGTTTGGTTTGATTTGTTGCTTGAAAGAATTTCCTTGGTCTGCGATCGTTAATCACTTTGAAATGGTGTGTCAATCACAAGCAACTCGTGGTATTGTTACAAAATCTGCACAAGTTGAACTGGGGCTTAATAATATCCTAATAACATACTTTCAAATCTTTATAAGCTACAATTCAAATCCTCACGTATGTAATTGAAGTCTATCAACACTGTACTGTATACCAAATGATATTTCGGCGTTTATGTTAACTCGAGTTAATTTTAGTCAAATTCATGAACATAAGCATATAATTAGATACCTTCTTAGCAGTCTGAACGGAATCCTTACCCACAAATAATCCTAGTGCCCCCCTCCCCCCGGATCATAAAATCCAAATATGATATTTACCAACACACTTAGACGCGTGATCCGCTCCATCTCCATATGTCCAAGTCACACCTGAACATTCAATGCAATTAAGTTGCCCTTCTTCTTGCTGATATGATCCTCGGTCACATGGCTTGCATGGTTCAACACCAGTTTCGGAGTATGTTCCAGGCTGGCACTTTGCTACAAGATAAAACAATAATTGTACCATCAAGTTGCGATTTGATGGTGCAGAACTACATAAAGAATACTTGAAAGAAGATTGTCCTAAATAAGACGCTGGCGTTGTTTGATTTGGGTGTAACAATCCTCATTGGTAGGATTCCTTGGTAGAGACTCAAATTTTAGCAAACACTAATGATTGGAGCATGAATATTATATGAGTTTGTATCAATAAATTTTTCAATGATTATTTTTGCAATTAGAATTTCAACAGGTCAGCCACTACCACTGATTTATTATTTTCATTTTCATTTCATTTATTTTAATTTATTTTATAGTTCTGAAGAGCTCCTTACAAATGCATAAACAGTCTCCATTCACCACAGAAATTTACAGTTGCTTGCTACTGAAATTTTTAAGACTCAAAGGAATCTGAATCCAAGTTTCATGAACCAAATCTTCGTCGGGAAAAATATGCCATATACCCTTCGTAGTGGCAGAAATATTTTGGCACCAAAACCAAAAACCACAGGGTATGGTATAGAAAATGCACGTTCTCTTGGATCCAGGATATGGCATGCGATGCCATCTTCCATAAAAGAGTCCCAGACATTGAACAAATTCAAAGGAAAAATTAAAAGCTACGATTTTGATTGCAACTGCAGATTATGTAAGCTGTACAGTATATTGATAATTTAGGGTTTTTATAGTCGTAGATTTATATTTAATTTTATACTTCCGTTGTAAGCTAGATTTTATTTTTGTTATTAAGAAGTATTTAAGTTTTAGTTGGCGTTAATTAGCTACCAACTAGACTAGAAGCCAACCTTGAATAAAGAATTTATTATTGTTATTATTGCTATATTATTATTATTATTATTATTATATATTTACTATTATCATATTATTTAGCCACGGTAGCCCCGTCAGTCTTGTTTAGACTGCTTTATAGGGGCCGTGGAGAAGAATACAAAGTAAAAACCTCATTCACATATGTTTTTTACCTATGGCAAAATGATACGAAAGTAAATAAAATGAAACTTACTTCCACAGTCGTATCGCGATTTTGTGCCTGTTGTAACTGTAGTTGTTCCAGACGGACATGGTTTAGCCAATTTGCTTCCATGCCCTTCAGCGTAATGACCAGGGGCTGCAACAGTGCATGGCGAGAGCCCAGTTTCAGAGAACTCACCAGGTCCACAGTAACCTGCAAGGAAATTGGATAGAATCCGTTGCTGTTGATTGACATGCAAGTATAAAAGGGATAAGTAATGGCAAACACGGGCTTTTTACGGCCGATTAGACAATCAGTTAATGTAAAAAGTAACCTAGTCCTGTACATGTACCTGTAAAGTCCTCCAAATGACTTCTTTAAAGTTACAGGGGCGAATTAGTCCATTTTCGAACCAACTCGGCGAATTCGTGTTCATTTTGTGTCAAATTCTTGTCTTGCTGAATTGACACACTCAATATGCTAGCAATCTTCAGCCATGGATCACGAAGAAGCACTTAAGCTTAAAAAGTAGATGTCTAAAACCACTCGTTGTGCATGCGAAGAGGAGCTTGTAAAGGACGAGAGTATATATCGAGAGTAGGAGGATAGTTCTAAAGATATGCCGCTGGAGTTGATAAACTGGAAATATACTGGGTGAGTCAGAACGAGTTTAGACGTTTAGCTTTCAAACGATTTATCAGATTTTTATAAACTGATAATATTTGTTCAGATAACTTGTCAACTTACCAACTTAGATAGAAAATTTAGTTTGTAAAAATCGGTTGAATCGTTCTTAGGTTATAGGCAATTTAAAAAATGGTTTCATCTTAAAATCCTTGAAAACAGGAGTAAAATTCGTCGTCAAATGTGCCAGCAAGTCAGCCTCGTGATAACAAAACATAGATAAGAAAGGCCTTGTTATCGTCCCAAGTGTATGAAAGTATGCAGACACCTCTTTATTCACCCAGTAAGATGTTTGCGCAATAAGATACGCAGATAGAGCTTGATTTTGATAGTTGTGGAGCTAAATTGTAAGCGACAGTAAACTACCAAAAGTGTGTTTTTACAAATCCTACGTGAAAAGTAAATGATGGGGCAAGCCAGAAGGACCGCAATGCTTCATCATCAGAATACCAAAGTTACACAAGCACAAGGCCAAATTTATATCCATAAAGACAATAAAGTGCCAAAAGTGCATTTTTACAAATCCTACGTGAAAAGTAAATAATGGGGCATGCCCGAAGGACAATACCGATGTTTCGAAGTAATGCTGTGCTTCATCATCAGAATACCAAAGAAATACCTGTGGTATTCTGATCATAAAGAATACCATTTTTATTAAATTGCTCAAAACTTGACAACAATGAGACCAATTTTGATAAACTAAATGTTCATATCTAAGTCGACATATTAGGTACACAAATACCCCACAAATGCTAACTGTTTATGGGAATCTAAGTACTAGTTTGAAAGCTACAAGCTTTCAAACTTCTAAAAGATTCTGACTCACTGGTAGACATTCTAACCAGGAATTACGAAATTGACATGCTTATAGGCATCAAGGCATTGATGAAAAACATTGACAATCATTCAGACAGTACTTGCACATTGGAAAAGAAAAATACCGAGTACTCAAAAACAAAGCTTTATTCGAGTTTCAAAAAACTAAAGTGCTTTTTCTGAGTGCTGGATAATAGAATATACATAAAATAGAATTTTAAAAATTGATAACTTCAAAATGCGTTAAATCATACAATTTTTCTCCTAAAGCCTGGTTTCCATATGATCGTTAGTGTCGCTCCCGTCTCTCCCGTTGCTGAAAAAAACCTACCAGCGACAGTAGCGACACGAACAATTTGATGGACTCTATCAGTTTTTCCTGCCAGTGATCGAAGCGACGCGACCAACACCCTGTCACTGAGATAGAAAAATATCTATCTCAGCGACGCGAGCCACTGCCAGCGATCGAAATGTTTTAATGGAAACCACTTTTCAAAAAGTCAGCGATCCCAGCGCCATTCGAAAAAATTCGATCGCTCCTGTCATTCGCGTGGTTCGTATCGCTGAAAATTTTACCAGCGACGGGAACGACAGCAGCGATCATATGGAAACCATTCGATCGTTCCTGTCGTTTGCGTCGTTCATGTCGCTGAAAAATTTGCCAGCGTTGGGAACGACAGGAATGATCACATGTAAGCCAGGCTTCAGACACAGCAATACGCAAGGTTTCATGCTCTTCAACAGTTTCTTCAAAATTGAATGGTAGAAGCATATAGACTTACTTCTGCAAGATGTAACGCTGCTTACATCCTTTCCAATTGACGTGCTTCCTTTTGGACATTCTATGCACGAAAATGATCCTTCTTTGGGTTGGTACGTTCCAGATGGGCACTTCTGACATGAGCCAGTTGCTAGGTTCTTGAATTCACCGGATGGGCAAACGTCTGCAAATATAAATCTCAAACTAGATAAAATAAAAAAAATACTAAATTTTAGTTACAGAAAACTGTGTGGAGAAATGAATGAATGAATGAGAAATTGCAGGACCCTAATGATAACAGTATGGCAATACTGATAGGTTATCCTGTTAAAAGTATTCGTATATTATTATTATTATTATTAAGCATTTGAGGTTTTGATTGATGATATACCGAGTAGCCCACAAAATTGAAACTTTTTGAAAAAAATCATCAAAATTTGATTATATTACTGATCATGAAAATTTATGCACATGTATTTGTGTCAAGAACCAAATCGATTTTACCAATATTGTGAGGTCTTCAAGTGGTTTTGAATTTGTGAGAAGTCATGCTTTTATAAGTTACCTGCTTTTGAAGAATACTCCGAATTCACAAGAAATTATTATCAAAATGAATTTTTATGAAGCACAATCATTTAAATTGGTTGCTTATGTCCTTGCAAGAGCTATTATCATTTAGGACTTGAAGTTAGAAATTAGGTATTAGAAATAGCATTTTTGCAAAAACACGATATTTTGTAAAATACTGCTGCTCCAATTGTGGTTTATTATTATTATCAGTTTATTTAACGTTGGATTACAATAATATAATAGCTAAATTATATAGCTAATAATTTCAACTTCTAAAACTTTAAAATACAAATATTACAAAAGAGAAAAATGGATAAAATATTTACAGGTCATCAATTTAGTTATAGATATCATACATTAGTTTTAGATATCATACAGTAAAAAAGCAGATATCTAAAACTGTTTATCATAAAAAGCCCAAATTCGGTATAAAAATGCTGCATAATCTACATGGACAATTTTATCCGTACCAATTTTTTATCTTTGTTTTAAACTGACAAAAGGATTCTGAATTCCGTATTGTTGGTGGTAACATTTGCCACAGCTGCGGACCTTTAAATCGGACGCTTTCTGTCCCGTTGCTGACCGATCTAACTCTTGGTTGAATAAATTCGTTATTGTTACGCAAATTGTAGTGATTTAATGCCATTATTTAATGCTATTATTCCATGTAGTCATTTTTCATGCCATTATTTCGTCAAACCTCTCCCAAAAGAAATAAATAACGATCGCCTGTGAAATCTATTCAGTTTTCGATACAAATACACAAAAAGAAAGTTTAAAGATCGATAATTGATTTTGCAAAAGTTTTACTTTTTATTGGGTCACCCGGTAGAAAACTAAATAAAGCCTGGCTCCCATTGCGCGATGAGCTATCATTGCCTTCCTCATTGCTAGCTTTTCAAGGGTGATGAATGTTTATTGCGCAGTGTCAACGACATAGCGATCAAAATTTGATACTATAAACATATGGAGAGTCGAGGAAGGCGATGACTATGAAAACCTATCTAAAGATATTGCTTTGACACATTGCTTTCATATTGTTTGATTTAGACCCCGTTTACACGGGATCGGATCCGTACGGATCCGATCCCAAACTGGCTCGTTTAATTGTTGCGTTTACACGGGACCTCACGGATCCGATCCCATTTGGATCTGCTATCCGTACCCAAATGGGATCGCTTTCGAAAGTGATCCCGTTTGGATCCGATCCCAAAAAGGTCTCGTGTAAACGGCTGGGATCGGATCCAAACTGGTAAGGATAGGAATCGAGGCTGAATAAAATTGATTTCGAGGTGCATTCAACATGGCAGGGGAAAGAAAGTCTTAAAATCAATAATAAACTTGAGCAGCAATGCTCTTTCTTCGTCTGTCCAGTTGAAAATTTTACTTTTTGGAGTTTTGGCAGCCATGTTTAGCGAGAACAACTTCCAAGTGAATGTGAACAAAAAGGCGCGCCAAAAATTGAGCATGGCGCCAAACAGCAGAAGATGAATGCGCGTGCGCAGTATTGTGGATCCGTTTTGGATCTGATCCCGTGTAAACGTGAACAGTTCTGGATCCGATCACGTGTAAACGCCCCTCAAAAAAGTGGATCCGATCCCGTGTAAACGGGGTCTTAATCATGCGGTTTCAAAATAACGGAGCCTTCTTTTTGCAGTTTGAGCTGGATAGCAGCGATGAGTTTGTGTGGGAATTTGTGGGCGACGATGCAAAGGCGATGAAAAAGGTGGCGAACATAAAGGTTCACATTAGGTCGTTGACTGCTTGATCGAGACAACGAAACCTAACTTATGCCGGCGAACGTTGACTCTCTCAGCTTCGAGCAGATTTTTTATCGGATCTAATTTGTCTCTACACAGGAAGTTCAAGAGTTCAAGTTGTTGAACTTCATGTATCAGAGAAATAGTTTTCTAAGTACTGCTAACTAGATTTTTCATGTTCAAGTCGTGGAGCCCCGAATTTTGAATCGTTTTAGCATCGGTGTCTTCGATCAGATATCTTAGGCCATCTACGTGGTTGTTTCAACTTACAGTTAAATGATGAGTCGTAGTTGTAGAGGTTTCAGGAGAGAAGCAACACTATGACGATGTAACAAGTCTAAGCTCTGTGATACAGTGTAACTGCGAAAAGAGAGCGACTTACAGCATTTTCCTTCATCCTTTGCATTTTTGTCGTAGACATCGCCTTTCTTTGCACATGCTAAAACAGGATTGTTGCTCGCTTGTACACTATCTACACCTTTGATGTTCTTGTCTATCCTATCTAAACCAGATGCTGAATTGACTCTTTGAATCACTTTAGGAATTACATCATTTTGCATCTTTCGTTTGAGCTGAACTCCTTGTAGATCCTTTGAAAGAAAATACTTGTTGTTGATCAAACAAAAAACAGCTAAATCTTACTCAATGAAAACACAACAACAGTGAAATTTTTCCAAATTGAGGACAGAGGAGTCAGCAAAATATTTTCCCGCACTAACAGCTGAGTCACAAAAAAATAAACGAACATTTGAAAGCCTGTAGCTCTCAAAAAATTTATCAGATTCCTATAAACTGACCATAAATGTGAAGGTAACATATCAACTTAGATATGAACATTTAGTTTGTCGAAATTGGTCATATCGTTCTAAAATTATGAGAGATTTTATAAAAATGCTTCATCTCAAAATCTTTCAAAACAGGCCTAAAAACATTGATCAAATTTGTTAGCAAATTAGCCCTACAGCTATCATAATTAAATTCTATGTGTCAATCTCATCGCTCAGACATCCACTAGATATACAGTCATGGCCAAAAGTTTAAGACCACATTTTAGTCGATAACATTTGTTGACCCAAGGAGCTGCAATGCTACTACTGCTCTGATGTTTGAGTTGTATTTGAGTTTATTCAGGTCAACCTTCCATGTAGAGTCCGAATTTCTTTGTTGTTTTTTGAAATTTTTGCGCCATTTTGCTATGACGTCACAATGAAATATTTGGAACCGGCTACACGACGCACAGGCAAAATACACATCAGAAAAAATTGCAGCCATGTTCAAGCTTCTGACTATTTCTGCAATTTTCAGAAGGCGCTGTGTTGTATGCGCAGACAAATTTTAGGGATGCTACAAGTGGAAATTTTGGCTTGCACAGACAACGCAGTAATTTCTTTCAACTTCATTGCCATCGTACGTAGAAAATTACTCGCTTAACCGTAGCTTAACTTTTCTCAAAATTTTGTGGTCTAATTGTGAATCTTTCACTGCAGTGTCTCCAGAATTTGCATTGTTTCATTAGGCCATTTCTGCAGCTGCTTTTCTGTTGACAACAGATTCAAACTTTAAAGACCCAAGTGCACATCAACATACCAAGGGTGTCAGGACACCCATCTTTGATTGAATATTGATTTACCTTGTTTTAATTGTCGTTGTCTTCTTTGTTTTGTCTTCTCTTGTTTTTGTCTTTGAGCAAAATTTCAACTGAACTTGGCCTATTCTATTTCTGTTTGGTCATTCGAATCTAGCTCCCTTCTATTCCTGTGTGTTAGTGCGCCTTCGTAGGAAAAAACGTTTCAAAAAGCAAGCCACAACTTTTCTTCTGCGAAGGCGCACTAACACACAAAAATACAAGGGAGTTAGATTCGAATGACCAATCTGAAAGCGTAGAAGAGGCCAAGAACTGTTGAAATATTAATCAAAGACAGGGCAAGGAAATGCCAAAAAAGAAGACAACAACAATTAAAACAAGATAAATAAATACTTAACCAAAGAATGGATGGGTATTCTGACACCCATGAACAGGCATGTTTATAAACAAACCCTTTGTTTGAAGATTTTCACATGACATCCAGTCATGCGTGCAATTTGCTCTCTTAANTCAACTTCATTGCCATCGTACGTAGAAAATTATTCACGTAACCGTAGCTTAACTTTTCTCAAAATTTCGTGGTCTAATTGTGAATCTTTCACTGCAGTGTCTCCAGAATTTGCATTGTTTCATTAGGCCATTTCTGCAGCTGCTTTTCTGTTGATAGCAGATTCAAACTTTAAAGACCCAAGTGCACACAAACATACCAAGGGTGTCAGGACACCCATCTTTGATTGAATATTGATTTACTTTGTTTTAATTGTCGTTGTCTTCTTTGTTTTTTCTTCTCTTTTTTTTGTCTTTGAACAACATTTCAACTCAACTTGGCCTATTCTATTTCTGTTTGGTCATTCATATCTAGCTCCCTTCTATTCCTGTGTGTTAGTGCGCATTCGCAGAAAAAAAACGTAGTTCAAAAAGCAAGCCACAACTTTTCTTCTGCGAAGGCGCACTAACACACAAAAATACAAGGGAGTTAGATTCGAATGACCAATCTGAAAGCGTAGAAGAGGCCAAGAACTGTTGAAATATTGCTCAAAGACAGGGCAAGGAAATACCAAAAAAGAAGACAACAACAATTAAAACAAGATAAATAAATACTTATTAAAACAAGATAAATAAATACTTAACCAAAGAATGGATGGGTATTCTGGCAACCTTGAACAGGCATGCTTATAAACAAACCCTTTGTTTGAAGATTTTCACATGACATCCAGTCATGCGTGCAATTTGCTCTCTTAAGAAATGGATAGGGCCAGGGAAATGGATAGGGCCAGGGCCGCTACAATCTCTGCGAAGGCACTGTAAACACAAGCGCAGTTCTGTTGGTGTGCAATGGGTGTTTAAAGGGGAATATTTAAACATTCTGTATTATTTTACTTCCACTACCTGCATGGCTTCTTGTTTTGTTCTGGTCAGTTTGATAGTAAACCGCACGGTTAGTTGTTGAATGGATCTACGTTTCCGCCGCTGGACAGCATCAGTCTGTCCGCAATAGATTTCAAATGATGTTTCATTGCACAACGAGCCATCAAAGCCACATACAATAGGGTCTTTATAAAACTTTTCTTTAATTTCCTCTTGTACAGCCTTAGATGTACAATTAGCTGGGTATCGATATTTTACAGTCACATTTTCTTTGACTCCAGTTGCTGGTTCTTGAGCTTCAAAATAAATAGTTTTTGGGTGAATGAAAAGTTAAAACTGTAAAATTCACAAAGATACATCATGGGGGCATCCATCATACCCACTGATGGGAGAGCAGGCTCCAGCCAGAAGTGTACGCTAAAGGTATATCAAATTTCACCTATTATAAAAGCGCACAAGGGAGAAGGGGTCTCAAAATCAGAAAATTTAGCTTCCGTACTCATCATGTCCTCCAGCTGAAAGCAGTAATGAAATAAGGTCATATTTTCAAATACAATAAATCTTTTTACTTACCAGAAAAGAAGTTTGGATCGAGCGTCCAAATCTGGTAGATTTTACTTATGAAATTGTACACATACCCCCGTTCTCACTGATCAATAAATTTGCAAGTAGCTTCGTTAAAGAAATGCGTTGCATATGTAAATGTTGAATTTCTTCGAACACACTAGAGAGAGATTAAACCGAACAAAGTTCTATACGCTGGATTTTTATTTCTCTACGAGAAGTTGAATAAAATGACTTGAAAAATGGAGTCCGACTTAGAGAATCAAGCGTAGGAAAGGATTGCATTCCCACCAAAGCATTAAATTTTAAGGACAATTTAAAATATGACTTCTCTTGAAAAAAACCAGCAATCAAAAGTTTTGAATAAAAGTAGAAATTTGTAAATTTGATACCCACTGTCAGCTCGATGGATATACAGGGTGTTTCAGAAAAAAACGCAACCGAACTATAATTGAAAATTTTCATGAAGTAGCAAGATTTGATTTATATGAAATGCATACCAGCTGAAAGCACAATCTTTCTTCTTTCCAATGCTATGCAGTTTGCATTACATCTATTAAATCTTTTGAAATTTTTTGAAAATTTTCAATTATAGTTGGGTTGCGTTTTTTCTGAAACACCCTGTATAGGGAGAAAGGTTTTCCCCACAGATTACCCTATTGACAAGAAGTCATCGATTTTAGCATTGAGAAATGGAGGTAGCTGATTGGTCGACAGCAGAAATGTCAACAAATGCGCTGATTGGTTGAAAACGAAATCTGTCCTTGTTAGTAAAATCTCAATGCAAAGCATACCCTATTTTGCAAGAAACACTTACCTACACAATCGGGAACCAGTTTCTCTCCAGGTGAGGGGGGACCTTTGCCCCCAACGGTTATCCAGGTACCACCAGCACAAAAGTAATACGTAGGAAATCCAGGTTTTCCAGCTCGATGAGAATCAGGACATTTCGGAATACAGATTTCATTGCTGCGAACAACCAACATTGATCCATATTTTGGAACCGGAAGCATTTCACATCCCACGGCTAGAGGGCACAAGATTAGATCATAATGAGACGGAAAGAAGTTCAATGATTGAAGCTGGTGCTTACTGGTCATTCGATTTCAAAACGCCGTAAAGTGTAAAGCAGCAAGGTTCATGGCTTGTCACTAATGTCCCACCTACCCTCATCTTCTTTGGAACAATCTTTCAATGCTAATATTCGATTGCCGATCAGGGCAACTTTTCTTTTTCATTGAAAGAATTCATGAAAAGTTTGAAAAAAATTACAAGCATCGTCAATCCTACATTAATAGAGGAAGAACGATACAATCTGTCTTGTCACTTTTCTAGTTGATGATTTAGAAATTTGATGATGTCACAATCACAACCTCAAAACTAGTTGAAACAGAAAAACTTTGCAACTCTGAAAATAATCAAGATATCATAAATCCCCAAAGTAGAATTATAGGAAAGTACCCAAAGTTCTCTTCGAGGCATTAAATCAAAAGGAAGATTTAATAACAATTTTTCCAAAATTGTTAAACCCTATTTGTACTATGGTAAGAGAGAGAGAGAGAGGGGGGGGGATTTTTCGCGTCCTATACCAAACTTTGCTTCACTGCGCTAAAACGAGACAAGATATAACAAGCAGTTTTGGTGACTTTTAGTAAATTTGCTAAGCAATTCAATTTTTTTATTTTTATTGTTTTAACTTTGATCATGTGACTACAATAACATAATATTTGGACAGTGGCCAGAAAGCTTAGAACGTCCATAGTCTTTGTCTCGTTCGTCCAAATGATCTCAAACATTCGATTGCTTTTGAATAGGATTTTCATTTAATGTCAAATTTGTTCATAGTTGCTAACATCAGAAAAATTTAACATATATGACGTCATTCATATTTATGACGTCATTGTTTTAATCAAGAAGTGCAAAATATAAAGAAATTGCATATAATTTGCTTCATCTTCTTTATTTGATTCATTTTGAGTCCATATTTACTAGAAAGGGGACAACAACTGCGAAGAAAATCAGCGCATGAAACAAAAGGATAATTTACAGCTAATTATGCTAAAAATAGAAACAGAAATAGTAAGAGAAAATGCTGCAAAATATGTATTTTGAATCTATGATATGTCTCCTACTATTTGCAGGAATTTTGGAGAAAATCGGTGCAGTAATTAATTAAAAAGAGTTTTTCTTCTCATGAAGAGATAAATTTGCCAAATTCCTTTTGTTTTTGGCTGCCTAGCAATGGTCCACGTTATTAATTGAATACTACTGTTATATTTGAAAAGCCAATTGTCCAAAGAACAAAAGGGGGTAAGTTCCATAGTTATATCTTTTGTAGTTTTGGAAAAAAGAGGGGGGGGGCGAATAACGCNCTATTTGTACTATGGTAAGAGAGAGAGAGAGGGGGGGGGGGATTTTTCGCGTCCTATACCAAACTTTGCTTCACTGCGCTAAAACGAGACAAGATATAACAAGCAGTTTTGGTGACTTTTAGTAAATTTGCTAAGCAATTCAATTTTTTTATTTTTATTGTTTTAACTTTGATCATGTGACTACAATAACATAATATTTGGACAGTGGCCAGAAAGCTTAGAACGTCCATAGTCTTTGTCTCGTTCGTCCAAATGATCTCAAACATTCGATTGCTTTTGAATAGGATTTTCATTTAATGTCAAATTTGTTCATAGTTGCTAACATCAGAAAAATTTAACATATATGACGTCATTCATATTTATGACGTCATTGTTTTAATCAAGAAGTGCAAAATATAAAGAAATTGCATATAATTTGCTTCATCTTCTTTATTTGATTCATTTTGAGTCCATATTTACTAGAAAGGGGACAACAACTGCGAAGAAAATCAGCGCATGAAACAAAAGGATAATTTACAGCTAATTATGCTAAAAATAGAAACAGAAATAGTAAGAGAAAATGCTGCAAAATATGTATTTTGAATCTATGATATGTCTCCTACTATTTGCAGGAATTTTGGAGAAAATCGGTGCAGTAATTAATTAAAAAGAGTTTTTCTTCTCATGAAGAGATAAATTTGCCAAATTCCTTTTGTTTTTGGCTGCCTAGCAATGGTCCACGTTATTAATTGAATACTACTGTTATATTTGAAAAGCCAATTGTCCAAAGAACAAAAGGGGGTAAGTTCCATAGTTATATCTTTTGTAGTTTTGGAAAAAAGAGGGGGGGGGCGAATAACGCCCCCTCAGTACAAAAAAACAAAAAATCGCCCAGTACAGATAGGGTTCATGATTTGAGGCCTATGCAGGCTCGTATAGGTGGTAAGCTAAATGATAATGCTAAATAAACAAACAGCCGAAACGAACACCAAAAATGCAAATCCTTTTCTATCTGAAGTCTGCTTAAAAGCTCTGAGGTGCCAATACTTCTTCTCTGGTCCTAAGAACTAATTCGCTTAAAAAAAGGTTGGCTTCCCTGTAGTAATGGGCAGTAAGTGCGCCAAGAAATGTTCAGGCGTTTGAATATTCATAGTATCTCGAGTCGTGAATGGATTGGAAAGACCGCAGTATTTTTTTATTTTTCTCATATTTTTATGTGCACTGAAAATATGGGTAAATTCGACTTTACAAAAACTCGAAATATCTGAAAAAGTACCTGAAACACTCGATCATATCGTAAAGAAACTTCTTACACAGAACAACACAAAAATACCTTCTTTGCGGGTATTATTGGGAAGCCGTCTTCACGTTTATGATCAGAGCAGAGGGGGGCCCCCATATTTTTGCGTGATGCTTTATTGGCCATATTTCCGTGCGTGAAATCGTGAAATCTCGCTTATTCGTGCATGATTTCGTGAATTGAGATTCTTGCGTGAAGTGTGATATGAGACTTTTAGTTGCGTTATGCCGTGAAACAGACTTCGCCAATGCGTGAATTCGCGAATGAAATTCGAACTTAAAAGATAGTTCTACAAATTATCATTTAAAGTTTTATAATTTTTTTAAACTTGTTACGTAATAAACAGATAGTTCAAGCTCAAGTCAGTATCGGCATTTCTTTGCGTTATAAAACATAATCTCTTTCTCTTTTCGACTGACGGGATTTTTTCTATCATTTTGTTCCAGACCTCAGACCGCGCACCTTTGTTTTGCTCCTTTTTGTAAAAGCTAAAACAACCAGTGCCATGACCACGGGGAGGGGGGATGGGGGCATTGGACACCCAATTTTGTCAAAAGATGGTCCTTGAGATTTTATGTGAAAGTGGTCGGGTATAGGTAGGATAGGGTAAATTTTTCCGAGAAATGCTGGAACGTGATTGGGAGAGTCGTTCTAAAGAAAAGGTTGGCATCATTAAAAATTTTCCTAGACAAACTATCACAGAATTGTGGAAGCTTCTGTTTTGCTCGCAGGCAAACATCGGATTGTGAAAAGCATTCTAAGGCAAAGTAAAGAGTATTTTGGCAAAAATTTTCCTGACGGTGGTGATTAATAGAAACAAGCATAGATCTTTAAAAAAGGTCGGTGTAAAATTCTGTGACCTATTTCTTTGAATGGAAAGGCTTAAAAGAAACTTTAGCTACTTTGTAACAATTCTACCGTTGGACTTTTTCAGAAATCTTCAATATTTTCAGAATTGGAGTGCTTTTCTTCTTTGCTAAGAATTCAAGAAAAATTTTGAAAAAAACTGAAAACCATCGTAATTTCTAAAATTTTTGAGGAAACATCGAATAATATTCCAGAAAAACATAGTTTATGAACGTCTAAAATATTGTATCAAGCAAAAGTCTTTCACTCTTCTGGTTTGCGATTTAGAAATTTGATGACGTCACATCCTCAAATGAGTTGAAATATGAAATACGCTGTACATTCGAAAATATTCAAGATTTCTGAAAAGTCCAACGGTAGAGTTGTAGCAAAGTAGCTAAAGTTTCTTTCAAGCCATTCGATTCAAAGAAATAGGTCACTGAATTTTACACCGACCTTTTTGCGCCAATTTAAAGATTTGGAACCTATGCTAATAGAAACTGTTAGAAAATTGTCAAAGTTTCCAACTTGGCATTGGCAAGCATGAGATGGAGATAGGCATTCTAAGCCAAAATAAGTAATTTTTACCCAAAAAAATTTTCTGGGGATGATAATTTATGAAAACACTGTTATAAAATTGTCAAATATTCTACTTTAACCCTATCAAGCCTAGGGTATTTGATGCTCTAGGAAGACTAGGGGGGCTGATTCGGCCCCCCTATATTATTTCTGTTACGTACAACATATAGCCATGAAACTTGGCATGTGTATAGTACATCATGAGATGAACCCAAAAATGGGATTTATTTTTAGATATGTCACGTGACCTGCTCATGACGTCACAATCTTACATTTTCAAAATCATAAGGGTTCAGTACTAAAATATTTCAATCGCTGATTACCAGAAAACAAAAAGCAGTAAGGATATCAGTCCACTTTTTATGTATTCTGTTGTCAAATTTCATTTGTTTTGTAAGCAAAATTTATTAAAAAATAATGACGCCATCATACAAAAATTCAAAGATTGTGCGCATGCGCATTGTATAAATACAGCGATTTACTTGTCCAAATTTCAAAATAAGTAATCAGTTTGATAGAGCATCTAAAATAGGTTGTATTCCTAGCCTTGCATTGATTTCCCAAGTTCCCTGTAGATTCTATTAGGGTTTATTCAAAATTTGCGGTTGACTTCTTTTGAAAATGAATTGTGTTTACCCCCTGGAATGAATTTCATTTTTGTAAAAAATATATTTTTGGGTGTAAGAAAGATAAAAAGTAAAAGTCAGAAAGTTACGGAGTGGTAAGTGCAGTTAGTACGGATACACAGCAGAAAATCTGCTAGGGGGGTCTAGGCTTGATAGGGTTAACACTTGCAAACATGGGATCGGGAGGTTTAAGCCAAAGTAGAATGAGTATCCTCAAAAATGTTCTTGGGGGCTGTGCACCCAGACCCCTGCATTTTAATACCTTCAGTTAATTTTTGCCTTAGCAAACACCGCTGTATACTACTTCTGTTACTGCGTTTTGTCGTTTCTGTTGATTCAAAGAGCTCTCAGTCATAACAAATCGTACACATTAAAAAGTCTGAAAATTTGTGTCATGGTCCTTCACACAGGCCGGGAGAGAATCAGCTAACGCAGATATTGGACTTATTGCTTGCGTGCGCGTGAAAAGCCAATTTTCCTGTGTGTGAATGCGTGAAAAGCTAAAATATGGTGCGTGAATGCGTGAATCACCACCCCTATGGGGGGCCCCTTACCATGGGATCGAAAAACTTTAGTATTTGTAAATTCATTTCCTATAGCTGTCGAGAGAGATTGAATGCCCATTCGTATTGTTCCATGTGAGAGACTCCTTACGATTTGATCGAGTTTGTTTTAGGCCCCTTTTTCTGCCATTTCTCAACAAATGAACTTTCGTAAAGTTGAATTTACTGTGTTTTCCTGGCTCATAAAAACGCGAGAAAAATCAGAAAAATATTTCAGTCTTTCTGCTCTCAAGTAAAATTCGATTCATTCAAATCCAAACAGTTCTTTAGGTACTACGATTTTCAAACGCCTGAACTTGTTTTGTGACAAATTACAAAAATACAGAACAGAAATACAGGATATTCAATGTCTTGCCTACTTAATTCAATGTTGTGGGGATAATACCTAATCTTGCCATTCCTTTATTGTCAAGAAAATATATTTCATACACATAAATAGCTCAACTGTTTTTAGGCACATCGAATTGTTAAGATTGATATATTGTTGAATGATTATTATGCTTGAATACAATAGAAGCTCTATTTAGCCCCCCTCTCTATAAAACCCCCTCTAATAAGCCCCTCCCTTTTAAGCTCCCCTTCTGGAGTCTCCGAAAATAAATAAGCCACCCCCCGGGGGCTTAATAGAGCTTTTACGGTAAGTATGTACAATAACTCGTAAATCATCGATAGGTATCAACGAATATAGTTACAGTTGATAAAGTCGTAGGGTGGATCCCCAACTTAAAAAATGAAAATGATGAATCAAGTTTTAGCTTACTGACAAACAGCTGCATAGAATAATTACAGTTTCAGTGAAATATAATATCAACATTTGATTGAAAAGTGAAAATCATAGTCTTATAGCGTATGACTTTAAGTGATAGGTATCACGAAATTGATCAATTAACATTATTTTGAAAAGTTACCCATGAAGGGGCTGTATAAGCTGAACTTAAAAAAGACCACGACTTTCTCTCTCCTATGCAGGCAAACGCAGATTCATTGTTAATGAAGATATTTTCTATTAGTTTGAACTCCGTAGAATTAGCCATCAACTATAGTGCAGTCAACTTTTTCATGCCATCAACGATTGCTGGAGGAATTCTGTGCCATGCGCCAATCAGGAAGGAATTTCTCATTCAATTGGTGATATCGGCTAGCTGATCTTATCTTTGTTTACTAAAATCTTGTACAGGCCCTTTAGATATTTATAAGGTTCAAAAACTGTCTGTCCACCCTGTAGATTATGTTCACAACTTACCTATAACTTCAACGCGGAAAGTGCACCTTTCATTCTTATTTCCAGAAGGATCAGTTGCCGTGTATACAACATTTACGCTCGCACCTCTCTTGAATAAAGTACCACAAGGAGTAGGTGAGTAGATGTCTATACGACAGTTGTGGCCATATGTGCCACAGTTATCTTCATAAGTTGGCGTTTCACAATTTACTCTCACTTCTTTAGCTGTGGTCTTTATCTTGATGGGTGACTTAGGACACTTCAGCAATCTTGGTGGTTGCTTATCTGTACAAGGGTTTAAAAGAGAAACTCAGACTACGTTCACGCTATACCAGCACAATTTGAAAACGGCATAAAATTGCTACGGATAGGCTTCCGTTTACACGAAAAAGGCATATTTTTGCCGGCGCAATCTGAAAACGGCAGAATTTGATGACGGAACTCTAACCGGCACAATCTGAAAACGGCGTCGTGTGAACATTCGAAAACAATTTAAACAGAACATTCTTCAACGCTTTCGAAACGAAGCAGATTGATTCTTTAGTCCTACCGGGTGATCCAATAAAAAGTGAATTTTTTTGAAAAATCACCAAAATTTTAGTATGCTATCCATCATTAAATTTTCTTTTTGTGGATTTGTATCAAAGACCAAATATATGTAATAGGTGATCATTGTTTTATTCTTTGGGAGAAGTTGACGAAATAATAGCATGAAAAACCACATTTTGAGCAATAGTATTTACAACATATCGTATTTTTAGCAAAACAGCTATTTCTTACCATTTCATATGAAACTTCAAGTCCTACAAGATATAATGGCTTTAACAAGAACATAAGTAAGCAATTTAAGTGATGTTGCTGGATAAAAATTCAATTTGATAATGATTTCTTGTGATTTCAGAGTATGCTTAAAAATCACGTAACTCATAAAAGCATAAATTCTCACAAATGCAAAATAATTTCAAGACTTCGCAATATTGCTAAAATCAATTTGGTCCTTGACACAAATGCAAGTCAAGAAGTTTTCATGGTCGGTAATATAATTAAATGTTGATGATTTTTCTAAAATTTATACTTTTTTGGGTCATCCAGTACATAATCTTCTCTGTAATCAAAATCAAGCCTCTTTGTTGCAAACATTGCAATGAGATTGGTACAGTCGAATTTGCTATCGTTTTTTAATTGTGGTGGTATCGTGTGAAAACTAGCTAAAAATTCGGCACCGTCGAATTTAAAGCCGTTTTAAAAATTTGCCGGAATCGTGTGAACGTAGTCTTTTGCACCTGCGTATCTCTCAATATCTTTTCAAAAGCCTTTCGTGGCTCAGGTTGGGTTCTTGAGTTTATAGGAATTGTCACATGGAGAAAAAGAAAATTTTAAATATTGTAAAACCTGTATAATCAAGGGTGTCAGGACACCTATAATGTGATTAATAAATATTTATTTACCTTGTTTTGAGTGTTGTTGTCTTCTTTGTTTTGTCTCTCCCTGCCTTGGTTTTTTAACAACATTTCAACTGACTTTGGCCTAACTGGGCGAACCGCTTTTTCGAATCTAACTCCCTTGCATTCCTGTGGCTTTTAAACCGAAGGCGCACTTACACACAGGAATACAAGGGAGTTAGATTCGAAAAAGCGGTTCACCCAGTTAGGCCAAGGTCAGTTGAAATGTTGTTAAAACACCTTCCGAAGTCAACTTAGTGAAATAAATTGTTCACATTAAAATGAAAGAACTTTACTTCGGAGCTCCCTTGATGATAAATGTCAAGTAAATCCTATTCTGTAAAACGCATCTGTTGTGCAGTTTTTAATTTTTCTCCTCTTGTTTCACATTTTCTCGAGTCTATTGTTAATTTATTCACTGTGCTTCATGAATTTCCTTAGGCCAAAAGGCCAACAAAGGTGAAGGCGAATTTTTATCAACAAACAAGGTATCTATGTTCAAGCTGACCATTGAGATATGTTCAAAAATGTTTTCGGATTGATTCATGCTAAATTCTCATCGCTATAGTCGACCAAATCCGTATAATTTTTTTGGGACACCCGGTAGCTTAAGTTCTTTTCGAGCCATTCAGTCCAAAGAAGTAATAGCCATTTATACTAGCCTTTTTTATATTTGACGTCTATGCTGTCATGCTACGAACCGGTTTTGCCCAACGCTTAGCCATCTTAAGTGGTATTTTCTGATAAATTTTAACTTCAGTTTTTTAGATAGGCTTGAATTAGCTTCTATCTTATAACTAATTTGTATAATTATGCCTACTGAAAACATCTTGGTAATTATGATAGCAGTCAAATAATCAGGTCTTTCGACTCAGAACGAAATGATACCAAGCTCTAATTTCTAGGAATCGACGCAGAATTTCTTTCTCCACAACATATTCAGAGTGCGTTAAAATGCGATTTGAGGAAGAAGTTATAGAGGAGGTTTTAATCGCAGTGTTAGCTTTATACTTGAAACCCTAAAATATGTTAAAATTCAAAACACATTTCACAAAATCTGATATGATAAGGAGAAAGATCTCAATGAGTAGATACCAATATTTACTTGATCATCATATTTGGTCAAGTTATTGATGCCTTATGATAGATTAAAGTTTGAGCACCCCCCCCCCCCGCCCCCCTCCTCGAAATGAAAAAATGAGGTTTATAATACCTCCTCGAAAACGTTTTCTTCAAGTCGGATTTTAGCGCCTTTTCGGTATATCATAGAGAAAGAAATTCTGCATCGATTAGTGGAAATTAGAGCTTAGTACAATTTCTTTCTGAGTTGACAAACCTGCTGACTTGACCAATATTCCCCCCAAAGTTTCCTATAAACGTCATTGTGACGCTACAAGTAAATATCACAGAATGTCGCAAACAGCATCGATATTTGGAATATACATGAAAAGTGACCTTATAGCAACAGAAAATGACAAATAACCAAATCAGTCGCACTGGATTTATAAAAACGCATTTAACGTTTCATGCAGGGTGGCCGGATTATTTTGGCCTTTGGTTTATAACACGAGAACGATCAAAACATACCGAAAATTGAGATCTTGAATGAGCATTTTTCAAAATTCCCAGCTGCATCTGTTGCAATGAATTCGATTTTCGTTACCTCGCCACGATTAGTTATATTGAAGGGATAAGATCTACCAAGTTCATATCCAGGGGGGCTGCTTGCCAATTTGAACCAACCACTATTATCTGTGATGCTAATTGCTTCGAAGTTGATATATCCAAAGTTTCTGTCAATGACAGTGTTGTTTGATAACGCAATGCCATTGTAACATCTGTTACTGTGGTTGCCAAATTTAGGTCTTTCGTAATCTGCATACAGAAAACAATAATAATAATAATAATAATAATAATAATAATACGAATATTTATACAGGATAACCTATCAGTATAATGGTAATACTGTTATCTTAAGGGTCCTGTCATAAAAGTAAAGGTAAAAGAACTTATAGCTACATTAGATTTTTGTTTTATAAAAGGAAAGATATATATCGATTGCTTCTTCATGAGAAATGTTCGTTTAAAAACGAAGTGAAAGCAATTCTAGACTCAATTTTCCTTGCATCGAGTGGTAATTCATTAAAAATCCTCCCACCAGCAACAGCGACACATTTTTGTCCAGTTTTCGTTTTCATGTGAGGCAGTTTAACAGTATGGTTATTATTTCTTGTACATTTTTCGTGTTTCTTTCTTTCAAAATAGTCCTTAAATGGTTCGCATACATTGTTCTGTAGGCAGTCAAAAACAAACTTGCATACTCTCTTCTTCATTTGGTTCTCAATGTTCGGAATTCTCAAATCTGCGTTTGGGGGACATTATGATTTTATAATGTTTATGCTTCGTTTCTCAATACTATGCAATCGCTTTAATTTTGAATTTGGCCATCCAAGCCCAACTGATCCAGTGTATGTGAATAGGGGCATGATCATTGCGTTGTAGATCACTACGGCCGTTGACGTATCAATAGAACTGCGAATGCGCCTGAGCAGGTTTATCCTTCCTGCTGCTTTTTTGCAGGTTATAATATCAAGATGAGTATCAAGCGTTAGTGAAGGATCTAATNAGTTTCTGTCAATGACAGTGTTGTTTGATAACGCAATGCCATTGTAACATCTGTTACTGTGGTTGCCAAATTTAGGTCTTTCGTAATCTGCATACAGAAAACAATAATAATAATAATAATAATAATAATAATAATACGAATATTTCTACAGGATAACCTATCAGCATAATGGTAATACTGTTATCTTAAGGGTCCTGTCATAAAAGTAAAGGTAAAAGAACTTATAGCTACATTACATTTTTGTTTTATAAGGAAAGATATATATCGATTGTTTCTTCATGAGAAATGTTCGTTTAAAAACGAAGTGAAAGCAATTCTAGACTCAATTTTCCTTGCATCGAGTGGTAATTCATTAAAAATCCTCCCACCAGCAACAGCGACACATTTTTGTCCAGTTTTCGTTTTCATGTGTGGCAGTTTAACAGTATGGTTATTATTTCTTGTACATTTTTCGTGTTTCTTTCTTTCAAAATAGTCCTTAAATGGTTCGCATACATTGTTCTGTAGGCAGTCAAAAACAAACTTGCATACTCTCTTCTTCATTTGGTGCTCAATGTTCGGAATTCTCAAATCTGCGTTTGGGGGACATCTTGATTTTATAATGTTTATGCTTCGTTTCTCAATACTATGCAATCGCTTTAATTTTGAATTTGGCCATCCAAGCCCAACTGATCCAGTGTATGTGAATAGGGGCATGATCATTGCGTTGTAGATCACTACGGCCGTTGACGTATCAATGGAACTGCGAATGCGCCTGAGCAGGTTTATCCTTCCTGCTGCTTTTTTGCAGGTTATAATATCAAGATGAGTATCAAGCGTTAGTGAAGGATCTAATGTTTTTCAGTGATATTTATATTGGGTTGTACAATTGATGGAGGTCTCGCCGACTTTGATGATGAGCTGTCTATCTTTGAATTTACTTAATCTCTTTGCTGTGCCAAAAAGCATGGCTTCGGTTTTCCCTTTCTTCAGATTTATAATTAATTTGTTCTTGCAAAACCAGGTGGCTAGGCTATTAACATCTTGATTCAGATGGCTTTCAATGATATCCATGTCACTATACTTGATGTAAAAATAACAGTATCGTCCGCGTATGTCACAATCTTTGTGTGCCTTAATGAACTATGCGCATCGTTAAAATGAATTAGGAATAAGAGAGGACCAGTTATTGATCCTTGAGGAACGCCAGTGTACACGGGGCATGAATTGGAAAAAGTTTTGTTGTACTGAACAACTTGCTTGCAATTGAATAAATATTCTGTTAGCCAATTGAGCTCATTATCTGTTACTCCGTAGGCTTGGAGCTTGGAGAGAAGAACAGAATGGCTAATAGTGTCAAAGGCTTTGGACAGGTCAATGAATAATGCACCAGTGAGCCTTCCCTTGTCTGCTTCCCTTCTGATATGATCTAAGAAATATATCACTGCTTGCTCTGTTGACCTTTTTGGTCTGAAACCAAATTGATGATTGAACAGTAGACCATTTCTTTCAAGATGGTTCATGAGCTGCTTGTGAAACATTTTTTCGAGAGTCTTTGATAAAGTTGGGAGAATTAATATTGGTCTATAGTTATCGACTTGTGAGCGGGGACCAGACTTAATACACTGGCACTACTTTTGCTTCCTTACAATCTGTAGGTACCATTCCCGTTCGAAATGATAAATTGATCACGTGTGTGAGAGACTTCGCTAAAACAGAAGCTGCATCTTTCAATAGTTCAGGAGGGATGTTATCAAGTCCAGTTGCCTTTTTGCGTTTGAGGTTGTTTAACTCTTTATATACATCAGCCTCATTTACTTCGTTGAGAGTGAATTTCTCTGAACATGGAGGAGCAAGGGGGTTTCCACTAGGTTTCATCCAAGTAAAATCCCGCAATGGGAATGATTTAGACGTCAGTAATTTTGCTACATTTGAAAAGTAACCACATAGAGTGTTTGCCATGGTACCATTGTCAGATGTTTTTGATCCATTTATTTCAAAAACAGAACCAACAGATGGAACAGTTTGCTTGGTCGGATAAAGTTTCTTGATCGCGGCCCAAAATTTACTTGGTGAGTCTGCATTTTCTTTCAGAAGGTCTTTATGGAATCTAATTTTGCACTTTTTCACAAGACTAGTAACAAGATTGCGTTGATTTTTATAGGAAGACCAATCGATTTCCTGCTTTGACAGACGAGCCTTACGTAACAGTTTGTCTCTAATATTCATCTGTTTTTTCACTTCGAGTGTAAGCCATGGACTAAGTTTTCCTTTCACTTTTTTTGTAGTCAAGGGTGCATGTTTGTTGAAATATAAAATGAGAATCTTTTTTAGATAAAGCCATGCTTGATTTACACAGGCTGCACCGTAAACGTCCTCAAAATTGGCAGTTTCTAAGTCATCACAGAAGACTTTTGGGCTGTATTTAGTGTAATTGCGACACGTTATTGTTTTCGATTGGGATTTCACATTGTGAATTTTGCGCGAACAGCCCGGGGGGGGGGTACTTGACTAGGAAAGTGACAGGGGTGTGTGGAAAACCCCTTCAANTATTCAAGATTTCTGAAAAGTCGAACGGTAGAGTTATAGCAAAGTAGCTAAAGTTTCTTTCAAGCCATTCGATTCAAAGAAATATGTCACTGAATTTTACACCGACCTTTTTACGCCAATTTAAAGATTTGGAACCTATGCTGTTAGTTCATATTTTAAGATAGATAGTAGGCATAATTTAGCAATAATTTAGCTATATTATTCGTAAGCCTATTCAGAGTAAATGAATGATGATGATGATGATGATGATGATGATGATGATGATGATGATGATGATGATGATGATGATGATGATGATGATGATGATGATGATGATGATGATGATGATGATGATGATGATGATGATAATGATGATGATAATGAAGATGATGATGATTCTTCATCAATTTTTATTCGTTCAACGATGTTAGTAAACTACATAATACTGTCGTACCGAACCCTAGAAAAAGCAAAGCTTATCTCGTCTAGGGCGCGGTTACTGTAACCCTTCAGAAAAAAATTCTCGATTTTTCGTTTTCGTCATAATCTAATGGTTTAAGTATTTGAGTACCGTTTTAACCAACTCACTTCCAGAAATAACCACAATAGACCTTTTCACAGAGGTCTGAAACGGTGCGCTAATTTTCTGGAAGATGGTGGATAAGCTGCGAGGGGAATCCTCTTCTCGATGCAAATGCTGAAATGCAGTTGCAATGGGTGAAGTAATGCAAGAAAATTCGAATTTAACTCCAGTTATTGGGCATTTAGGGGACCAGAAAGCTTACGACATGAAAATAATGAGTTACATATCACATTAAAGTTATATTAAGCATAGTTGACAAGGAAACATTTATTTCATGGCGAATTTGGATTGAATGATGACTATTTGCCAATTTTATATTTTTGTTGATGAATAAATGCAGCTTATTTATTACCCTTTAACTAACGGAATACGAAGGGATATGAGCACTTTTGGTACAAACGTATGGAGGCAAGATCTCCTATGCCCGTTTAGCCTCGTAACAAAGGTGAGACTTTGACGGGAAAATATTCGTCATTAAATGTATTAGTCATTTCGTTCTTTGCTTGTGAAAATCAAAAAGAAAAGAGAGAAGCTTGCGACAATTCATTTATAAATTTTAGAACGAAAACATAGAAAAAGGGTTGTAGTTTTTAAGTTTTACCATGTGGAAGAGATCCCGAAGAGATGCCAAGTCAAAGATTTGCTGAAGTATTGTTTTGCTTGGGAGCAAATATTATTTCTGTAACTGAGTGAGAGAGGCGCGATTCAATGCAATGTAATGCAGTTGTGTTTGGCTTTTATATTTCGAAAAAAAGTTTTACGAATAAATGAGAACCCTCGAGAAAAGTGCAAGTTGCTTAGAGCAGGTTAGTGGCCGTATTTTATGAGTATGTACAGAAACTCTATATTTTTTGAAATATCACAAGCCATATTTTGTCAATAAACGCATGCGCAGAAATTGAAAGATTGAAAAAACTGTTCAATCTAACTTGATTTAGAAAGGCTTGACCTGGTAGCTTCAACTTTGGAAAAAACCCTACATCATTGTTTGTTTCTTAAAATAGACGACAGTTCCTATTCCTGCAGTCAATGGGCAATAGGCTCACATAAATTCAAAATTAATTTGACCAAAGGCCTCATCATCAATAGTCATAAAATGCAACTTTGTTGAAACAACTCGATGAAATGAACGATTCCTTGTAAAATATGCTAAATATCACTGTGATGTGATAGGTAACTCTTTATTTTCATGTTTTAAGCCTTTTTGGTCCTCTAAGTGCCCAATTACTGAAGTTAAATGCGATATTTCGTCCATAACTTCTCCCACTTCAACTTTGGTTCGCTGTTTTTATCGTGAAGAGGATTCCCTCTCGCAGTCTCGCAGTGTATCCGCCATCTTCCAGAAAAGTAGCGCGCCGTCCCAGACCTCTGTGAAAATTTCTATTGTTGGGAAATCTGAGCATTTTAAAAGAAGCAATCATATTTCTGAAAAATTGCAGGGATAAACATCAGGGGACTAAAGTCAACTCACTTGACCTTGCAGCTATAATCATAACATCCCGTGCTACTATTTATTGATATAACGATTGATCAAGACCGCGCTAAAGCTTTATTGCTTGACCTGCGGCTTTATGTCTGCACTTTCAAGCATAATCGTTTTTCCCGCGCGTTCTGCTTGAATTTGATAAAAGCCAGATTTCTCGAAACAAGATTTCGGGGTACTGGTGGGTACTAAAAAATCTTGGTGTACCTAACGGGCCACTCAAATCGTTTGACATTTGGCAAACAGGGTCACAAAGAATATAACTACAAAACTGTGTCAGTGATTTATGATAGATCCACTGGTCCGACTTTTATAAGGGTTTGAAAATTAAAAAAGACATTTCAGACATTAACATTAATTTAAAATTGCACTATTTCAAGACAGTACATTTTATTAAAATTTCGTGACACACTTTTGCAGTTCAGGACCTTAAGTCTTTGGTAAATAGATAGTCTTCGTCAACAATTGCCAAATGGGGTACACTAAGATTTTTTCGCAAGGGTGGTCGATTTCGCCTACAATCTGGAATGAATCATATGCGTTTTTATTTAATCAACTGGTTATATTTTTATGGTATTCTGCGTTTAATTCTGCTTCGAATAACATATAATTTTGTTTGGTATAGTTTAAGGATTGGCCGTGGAAAATAGAGTTTCTTAATCGCTGCCTGAAGGGTAACAGTAGACTTAACCCTATTTGGGGGGCCTCAACCAAGCCCTCCAAAACCCCCACTTACCCATACCTCGGGTAAAAGACATCATGCCCATGTTCAACGGAAAATCTATCTTCAGCAACCTTGATCTCAAAACAGCATTTCATCAACTTGAACTCGATCCAGCATCCCGCCCATTGACCGTTTTCCTGGCAGGTGACCGCCTCATGAGATACAAGCGACTCACCATGGGCACTTTACCGGCAACCGGAGAGCTCAACCAAAGGCTTCGCCCCATCCTTGCCAACATACCAAATGCAGAAGTGATTCAAGATGACATTGTGATTGCAGCAACCGACATCGCAAGCCACAACACATCCCTGGAACGTGTCCTTGCCGCCCTAACAAATGCAGGACTAACAGTCAGTCCAAAGAAGTGCCTCCTTGCTTCTCCTGAACTCCCCTTCTGGGAATTCAAAATCACAAAAGATGGCATTAAACCAGATCCCCAAAAAGTCGATGCGGTACAGCATGCAGAACGGCCACAAAACAAGGATGAAGTCAAATCATTCCTCTGCATGATTCGCTCAAACGGGCAATTCATTCCAGACCTCGCAGCAGCTACAGCCAACCTCAGAGAGCTAACAAGAGATAACAATACGTTTGTGTGGTCAGAAGCCCATGAAACCGAGTTCCAAAATCTCAAGAAGGCCTTCAATGAAGATGTCCTACTCCGACACTACGACACAAGTACCCCAACCTATATCTTTGTTGATGCCCATTATACAGGCCTTTCTGCAATCCTCACACAAGGAACCTCCCTTGATGCCACTAAAGCAGTCGCTATAGCATCCCGCACCACAACAGATGCTGAAAAAAGCTACTCACAACTTGATTTGGAAGCAACAGCAATCGAATTATTTGGTCTTAAACAATTCAGGCACATTCTCGTTGGAGGCACACCAGTTACGGTTATCACTGATCAGCAGCCTCTAGTGTCTCTATGGACCTCAAAAAGAAAACCACCGTCTCGAATTGAACGTATCCTTCTTTGCCACCAAGATATCAATCATCGTGTTATTTGGCGCAAAGGAAAGGACAACCCTGCTGATTACACCAGTCGACATGCCATTCCTATCGACAAACTGCCTGCATGTATTAAGGAAGAAGCAAAAGAACACCAGAAGCTCCTTTTTCTTCTGCATCAGCCAATCAGGTCTACCATCTCTGAACAGCGTCTACACCAAGCTCAGCTCAATGATAAACAGATGGAACGTCTACGCCACTTCATAGCCCTTGGTAAAGCACTTCGAAAGATTAAGAGCCGAGATTTTGCTACTTTACATAAAATTTAATAGGCTAATTAAAATTTGAAATTTTTTCAAAATGATAGACACTGATCACGTGACCAACGTCTTTTCGACGTGTGGTCGGGTGGTAAATAAAAGAAATGAGTCTAGTTTTTGCCAAGATAATCAGAGATCATCAAGAATACCACCATTCGATAGCTCCCAATGAGAGCTTTCAGATGGTGTATAGGTGAAGGTGAAGGTGAAGTTGCGTTTTTTAGCTCCAAGCGCTGGGATCGCAGAAGTAGAGAACACCTAATCGAGTCCGCGACCCGCGACCCCTTGTCATCATGCTCAATAAATGGAGGGGCTCTACCTGGGATCGAACCCTGTCCGCCTGACTGTTCTGGCTGCAAATTCAGAGGATTACACCACTGCGCCACAATACCTTTATTAATAATTTTATTCATTTTGGATGATGTCAGCAATTTTAAATTAATGACGTCATCAAAGTTTATGACGTCATATAATTAATAAAAAATGTAATAAATAAAATTATATTGTCAAATATGGTGGTATGGGTCGTTTTAAATGATTTTAAGGCATTTCAGAGTATTTGCATCAGTAATTNAATACTTTCATATAAACTTCCCGCTGGAAATCTCTCAGCTTTACGCCATACTTCGACTCGATATCATAGATGCAAAGCTGCGGGTCGTCCATGTTTGCAGGTGCAGGCAATAATTTACGGCAAGGCAATACCGCGAAAGCGCGAAAATTAACATCAAAAGCCTCGCTTAAAAAATGGCGCCTCCTGATTCGTTTAGAATATAATGCCCATTGTTTTAGACCCAGTTCTAGCAATTTGATTGGTGCATAGGGAACCACTCTGCGATGGCCTAAAGTGTGCCCACTTTTTAGCAGTAATGTTATGAGTCCCTATTGACCGAAGCGATATCAACAAGTCAAAGAGCACAGGGAAACAAGGGACGAAACGTCATAAGTCTATCTGTCGTCCGCGACCCCTTGTCATCATGCTCAATAAATGGAGGGGCTCTACCTGGGATCGAACCCTGTCCGCCTGACTGTTCTGGCTGCAAAGTCAGAGGATTACACCACTGCGCCACAATACCTTTATTAATAATTTTATTCATTTTGGATGACGTCAGCAATTTTAAATTAATGACGTCATCAAAGTTTATGACGTCATATAATTAATAAAAAATGTAATAAATAAAATTATATTGTCAAATATGGTGGTATGGGTCGTTTTAAATGATTTTAAGGCATTTCAGAGTATTTGCATCAGTAATTAGGGCTTTTAATGAAAGAATGAAAAACAGGTGTAACTAAATAACGAATAAATGAAATAAGTAATGAGTTTTAATAGATATTATATTGCTGATTTTTGCTCGTTTATGATTTGTGATACATTCTAGAGCCTCATATCTCCATTATCCACGGAGTTATGTAGCACTTTTGGTACTACAAGGGTAAAAAAGCCCGGTATTAATAGGGTTAAAATAAGAACATAAATTGATATCTAATTATCTAAAAGACACTGAGTAGATTTTTCTAAATACCTTATCAGTTTGGAATACCTGAACTTCTTCCAAAACTACTCTTGGCTTGATGCCTCGTATATCATTTGGGAGAGAATTCCAAAGTTTTGCTACTTTTATTTGAATGACCTTATCCCCCCAGCTTTTTTTGTTTTCGGTACTTGAAAAAGATCATCGAGTAATTCTTGGCAGAAATTTTTAAAAACAATTTTTTGGATTTTTATTTTGCAGTGCAACTGGCGTTTTTGTACATCATTGTATTTTAGACAGGACAATTCTGAGGAAAACCCAACAAAAAGCCTATTACTTGGTTTTATTCTTGATTGCTACAAACTGACCATGGAGAGACTTCAAATCTAAGATGGTACCATTTCAATTTTGACCGGAAGTGGCAACTTTGATGATAATAATAATAATAATAATACCTTTTTTACTGTTAGTTTTACAATAGTGCAAGCAATAATACATATTAACATGAAGCATCTTAAGAGATTGCATTATGGAATCTATTGACTGCAAGCGTTGCAGGCGCATTTATTTTCGAAATACCAATCTTTTATGAGTATCTTAAATTGGTTTGCATTTCTTGATGCCTTAATTTCATTTGGAAGAGAATTCCAAATCTTTGGACCCAAAAAGCTAACAGAGTTTATACCAGAATTTGTAGTTTTAACTTTAGGAACAAATAGGATGTCATTTTTTCGAAGATTATAGCTTCTGGATTTTGGGAGGAAATAGTCTTTCATAAAGGCTGGATTCAAGTTGTGCAAAGATGATGCTAGCAAAGGGTAGTTTGGAAACTAATATAGCCATATATCATCACTCGTTTGTCTCATTGATTTGGAAAGAACGTAATTGAATTGCCCTTAAGTAGACCTTTAGATTAATGTACAACTTTTTGAATTTTGATCAGATTTTGAAAAATGTATGACCTGATTGGTCTTATGACGTCATAATTTACATTTTTAGAATGACTTAAATTCAAATTTTGTTGTTGATCCTACCGGGTGTCCCAAAAAAAAGTACTCACGTTTGTTTGAACGTAGCGCCATATTGAAAAGCGATAGGAATTCGTGGTATCGACAGTCACAGTTCACAAAGGCTAACTTAGATATCAGTAGTTTGATTTTCACCGTTAGGTTGAAAATTCTTTGAGTGATGAGTTCCGAAACGCAAAGACCATCGTCAAGACTAAAACAGTAGGCCTAAATGTTATGAAGGAGTCAAACACAGGTCGTCCAAAGTTTTAAAAGGTTTCAATAGCAACGCACTACAGGGTGTCCCAAAAAATCGTGCCCCATTTGCCTGCAGATTGTGACGAAACGGAGAAAGATCCTCGCCAAACCTGTGGATGATGTTGCTCTTCAGATGTTCAAATAAAATTTGCTACCAATCCCGTAAGAATCCATTGAAAAATGATGGAGCTATGATCTTCAGAAGACCAAATTTGTCTGATGACTGAAACCAGCGGTCGGCCATTTTGTCTTACTATTTGCCCTATTTTGCAGCGATAAACAGCTTCATTGATGAACCCAAACAGAATTTTCCAATGCCATAGCTCTCGCAAAAATCCAAATAATCACCAAGGAGTTCATTGATATTTTTGCGAGAGCTATGAAATTGGGGGCTGTTTCAGTTCATCCATGAAGCTGTTTATCGCTGCAAAATAGTAAGACAAAATGGCCGACCGCTGGTTTCAGTCATCAGACAAATTTGGTCTTCTGAAGATCATAGCTCCATCATTTTTCGATGGATTTTTACGGGATTGGTAGCAAATTTTATTTGAACATCTGAAGAGCAACATCATCCAAAAATTTAGGAATAATCTTTTTCCATTTCGTCACAATCTTCAGGTAAACGGGGCACAATTTTTTTGGGACACCCAGTATAATTCTATAATTCTTTTGAAAGCAAATGATATTCAAATAATGCGTTGCTATTGATACCTGTTAAAATTTTGGACAACCTGTGCTTGACTTCTTCATAACATTTAGGCCTAGTGTTTTAGTCTAGACGACGGTCTTTGCGTTTCGGAACTCATCACTCCAAGAATTTTCAACCTGCGGTGAAAATCAAACTATTGACATCTAAGTTAGCCTTTGTGAACTTTGACAGTTGATACCACAACTTTCTATCGCTTTTCATTATGGCGCTACGTTCAAACAAACGTGAGTACTTTTTTTTGGGACACCCGGTAGTTAAATCGATAGTGCAGATTCCAATTCTGCATTTAATGAACAGTTATCATGTCCAGAAATAACGTTCTGACGTATGTCATTTTTTTATCTGTCTAAACACATTAGATGACAAAAAACCATTTTTTTAGGACAGAGTTGAAAAAATTGGAAAAATTCAAAGGCAAATGCCAAATTTAAAAGAAAGACCACTGTCGCAAAGGACATGAACACCCCTGAAGCACTTACCAGTGCAATTTGGAGACACAAATCCTTTGGTATTATACCAGATACCAATTTTCTTTTTCGCATCAGCATCTTTCTTACAGTCCACTTGTTTTGACCCGGTAACGTGATATCCTTCAGGGCACTTGAAGGAACACTTTTCTCCAACTTTAATTTGCTTTTCGAAACAGTTCATTGCTTCATCGTTGGTGCTTAGCCTTGCATGCTGCCTCACGATTTTTGGGCAAGCAAGTTCTGAAAAAAAATGAAAGTAATTTGTAGTTTAGTGATAAGGAAAGCATGGCAAAGGAATAACCGAAGAAGAGCCTTACACAGGAGGGTAAGAATGTCTGGACATATATGGTCTGGACGAAAAGTTCTCTTTCGACTGATAAGCAGAAGATGAAATCGTGAATGGACGTAAGTTATAATATCAACAAAAGCGAAGAAACAAGACGTGAAGTGAATTTGCAAAATAGGTCACTAGGAAATTGACAATCAAGAAAAATATAAGCATTGGTAACAATAAACGTTGTTCTAATTCTATAGTTTGATGAAAAGGTAAGGTTTGTCCTTTCATCACCCTAATCTTTTGTGCAAAGTCATCGGGGACTTAAAAAGCAAGCAGAAAGTAGTATAGACAGGGAATTTCTCTAACGATCTAAGGACCTGCATAACCTAACCTTTGATTATGCACTTGCTTTTTACTAAATTGAGCATGGAGATTCAAATTTAACTTTGAAATATTTTAAATTTTCACCAGAAGTGTCAATTTTGATGACGTTGATAACTGACACTTTTTTGGAACTAATTTGGCCACAGTTTTTGCAGGTAAGCCTAATGTGTTTCAAACTACTGCAGCTAGACTGCATTTGATGGGACCTTTCGAATGATATATAAATGTTTGGATTTTGACCAAATTTACAAAAAAATTATGACGTCTTCAAGTCTATGACGTCATAATTGACCTATTTTTAGAAATCATTTTTTCTCACATTTTTCTCAAGATTGTGACTAAATCGACTATGCTGATTCCGAATCTGCTGTCCTTAAGCAGTTATTATATTCAGAAATGACAATAGACAATAACGCTAAAGATGGCGGCTCCAAAGACTCTGCTGTATTTTGCAGCTAATGGACAGCAGATTCGGAATCAGCATAGTCGATTTAGCCAAAATCGTGACAAAAATGTGAGAAAAAGTGATTCTAAAAATTGGTCAATTATGACGTCATAGACTTGATGACGTCATGAAAATTTTGTAAATTTGGCTAAAATAAAATAATTTATATATTATTCGAAAAGTCTCATCAAATGCAGTCTAACTGCAGTAGTTTGAAACACATTGGTATTACCTGCAAAAAAGTGTGGCCACATTAGTTCTCAAAAGTGTCAGTTATTTACGTCATCAAAATTGACACTTCTGGTGAAAATTTAAAATGTTTAAAAGTGAAATTAGAATCTCCATGCTCAATTTAGTACAAATCAAGGGTAAAATCAAAGGCTACGCAGGTACTTAGATCGTTAGAGAAAATTCCCTGTCTAGTATATGTTTGAATACAGCAAATCCTCACCAAAAACTGTCTCTAAAAGTTGAAAAATTTTGCTCTAAGGGTCTGTTTATATGAAGGAAAATACCTCACCTGCCAGACCTGGGGCTGACAGGCGAGGTAAATTTCAACCACTGTTTGCATGGGATTTTTGCTTTATCTGTCAGCCCGCCAGGGTGATGGAGTAAAGTCTCGCTTCCGTAAAATCAGAACGAATATTAACAAATAAGAAAGAACGAATAAACAAATTCATCTCACCATACCGGTGGTGTTTCGTTTATATTCACAAATTTCACCTCACCTCACCTCTGGTGAGGTGGGATCTCACTATACCGGTGGTTTTGCATTCGTCATATAAACGCAAAATGAAAAATGCAAAGGATTGCATTGGAAGGTAGAATCTCGCCTGTCAGCCCTGCCCCAGGCAACATGAAAGAGTCATGGAAGACAATCAATGAAGTCCTCAACAAGAGGTCAAAGTCCAGCAACATTGATTGTCTTAAAGAGTCTGGTTCCAAAACTGTTCACAAAACAGATATTTCTAATGCAATGAACAGTTTATTTTGCTTAGTAGGTAAGGATCTTGGAGACAAAATTGATCCAGCCCCAAATCCCCTTCTAGCAGGTGACTATGAAATTAACAAACGTAAGGCAACTATCCACTTCAGGGCTTTCGAAGTGCAGGAGATCAGGGATGCATTTTCCAAGGTTAAGACCGCAAAGAGCTTTGGGATTAACAACATCTCTAGCTACTTTTTGAAGCTTGCGCTGCCTTTTATTGAAAATTCCCTTGCTTTCTTGCTTAATACTTCCATTGAAACAAGCCGTTTTCCCGACTCATGAAAAGTTGCTAGAGTTACTCCAATTTTCAAAGATGGAGATAAGACTAAAAGTCTAACTATCGACCAATATCAGTCTTACCTGTCATCTCAAGGCTCTTTGAAAAGCTAGTAACAAACCAGCTGTACCAGTATATGAATGATAACGGTCACTTTTCATCTAGCCAATCCGGCTTTTAGCGCCTTCATTCGACAGTAACATGCTTACTTAAAAATACTGACGACTGGTAAAACGGGTTGGATCTTGGTAAGCTTGTGGGACTAGTGTTCATTGACCTAAAAAAGGCATTCGACGCAGTAGATCACAACATTCTCTGCAAAATCTCGAGCTTTATAGTGTACAGCAACGTGAACTATCTTAGTTCAAATCCTACCTTTCCAACCGTAAGCAGTTATGAAGGGTGAATGGTGTTGACTCTAAAATAGGGGACATAAAAGTTGGTGTTCCACAAGGCTCATGTCTTGGCCCCCTTCTCTTCCTCATCTAAATCAATGATCTCCCACAGGCTGTCCAAGATTGCACTGTGTCCATGTATGCTGATGATACCAGTCTATGCCACCAGTCTTATGATTTGACTCGGCTGAATGAGGCTATCAACAGCGATCTCAGGAAGTTGGATACTTGGCTACAAGGCAACAAGCTTTCCTTGAATGTTACGAAAATTCATTCCATGCTTATTTCCACCAAGCAGAAACATAACATTCTCAAAAGTCAGAATGAAGAGTTGGAATTGAAAATACGCGACCACGAGCTCGAAGTAGTCAAAAAGACAAACAATCTTGGTGTGCAAATAGACTGCTCTTTGGATTGGAAAGAACAAATAAAGGCAGTTTCTACCAAGGTCTCCACGGCAGTTGGTTTTAAAAAAAATGCCAAGTCTTTTCTACCAAAAGAAACTTTGCAAACTCTTTACACAGGTATTGTTGATCCCCACTTTCGATACTGTTGTTCTGTTTGGGGGCTACGCCGGTTCAACTGAAATTAATCAGTTGCAAAAACTACAAAAACGTGCTGCTAGGATAATAACGAATAGCAGCTTCGATGCCCCAAGCAGACCACTTATTGAAGGGCTGGGATGGAAGACCATTGACCAATTTGTAGCTGGTGAATCCAAAACAATGGTCTTCAAGTCCCTAAATGAGATGGCTCCACAATACCTTTCTGACCTCTTCACCCGAAATTCGCAATGCTCATCTTATAGCCTTCGTAATACGGGAACGGACTTAAGGTACCAATGAAAAGGTCAACAAATGGCCAGAGATGTTGTCATGAAATATGAGTTTATTCAATTATATAAATCATTTCTGAATGCTATTGTTAAAGTTTTTTGAATTGCTTATGAAGTCAGAACAATCAAAAGGTGTATTCTTATGTTAGTCTCACTCCTACTGCAAACAATCGATGGAATTTCGCAAAAACACCCAAATACCTTCAAACGATCCAATTAGATCAATATCCAGAAGAAGGACTACCTAATTTTGGCCGATACTTATTTTTATCTCGCTCGCAAATTCCCCAGCCACCTATTTTGCTAAATTTTTACATAAATTGAAAGCACATGACGAGTCAGTCTTCCTGAAAATCACTATACTGTTTATATTACAACTTTGGTATTTTTTAATTGGAATTTTTCGACTGGTAGATCCCCTTTTTATGCACCCTATATTTCTGAATAACTAAAAGGCGTATTGATAATTCTGATAAATGAAGAAAATTACCTCGACAATCAATAAATTGTCCACTCCATGTTTCAGAATGCAAACATTTTCTAATTTTGCTTCCATCATGTTGATAATACTTATCCCTGCAGCTAAAGGTGCATGCTGTGTTAATACTGTATGTTTTGGTGGCTGTATCTTTAGCTGAATCACAGTTGACTGTGTATTTTGTAGTATCTTTGAATGAATCGCTAGTAGGGCATCTTAGTTCTATTGAAAATAAAAAGTAAAAATCATCGCTAACATTTATTAACTTACTTTATGATAAAAGTCAGTGATCGAAGAATAAAAAGTCAAAATTATTGCTAACATTTATTTATTTACTTAATTTATGATAAAAGTTAGTGATCGGAGCAAGAAAGACAATTTTGTAAACGCCTCTATTATGAAGAATTTGCCATCTAAAGGAGCAAAGAATCGCGACTAACGGAAGGCTTTCCCGGGAAATTTTGAATATAGGAACCTCAGAATTACTTAGAAATACCGGTGTCCCAAAGAAAGTATAACCGTTTGAACAGTTCCTGCGGAGGAGCATTATTTTCAAAAATTGCTTTTCAATTTTTTTTATATAGATGAGATCGTAGCTTGCAATTTGCGACCTCCCATGACCAAATTGGATTTCAGGCAAAATTTCTGAGGCAGCCCAAGACAGATGGTTATTGAATTATGCTACTATCATCTATCCGTAATTTGAAAGAGTTTTTCGGGCAGCTCAACAATAAATGATTTTTTGGAAGTTTGTTGAGCTATTAAAATGAAACATATTTTCACTAATTCAAAAGCCTGAATATTTCGTTGTTATGACTGAATAATCAGAACCAAAAAGAAACTTGGGTGAGAAGTTCCGTTCGTGGTAGAACACACTACTCGAGCAAGTTCCTTCAGTCATACAAAGTTACTCTGTGATTTGCTAAAGTGTAACTGTATCTTTTCTTGTAATTTTTCCTAATTGATATAATAGTTCAATTTATCAACAAACTTTTAAGAATAGAGAGCTTAACGGTTGATCTGCCTAAAAACACTTTCAAATTACGCATAGATTGTAGTCATCTGTCTTAGGCTGCCTCAGAAATGTTTTGTGTTTTAGTGAATTATTCCGCTAATACTCAATCCATTTGAACATGCAAGGTCGCAAATTGTAAGTTAAGATCTCCTCTATATCAACACGTTAAAATGAAATTTTTTGAATTGAGGCTTCTCCACAGGAACTGTTCAAACGCTTATACTTTTTTTGGGACACCCGGTAGAATGTTTTTTAACTTTATGAAATAGAAATATGATAGCTTGATAACTCTGATAACTTCCTCTGGTATAAAGAAGTTTAAATCTTCATTTCCATAGGCTTCACCTTTTAACAGCCTTTTTTACTAAAAAGGAACAAACTCTAGCAAATTATTGGGAAGCCCCCCAAGCCCCCTTCGCTTCTGACGGGCCTGCACTGAACCAGAAGAGAATGCTTTTCTGCTATTTGTAATATGTATGGAATTTGAACGTTTCCCTATAATTTAAGAAATTAATCTGTGTCGGATAGACCACTGATCAACCATTTCGCAAACAGCCTCACTTACAAGAAACCTTTACTTTAAGAATTGGGCACAAAGTCTAGAAATCGTACTACAAAGTTCAGAGCGTAGTTTCTTATGAAAATGAGTGTTAAAGTCAAGGCTGCGCAATGTTTACCTAGAGGATACACGAGATCAGGTAATAAGCCTAGTGGCCTGACAGAGATGATTGAAACATAGCCTTACTCCACATGGCCCTCAACTTTCGCTCTACTCTTCTCATGGATTTGAATTGTTGTTGTTCTTGTGGCTTCAGAGAGGGCCTTGTTTTCCTATAGCTCTAAAACCGGACAAAATTCGCAATCGGCATATTATTCTTCTGCCCCAATCAGAAAGCAGGATTTGAATAACTGTAATCTGATTTGCTAGACTTCTTTGAATTTTACTTCCCGTCAAAGTCAAACTACTGTGATACAGACAATCGTGAAACAACGCAGGTTTAAAGGGAATCTAAGCATATTGATACAGACCGCATGACGTCACGGCAGCGTATAAAACACGACGCCATCTTGTTTTAGGGTAAATCTTCAGAAAATGAATATATGTTTCTATAGGAAATTAGCAAAAAGTTGCATGAAATTGCTAATCTATTCTACCTCGCGATAGTGAGTAGGGAAAGGATAGGTAGCGATTGTCAGTCAGAACTAAACCTATGAAAGAAACACACGAACATGCTGTTTTTTAAAGAAAAACAACATTTAGGCCAAGAAAGCTTTGAAAACTTGCCTTTGCGTCGATAATTTCGTAGTTAGCGCCACAAACTCTGTCGGCTGTAAGTTGCTCGTTGCTTCTTCAGAGTCAACCTTCCTTTTAGACATTCGCCTATCTATCTGCTAAAGTTTTTGAAAAATTTGAGCAGCTCCCAAGCTTTTTGAATTTATTTATTGTGATAAATAAACGAGACATTCTCAAAATCCCAGTGCGACGCTATACTTTGTAATGGCTTCATTTACTCCAAGTCTGATTTTCGAGAGCAAATTGATCAAGTCACGTGACATGTAGTCTGTATTAATATAAACCTTTGATAAAAATAGCCGTACAAAAAAAAAGGCCGTGACACGTGCTGAACAAAATTTGGGTAACTAATTTATGTCAACAGGAAATACTGATATCAAATAGGCTGTAATTTGACCGGAAGTGGTTTGAGCCACTTTAATATGCTTAGATTCCCTTTAAAATCTTTCAAAAGGCGTCAACATAGGGTAATAGCACAAAGAAAATATAAGTACCCTTGCAGTCTGGAGGAACACCAATATATTTCTCATTAGGTCCACATGTAATTGTGTCGTTTCCAACCATCCTGTAATTCGCGTTACATCTATAAATGCATTTTGTACCATATTCTTGTTTCTTGCATTCATTCTGGTTTGCGATGAATCCGTTGCTGATTGGCCCTTCCATGATACATATAACCTCTACGGAAGGACATTCATGTTAGATTAGAATTACAATTTATTGTTGTCATCACTATTATCAATAGTATCAGCAGCAAATCTTTACTGAGAGGCAAACCAATCCAAAAATCTCGTACACTTTCGTAAAATATCCAAAAAATCTTCACCTTCGCAAATAATCCTAGAGCTCTCTCCAACGAATGATAAAAATTCTCAAAAATATCTTTCGGAAGTTTTTGAAAATCTCAAAAATATTTCAAATCCTCAAAAAGGTTCCAAATCTCGAGAAAACAAAATTTGCAACACCTCAATGATCTTGCAAAGTCTGGAAGATCTTTGAAAATCTCGAAAAATCTTGAAAATCTCCAAGACTCCAAGAGACTTAAAAATCTAAAAAAACTTACAACAAATGTTAGAAATTTAAATATAATCCAAAAATCTTTCCTGGAAAATTGTAAAAATTCCTGAAAAATCTTTGAAAATCTCAAATAATCCCAAATAATCTCAAAATCTTTGAAAAATCCGACAGATTTTAAAAATCTTAGAATCTCATAATCTATTTTTCCAATTTCGCTTTGTTTCCTCTTGTATAATAATTATGATTAACTCCTTCACCATAGTCGTTGCAACAAACGGCCACAACGACCCAAAAGACCCAGAAGACCCAAAGGACTAAATGTCCCCAACGACTCTAACAACCCCATCGACTCCAGCGACTTGAACGACCTAATGTGAACAGGGCTTAAAAACTTTATTTCATCACTCATAAAAGTTACCCTCAGAGTTGTGAAAACTGAAAAGATCAATAGTTGTTTGCACCGTTTCTTTTCAACGAAAGGAACTGCGGCTCATTTCCTCGACATAGACTAATATGATGGTGTGGTAGTAAAATATTTTCCTTGTCACTGCCAATAATTAGAACGATTTAACGATGGATGTCTCTACACATCTACGACAGAAATAAAGTAGCGGTATCATTAGTTTGATTTCATGTCTCAGTTCTGTAATGATTTTATCCTCACTCTCTTGCCACACATTGAAATGATCCCGTTGCAGGATAGCTATATCGATGACGTCTGACACATAAAGGGTGTGTTTCGTGTGGAAATCCTAACAAAATTCATAATTTTTGAGTTTAGGTCTTTTTAGGTAAAGACTCGAAATTTAAGGGCCACCTGGTGCAGGTTGTTCAAGAAATTCAAATAAAATTGATACTGGGACAAAAATATCGAAGAAGTTTTTTTAGTAGAGAAAGCCCTGAGCATGATTTCAATTCAGATTCATTTGTTTCTTGCATTTTATTACTCGGAAGGTACTATCTACTGATGTCTAGACAGTGGGACGGCTTCACAAACTTCGTTGAGAAATTTTCACGAGAGCACAAGATGAAAAGATCACGAATGCGATAGAAAATCTAAGAAACCTTCTAAGAAACTCGAAGTATTGAAAAAATTAGACTTTGAAGAGACTTTACAGGGTAAAATTCTTAGTTTCTTATAATAAAATACAAGTGACAAATAATAGGGACATTTCATGATAAAAATGCTGACGTAGATGAACAATTTAGTTGATCGCCTTTTCTGACCCATTTTCAGTCGTACCCAAAACTCAGAATCCATACATTTTGAAAATTATGAACCAATTTAGTGAAATAAATCTTTATATCTACTTGACAAAATATGGATACATGACATGCTCACAAGTACCAGAATTCATTTCATAGTAAGGGGGCCTCCATAAAGTGCGTACGCATTGGTGGGAGAGGGGGTTAAATGAAATCGTACGCTCTGTAATTTGCCCTACTCAAAAATCGTACAAGCGCGAGGGGATCTGAAAATCGGAAAATTTTGCGTAAGTAGTTTATGGACGCCCCCAAATGTGAAAAACATATTTCTTCAGATAAAATACTTTAGCCCTATCAAGCCTAGGGGGGCTGAATCAGCCCCCCCCCCCCCTAGCAGCTTTTCTGCCGTAAATCCGTACTAAGTTCACTTACCACTCTGTAAGTTTCTGACTTTTACTTTTTATCTTTCTTACACCAAAAAATATATTTTTTAGAAAAACTTAAATTCATTCCAGGGGGTAAACACAATTCATTTTCAAAAGAAGTCAACTGCAAATTTTGAATAAATCCTAATAAAGTCTACAGGGAACTTGGGAAATCAACGCAAAGCTAAGAATATAACCTATTTTAGATGCTTTTGAACTGACTACTTATTTTGACATTTTGACTAGTAATCGCTTTATTTATGCAATGCGCATGCGCACATTCTTTGAAGTTTTGTTGCATGACGTCATCATTTTTTAATAAATTTTGTTTACAAAGCAAATATAATTTGACCATAGAAAACATAAAAAGTGGACTGATATCCTTACTGCTTTTCGTTTTCTGGTAATCAGGGATTGAATTTTTTTAGTACTGAGCCCTTATGATTTTGAGAATGTAACATTGTGACGTCATGAGCTGGTCACGTGACATATCTAAAATTAGATTCTATTTTCGGTTCATCTCATGATGTACTATATACATACCAAGTTTCATGGCTCTATGCTGTATAGAACAGAAATAAAATACGGGGGGCCGAATGAGCATGAAATACCCTAGGCTTTATAGGGTTAGGCATCGTAATAAACAATTATATACTTGAATCTAGCTGCTTTCCAATGCCTTCAAGATCGGGCTTGTTCAATAATATAAAAATGCACGAAGAAAGGATAAATGTTGGCTTCCTGGTTAAACGTAGACAATATTTTTCGTTACAAGAGGAATGTCATGACCTACAAGATTATGAACAGAAAGCCTATGGGATAAGTACCAGCTGAGATCTTTCCACTTTACCTACAATACGAGGCACTGTAAAGATCTCCAGATCCCTAGATATAGGACAGAATTTGCAAAAAAAGCCTTTAATTACGCTGCTCTCAAGATATGGAATGATACGCCTGCCGAAATTCGTGAGCAACCAACACTGGATCGTTTTAAAAAACAACTTACAAGTATCTAAAGAGCTAGAATCTCAAACACAACTCCCTGGAAGAACAGCAATGGTTAAGTTTTAGAGGGCTGTAGGTTTGTATTCTTGAAATATAAAGAGTATTAAATGAAAGAAATATTAAATGAAAAACATTAACTGAAAATATATTAAATGAAAAAATGAAAATACGTACTTTTACATTCTTGTCTTATGCTTGGATTGCCTTTATATCCAAGATTGCAAGAACAGTCAGCTATTTGCAGCATTCTACTTTTGCCGTTTGTACCAGAGTTGTCGGGACACTTGGTACATCCTGTCACCATGCCTCCAATCGTTCCGTATGTATCCACTTTGCATTCTGTAAAAATACAATAAATCACATAAACTTCTATACAATCAGAGCTTTTTGAAGAAATATTCGGTTGACTCAAAATTGTTGTGTACTGTTTGCAGAGCAGCTTTAGAGGAGCTATATAATCTCAATGTTCATGTTTTTTATATTTTTGATCAGGGCAGGCTTCAACTTAGAGCTCGATACCTTGCTTTAGTACCTATGACGAGAAGTAAGTCAGTTGTCGCCAAATCAGGCCAAAATTTGAAGTTTCTCCAAAAGCAGAGGCTTCTGCTTTCAGTACAAAAACTCAAAGTTGATTTTTTGGTACAAAGTTTCAAGTTGACGTATCCACTGAAAAACCAGCTAAAAGCAATTCACGACTACAAATGTAAAAAATAACTGCCATAAAGTGCTGTGAGACAAAATTTGTACCAATGAACATCATTTTCATGAAAAGCAGGGGGGGGGCTGTTTTCGCCCCTTAGCAAACTTTTGCCAATATCTCTTAAACTATGATAGCTATAACGCTGAAACTTCTTGACTTTTTTTGGAAATTTAATTGTCAATCAAAGTTAAATTTCAATGCCTATTGCTTAACCACGTGACCACCAGATGCCCATATTTGGAGACAGGTCACAAAGAAAATCATTGAAATGGCTCTAATTTCTTTCTATTGTTCTCAAATCTCAACAATATATATACCATTCAATTTGTTTCGATGAGTACTTTCATTTGATAGATAATTTATTTATATCTACTTACATCAGCAAATTTAATTTGTATGACATCATTAATCTTTTTGACGTCATATTTCTAATTAATTTGTATTTTTGCATGAAAAAATCATGGAATGATTTCAAATATTGATGAAGATGTTTGATTGCAACAAGTAAATGCGAAATTGATGGTGTTTAACCCTATCTCACCTGGGGGGGGGGTAGATTCCACACCCCCTAACAAGTTTTTGTTTGCTACTTCTAAGATAAGCAATGCAGCATCCCAAGTAACAGCACTAGTAGCAATTGATCTTAGTGCCGCATTTGATACAGTGGACCATGATATCTTGTTAGATGTACTATCCATGCGCTTTGGTATTGAAGGGGTAGCTCTTAGCTGGCTTGAATCTTATCTGCGGCTTCGCCAGTTCAAGGTCAATGTGGGATCAGAATATTCTCCACCAAAGGATGTGATGTGCTCAGTCCCTCAAGGATCATGTTTGGGGCCAGTTCTTTACTTAATCTATGCTAGCACAATAGCAACTGTTATTCCTGAAAACCTACATATCTATGGTTATGCTGACGNTAAGCAATGCAGCATCCCAAGTAACGGCACTAGTAGCAATTGATCTTAGTGCCGCATTTGATACAGTGGACCATGATATCTTGTTAGATGTACTATCCATGCGCTTTGGTATTGAAGGGGTAGCTCTTAGCTGGCTTGAATCTTATCTGCGGCTTCGCCAGTTCAAGGTCAATGTGGGATCAGAATATTCTCCACCAAAGGATGTGATGTGCTCAGTCCCCCAAGGATCATGTTTGGGGCCAGTTCTTTACTTAATCTATGCTAGCACAATAGCAACTGTTATTCCTGAAAACCTACATATCTATGGTTATGCTGACGATCATGCTCTTAGTACATCTTTCAAACCATGTAATCAAGATGAGTATGAGGGCAACCAGCAGTTACAGAGAATATGTCTGGCAGTCAAAGAATGGATGGATACTAATAGACTGAAAATGAACGCCTCAAAAACAGAATATATATACTTTGGTTCTTCTCATCAACTTGCAAAATGTGAGAATAAGAACCTTGATGTAAATGGAGAACTAGTGGAGAGGACTGATGTAATAAAATACCTTGGAGCCTATATGGATGAACAACTTAGCATGAAAAAACACATAACAGAGATGTGTCGAAAAGCAATGTATGGACTGTACAGATTGAAACAAGTTAGGAAAGTTTTAACAGATGAAGCTGCAGAAACAATAGCTGTGGGCATAGTAATGTCCCACTTAGATTATTCAAATGCAATTTTAATAGGCCTACCAAAAAATGAAATCAATAGACTGCAAAGAATACAAGTGTTAGCTGCCAGAGTTGTACTGGGAAGGAAGGCCCATGAGAGTAGCACGAGATGTCTGAAACAACTTCATTGGCTGCCTATCCATCTTAGGATTGAACATAAAATTCTCACTCTGGTATTTAAGGCACTAAAAACAAAAGCTCCTCTATATTTGAAGGATATGCTGAACCAAAGTAAAAGTGTAAGACCATTGAGATCAAACAATATATACATGAAACTGGACATTCCCAGAGTAAAGAGAGAATCTTTTGCCAACAGGTCATTCAGCGTAATGGGACCTCGGTTGTGGAATGACATACCAAACGAAATAAAACAATGCATTGATGTTGAAACATTCAAGAAAAAGCTAAAGACANATAGCAACTGTTATTCCTGAAAACCTACATATCTATGGTTATGCTGACGATCATGCTCTTAGTACATCTTTCAAACCATGTAATCAAGATGAGTATGAGGGCAACCAGCAGTTACAGAGAATATGTCTGGCAGTCAAAGAATGGATGGATACTAATAGACTGAAAATGAACGCCTCAAAAACAGAATATATATACTTTGGTTCTTCTCATCAACTTGCAAAATGTGAGAATAAGAACCTTGATGTAAATGGAGAACTAGTGGAGAGGACTGATGTAATAAAATACCTTGGAGCCTATATGGATGAACAACTTAGCATGAAAAAACACATAACAGAGATGTGTCGAAAAGCAATGTATGGACTGTACAGATTGAAAAAAGTTAGGAAAGTTTTAACAGATGAAGCTGCAGAAACAATAGCTGTGGGCATAGTAATGTCCCACTTGGATTATTCAAATGAAATTTTAATAGGCCTACCAAAAAATGAAATCAATAGACTGCAAAGAATACAAGTGTTAGCTGCCAGAGTTGTACTGGGAAGGAATGCCCATGAGAGTAGCACGAGATGTCTGAAACAACTTCATTGGCTGCCTATCCATCTTAGGATTGAACATAAAATTCTCACTCTGGTATTGAAGGCACTAAAAACAAAAGCTCCTCTATATTTGAAGGATATGCTGAACCAAAGTAAAAGTGTAAGACCATTGAGATCAAACAATATATACATGAAACTGGACATTCCCAGAGTAAAGAGAGAATCTTTTGCCAACAGGTCATTCAGCGTAATGGGACCTAATGGGACCTAATGGGACCTCGGTTGTGGAATGACATACCAAACGAAATAAAACAATGCATTGATGTTGAAACATTCAAGAAAAAGCTAAAGACATTTCTTTTTGATAAGTTTTAAATGGACATTTTAGGTTTTTACTTAGGGACTTTTAGGAACTGTAAAGCGCAATTGAAGATTGTATCAAAACTGCGCTATATTAAATGATTAATTTGTAATTTGTAAAAAGATTGCGCAAGTTTAATCTTACATCTATACTGTATCGAATGATGAAAAATTTTAAGATTCTAAATATAGCACTGTAACCGTAAGGAACGCGGAGACGCGGCAATAACATTGAATAGAACTACGTACATATGTGGGAGCAAAGTCTCCTCAAATATTGCGTCCTCTTAGCGAACAACAGCGAAGCTAAAAAAGGGACGCGGAGGCGCGGCAAAGCCGCGCCGAGCGGACCTAGTTGATTAGGGTCGATGTAGCATGAGTGGTTAGACAGACAAAAAAGAGAAAGAAACTGCTTTGAGTGACTAATTAGCTGGAATAACATTTCCCAAAGCAAGAAAGGGACACATATACTGCTGGAGATGTTTAATGTATCATACTTCTCAGCTAATTTTGAAAGATAGTGATATATAGTTGCGAAACCACCCTGAAAACTGTACTATTTTATGTTTGTGATTTTACCCTGGAATCACGAAATGGGCGAAGCTAAATCGAAAACCACAAAACCTATTGAAATCAGGTATTTTGCATTATGATATTTCCAGCATTCTCTCTGGCCTCCACCAAAACTAGGTTTATACGAAGCATACAAATAACTTTATTTCTCCAACGAAAATCTCCAAAAAATCCCCGAAAAATCACATTTACGTTCTGACCACCTTAGAACTGATTAAAAAATTAGAAACATTTCTTTTTTTAGTGGAGATGAGAGATTAGCCTATAAAAATTAGTTAGGAGTAACTATCAGCTATTTATATTTAGTAGAATTTGAAAATTTACTGCCGAACGAAAAGCACTTTTTTACGGGTTTTGGTTGCCATGGCAATATTCACAAGCAATTTATGAATTTTTGTTGCAAAATTTATTATAGTTTTATGTGCCCTACCTGAATCACCATCAATGGTTTCGATAAGTAGCCCCTGTAAAGATTTCATATTTTCATAGGTGTCCTACCTCCCTATTACTACCAGCGGGGGGGGGGAGCACACAGTGCCGGCGGCAAATATTATCTGCGGGAAAACTGCCAATGAAGAGATAAACAGAATCCACAAGAGAGCTCTTCGTAGACTGTACAACGACTTCAATTCAAGTTTCAACGAACTTCTGGCCAGATCAGGCCAAAAAAACAGTCCATTTACAAAATCTTCAAAAATTACTCCTGGAGGTTTTCAAGTCCCTCCATCAAATGAACCCTGCATTTATGTGGGAATTTTTTGAGAGGAAGCAATCAAATTACAACCTTCGCAATAAGGATCTCCTACAGATACCAAGATTCCAAACGATAACTTATGGGGCAAATTCTATTACATACAGAGGCAGCTACCTTTGGAATAGCATACCTGATGTGGTAAAGAGCTGTGATAGTGTCCTCTCTTTCAAACGACAAATCAGAGAATGGAATGGAAAGACATGTACCTGCAGAGTTTGTAAATAGATATGTAAAGAGTTGGATTGTATTGTAATTTAGTTATTTTTGTATATTATGTAGATAGTTGGTATTAATTAGTGCACATCTCTTGATGTGCACTATAGACGTATATTACCAACTTTAAACAAATTGATTATTATTATTATTATTATTA